>OZ026848.1:1322653-1922653 GCA_964023205.1 Lutraria lutraria
GCAGACATTTGTTGAAAATGATTGTACATCACATACTAACACTTATATTTGTGGGGGAAATACTTTGTACAATCACAGCACTTATATTTGTTGAAAATGATTGTACACATCATACTATCACTTATATGTGTAGGAAATGTTTAACTTACCTCACACCGTCTATTTGTATTTGGTGTTATCAGATAGGAATGTAAATATACTAGTAATATTGACAATATGAGAGTGATTCTTTCTGAATTGTATGGGGGGCCCTGAAAAGGGCCGTTGGTGGTCCTGAAAAGGACCGTTGGTGCTTGTATGGGGATTAATGGCGTTGACCGCATCTCCCCATACAAGCAGGACACCACTTGTCCCATTTCTGGACATCCTTCGGGTCCGGTGTAGGTTGGTAGAGGTTCGACGGAACCTCTACCAGTTCATCTTCCCAGTTCTCTGGGGTTGATTCTTGAGGGGTATCCCCCCAGTCCTCTTCCCCAGAGCTGACCACAACCTCCTCCGCGAACTGTTTCCCCTCTCTTAGGGTCTTCACCTCCAACCTCAACTCTTCTAACTGCATCTCCAGTTGTTCAATATACAACCCTAAGGTTGTATACTTTCTCTTAATAATGTTAAGCGTGCGTTGCGACATCTTGATACAGAATGAAATTAGATCAAGGCAAGGTCACTGACTCTCATATGATACAAGGACTCTGATTGGTCCATTTTAACAGTATTTCATTGGTCCATTTTAACGGTATTTCATTGGTCTATTTTACTGGCATTTCATTGGTCTGTTCTAGGTCAGTGTTTTTCTCATGTTCCATAGCTCATTTATGTTTCATGATTCAACATGGGCAACTGCTTGAAAAGTTCTTCTGATGAACCTGAACAAGAAGATGTTTGGGTGGTCAAGATGGGTAATTTGTACCCAGACTTGTCTGAATTCCAAGATGCATGTGTAGAAGTGAAGATGGATATCAAGATGGGTAATTTATACCCTGACCTTGCCATCTTTTATGATGAGGATTTGAGAGCCAACTATTGGCGATACCTATTTCTTGCAGAAATGCAATGAATTACCCAACGGCCCTTATTAGGGCCACCATATGTGTTAGATTCGTTTTATATCTCAAGCAAAGACAAAAGCATATTACATTGTCTATCATTTTATTTTTGAAAACATTTATAAAGTACAACAAAGTACAACACAATACAACTCACTTAGTCTCCAATTTATACACAATTGTCCAACACATTGTCCAACACATTGTCTGGATTACACAAAGTCACTCACAGTTTTTGTTGGATTCTTTTTGTATTTACGTTTTTTCTTACTCTGTTCTGCGTCCTGTAGATCGACCTGTTCACCTTGTTTCTTAGGACAGTCTGCGATGAAATGTCCTTGTTCATGACAATAAAAGCATTCATTGTTGAAGGGTTCCGTACAGCTTGTAGAATAATGTCCTTTCTTTCCACAACGATAACACTTGATATGATCCCATGTTACATTTTTCTGTCCACAGAGCTGATCCGCTAAGTTGTTAAGCTCTTTAATTTTCTTCTTTAATGAATACATCAAAGTTTGATCTCGGTTCTCTTCAACTTGGTTCATTTTAGGATCGCTCATGTTGAAATGATAAAAAACGGACGGAGCGTACGTCTTTTATAGAGTGTCACGCGTTATGACCTTGAACCCGAACTATAAAAAACGGCGGAGAAGTTTTAAGATCATAATCATGTCAGATACCGACAGTACTAGTGGTGAGGATGAACCTCCAACTAAACGAAGTAAGGTTGAGCCTGTGCGCGACTATTATGACATACAGTCACGCATGGAAAGAAAGTCAAGAAAATTCAAGACTCAATCCAAAGTATATGATGTGACATTTCAGCCGTATAATCAATCGTTTGAATTTACAAACAGGTTGTTTAATGATATGATGGATCAACTCTACAAGAGATGTGAAGTGAGATCAAATGATCGAGTTCGAGTATCTATTCTACATCCTGATTTGGACTTTGGAATACATGTTCCGTTTAATAGGGCATCTCGTATTAGTGGAGATACATTATTGGATGAAATTGAACGTGTGGCACAGAGTAACCGTCAATTTAAAATTCATGATGGGGCGGCACAGATGGAAATTACGCATATTGCTATGCCACAGGGATCCGGAAAGAAAACGTTTAAAGCACCAAACTTATCCAGTATGCGGAAGTCAAAGACAAGTGTTGTGTGTATTGACAATAGTAAGGACTCTATGTGTTTAGCTAGATCGATTGTGGTAGGACGGTGCAAAGTGGATGAAAATCAAACCCCGGAATGGAAAAAACGATGGGGTCTTATACGTCAGTCTAAGAAAAATCTTCAAAAATACGAAGCTGAAGCATTATTAAAGCAAGTGGGTATTTCATCGGATCAGTCGTGTGGTATAGAAGAATACCAAAAACTACAGGACTATATCTATCCCAGCTATGTGATTAAAATCCATCCACAACATTATGGAAGTGAATTGTTATTCAAACCACCCGCTATGACTGAAAAAAGTCGTGTGATTCATATCTTTCACCATGATAATCATTATGACTGTATTGTATCCATTACCGGATTTCTCGGGCGGAGTTATTATTGTGAATGGTGTGATGTCGGTTATGATCACCGTGAAGGACACCAGTGTAGCCATATTTGTCAGTGTTATGCTCACACCCTGTGCCCAGCAGGACAATCTATAAGATGTCCGGATTGCCGTCGCCTATTCCAGAGTCAGGCATGTTTTGACAATCATAAAACAAAAACGGGAAAACAACGTAAAACCATTTGTGAATCCGTATGGAATTGTAAGAAATGTGGACAAAAGGTGATTGAAACGAAACGGAGTCACGTTTGCCCAGGGACAAAGAAATGTAGGTGTTGTAAAGCCATAGTAGGACCAGATCATGACTGTTACATTCCAACGTATGAACCACCCAGTAGAAAACAACCAGAAGTACCATTCATCTTTTTTGATTTTGAATGTCGTTTTGATTCTGGAGAACATATCCCTAATTTTTGTGTGGCTCAACGTGCTTGTGGTGACTGTATGTGTAAGTCAGTGAAAACTCCATGTGAGTATTGTGAAGAGGTGAATGAAGCCAGACAAATGACATTCCGTGGTGAAAATACGTTACAACAATTCTGTACTTGGCTATTCCTCCCTACCCATCGAGGATCGACAGTGATAGCCCACAATGCTCAAGGCTATGACGCTCAGTTTATTCTTAGATATGTGGTTACTCAGGGGACGGCGAAACCCCAGTTGATTATGAATGGTAGTAAAATCATTCAATTGAGAGTGCATGGAATACGCATGATTGACTCCCTCAGTTTCCTGAGTATGCCTCTCTCCTATTTTCCCAATACATTTGGACTGACCGAGTTAGCCAAAGGATGGTTTCCATTCTATGCAAACACCTTGGCGTATCAAGATTATGTGGGACCTTATTTACCGCTACACTTTTACAAACCGGATAGTATGAAACCAGAGCGACGTGAAGAGTTTTTAACCTGGTACAATGAAAGAAAAGGTGACGTATTTGATTTTCAAAAGGAAATGGAGAAATACTGTCAATCGGATGTGGACATTTTAAGACGCGGGTGTGGAGAATTTCGTCAACAATTATTGGAAAGTGATCAAATAGATCCATTTACTGAAGCTACCACATTAGCTCAAGTGTGTAACAAAGCCTGGCGCAAAAATTCCATGCCACCTCATAGTTTAGCCGTGATTTCGGATGCCGGGTATCCCAATAAAACCCGGTATTCCATGAAAGGCATACGTTGGCTACAAATGATGGCTGTCACCGAAGAGATACATATTCGACATGCCTTGAATAACAAAGGCGAAGTCAAAATTGGACCTTATTACGTGGATGGCTATTGTCAAGAGACCAACACCGTGTATGAATTCATGGGATGTTGGTACCATGGGTGCCCCACCTGTTTTCCTAACCGAAGTACCATCAATCCGTATACTTTGAGAAGCATGCAACAGGCCTATCACGATACGTATAAACGACTGGAGTCTTTGAAAGAACAGGGGTACCCTGTTGTGGTCATGTGGGAATGTGAATTTGATCAGCGTTGTCAAAAGGATCCTACCTATAAGACAAGAGTGGAACGATTCTATCATGGTCAAGAACCGATACAACCCAGGGAAGCTTTGTTCGGAGGTCGTACGAATGCCGTCCGACTGTATCATGAAGTAGACAACGATCAAGAAATCAAATATGTGGATATTTGTTCTCTCTATCCGTATGTGAACAAGTACAGGGCTTATCCGATAGGTCATCCAGTGATCATGAGTCAAGAACAAATTGATCAACAGCATATTGAGAAATACAAAGGACTGATTAAATGCCGTGTTCTACCCCCGCAAGATTTATGGATGCCTGTCTTACCCATACACTGTAATAGTAAAATGGTGTTTACGCTATGCCGTACCTGTGCTGAGAAGGAGATGGATTATTGTACACATTCCCCGTATGAACGATTCTTGTATGGCACATGGACTCATGTTGAATTGGCTAAAGCTATTGCTTTAGGCTATCAAGTATCAAAAGTGTATCATGTATGGCACTGGGATGAATGGAGTACGGACGTCTATCGGCAATACATTGACAAATACTTGAAAATGAAACAAGAGGCTAGTGGATATCCTCCAGGGGTGGATACGGAAGAGGCTCAAGATAAATTTAAACAAGATTATTTTGAAGCAGAAGGAATTCGTTTGCAACAGGTGGAGAAAAATCCAGGAAAACGAGCTTTTGCCAAAACCATGCTGAATTGTCTCTGGGGTAAAAATGCTCAAACTAACCTCTTGCCTAAAACAGAGTATGTTCATCGATTGGACCAGTTCTACGGAATACTGAACGATCCTAAAAAGTCTGTGAAATATGCAGAGTGTTTTGATCATGATGAATTCGTGTTAATGAATTACACTGATGAATCGGACAAAGCAGACCCTCATTCATCAGCCAATCCTGTGGTGGCTTCATTTGTGACGGCTTATGCTCGATTAGAACTGTACAAAGTGCTTGAACCTCTAGGAAAGAGAGTACTGTATTTTGACACAGACAGTTGTATGTACATTCATGACCCTGATGGCTATAATGTTCCTATTATCTCCAGTCGATTGGGAAAATGGACAGATGAGGTACCAAAGGGTCGTATTGTGAGATATGTCGCTTTAGGTCCAAAGAACTATGGCTATGAATACATTGAAAACGGTGAACTCCATCAAAAATGCAAAGTGAAAGGCATTACGTTAGACTACAATGCCACTCAACAAGTGAATTTCAATACGATGGTGGATTGTGTGAAAGACAGACATCATTATTCGACCGTAGTTGAATATGCTTCTCGGATTAAACGTCATAAGGACAGAACCGTGACCAGTGAGAAACAAGTCAAAACATTTCGTTCGGTGTATACCAAACGTATTGTGGTCGAGAATCATATGACTGTGCCTTATGGTTATCTACATGACTGACCTTGACCTTTTAGGTAATGACTAGAACAAGTCATCTAAAATTCATTATTCATAAAGACATGGATTGGATACCCTTACTACCGATAGAGCTGAGACTTAAAATTTATCGTTATGTCATATGGGCTAACGCTAAAACATGGAAGATGGAGTTAGTGCACACATGGGCTACTCATAATGCTATACATAGCTTACAACATACAAATCATCGACGGATAGAGAGACTGTTGAAGGATGTAGGTGATCGCCAGGACTTGTCATTCAACCAAAAATTACCGATTCTACGAAAACTGAATGTGGTACAACAAAGCTTAGATCGTATGTTATCTACGACATGGGATTTTTTAATCCACGATGCTAATTTGAGCGACGTATCTGCCTTAGCTAACAATTTTCGTTCTACCCCCAATGTGATATGGTTCAGTATGGCTGAAGAGGACAATGGGAGATCTCACCCCGGATGGCGTCCGTATTCACAGTTTAAAATACGTGGTATCATGGTATTTAAGAGACAGGTACCGTTCACTCATGTTATTCATATTCTACAGTATCGTGCCGTGTTCTATAAATTAAGGCATCGCTTAAGAGAAGTCAAAGACGAGATTGAAGCCGTTCATGCGAATCGACCTAGAATAGTGATTTGTTCAGGAAATATTCAATTATGGTTAAACCATCTAGACGATTTATAAGTTTATATTACATTTTGGACTTTGAGCTGTATACGGATACGTTATACAGTATTGTACAAGATGACCTTGTCAAGGTCAAGGACATTCGCGCGTGGATTCTGAATCCTCACACGTTTGAACTATTTAGACAGATGATTCGTGATGCTATGATCAGTGCACACTTAGACTTGAAAGCTATCCATCGAGACGATTGGAATACTTATGTATGTAACGATAGAGTGATTCACACGATTCAAGAATGGAACAGTTTGATATTATGAACCATACCCTGTTGAGAAAAGCATTGGTATTTGCTTATCGTATGAAGATACCTGAAGGTCATCATTCTCTGGAATGGATTCGACAACAGTTGAGTACACCAGACATGTTTGAAGAAATGAAACATGGACTTCATGTGATGAATTCATTTTATAAACAATCAGTACCCATGGACTTGAGTGAAACGGATTGGTTCAAACAGGTGGTGAACAATGACTCTGTGTTAACATTTCTGAGTCAATCTGGACATTCAGAATGTGTGTTTGAATTTTCTGACAAACTGTTGTTACCCTTACATGACATGTGTTGTTCTTGTTGTGATTATTCTTGTACTCATACATAAACTTGTAAAGAACTCAATCATGTTTTATCTGGTTATACAAATAAATAAAATGTTTTTCTTCCAATAGTGTTAGTTGTGATTTTCACGTCATGGAGTCCAGTTTACTTTTTAAGCATCCTTGCAATATGTTTATCGCAGGCCCTAGTGGCTCTGGTAAAACACAATTTGTAAAAAAGGTGTTGGAATACAAATCAGATTTGTTTCAAGTAGTACCAGAGCGTATTGTATGGTGTTACAAAGAATGGCAAGTAGCCTATGCACAATTACAAGAACAAGAACCTAGTATTCGGTTCATACAGGGGATACCTGACGAGGATGAAGAGATAGTAGAGGATACATCCATTCCTCATTTAATTATATTTGATGACATGCTTGGTGATAAAGATGAAGAGAAAATCAAATTATGGTTTACACGAAAAGGTCACCATCGTAATGCTAGTGTGATCTACATTACACAAAACATGTTTCAACAATCGAAAGCCAGTCGTACCCTGAGTTTAAATGCACATTACATGATCTTATTTCAAAACACAAGAGATAAAGGACAAATCAAAGTGTTGGCGAATCAAATTCAATTGCCACACTTGTTACCCGCTTATCAAGATGCTATCTCTACACCTCATGGGTATTTAGTGATTGACTTTCACCCTCAAACACCAGACAGTTATCGGTTAAGAACTGATATTTTTCATCACTGGATCACTGGAGAAAAACGTGGGCCAGTTGTGTATATATAAACATCGTTTACTCATATAAGATCATTCAGTCATCATGTCAGCCACAGCCATAGCTCAATCGTTAGAACATTTGGGTCAGGAACGAGACCCTACTGTACGGGAGCAAATGCTAAGGTCTGGATTAAAAGAAATGCTCAAGTGGTTCACCTTAGCAGCAAAGGTGATTTTAAAAAAGAAAATTGTGCTACCTAAACAAACACAAAACTTTATGCAAAAACATCAGCATGAATTAGAGCAGCTGGGAGATGATCAAGTGGACATGGATACTAAACGTCAACTCATATTGAAACCAGGAGGAGGTGGATTTCTTGGTGGAGTCATGATACGAAGTTTACTCCGATGGAATGGTCAAAAGACGATTCGTAAATTTGTAAAATCTCCAGCTAAAAGAAAAGCGCCTGCTAGAAAACCTAGAAAATCTCCAGCTAAAAGAAAATCGCCTGCTAGAAAACCTAGAAAAGCACCAGCTAAAAAAGCTAGAAAATCGCCTGCCAAGATCAATGAACGTTTTATTACTCTCCGTCGTCGAAAGCAAACCACTTCAACACCCTCTATGGCTGTAACTCCAATCAGTAAGTTACAATGGTCTCCTATCAGTCCTGTGAGTAGTTTGAACTTTAGCTCATCTAAAAGCTTAAGAAATTCTTCTAGAAGTGGATCAAACAGTTCATCTAAAAGTTCATCTAGAAGTTTATCAAGAAGTGGATCAAACAGTTTTAGCACACCTAAAAGTTCATCAAGAAGTTTATCTAGAAGTGGATCAAACAGTTCATCTAGAAGTTCAAGAAGTTCAAGAAGTTTATCAAGAAGTGGACCAAGCAGTTTGAGTTCTTCAAGAAGTTATTCAAGCAGTGGGCCAAGCAGTTCATCTAGAAGTGGACCAAGCAGCTTCAGTTCGCCAAGTAGTTATTCAAGCAGTGGGCCAAGCAGTTATTCAACCAGTGGGTCAAGTAGTTTTAGCACACCTAGGAGTTCATCCAGCAGATCATCTTAGTTTGAGTTCTTCAAGAAATTCATCTAGGAGCTCATCCAGTAGATCATCTAGTAGATCATCTCCCAGTTCAAGAAGTTCACCAGACACTCCATTGTGCCGTTTTTCACCCCTATCCTTGTCTACCTTATCAAGACAGGCTGTCTTGAAACCCCTTTTGAGACATCGTATTCACCTGATGAGACAGGGCCCTATGAATCCAGCTTCAAGACAAGCCTTTGATGCTTTAGTATAAAAGCTGTAAAGAAGTAAAAACAGGTATTATTTGATATAATGGCACCAAAGAGACCACTCCTGCATAAATACGGACATCTGGTTTTGGGTTTAACTCAAGCCCCAGATGGGTTAAGAAGAAAGATGATACATGGAGCATCTAAAGAAATGATTCAATGTGTGTCAGAATGCTGTCAGAATGTTTTAAAAGGCAATGTTGCCTTATCCCCCTCTCAAAAGCAAAGGTTGAAGTCCAAGCGTCAACATCTCCGCACTTTAGCAGATAAAAGAGTATCCATTCAAAAAAAGAAACGTGTGTTGAATCAAAAAGGAGGATTATTTCCATTACTGGCTCTTGCTCCAATCATTGCTAAAGCTGTTGCTGCAGGAGCACTCAGTGGAGGTGTTGCCACACTGGTGAAAAAGCTATGAAGAAAATGGCTATCGTCCCGTTCAAAATGCTAGAAGAGATGAATCGATGGAAAACAGAACAACGACCACGTTTACCTCCTCCCCCGCAAGTCAGTCAAACATCCGATTTACAGAAACAAATGGGAGACGTATTACAAAATGAATCGTTGTCTGAATCAGAAAAAGCACAACACTATGGGCAAGTCTTGCAAAAGTTTCAACTGTCTCATCAAAAAGCACGTGAACCGGCTACTCTGGCTGCACCAGTTGCACCGGCTGCACCGGTTGTTCCAGCTGCTCAAGGTGCACAAGCGGCTCCTGCTACATTGACGGATCGGATTCTTGAAAGTGTTCCTACTACTATGCGTCGAAAAACTCAGCTTTTATTACACTTTCTACAAAATCATCCCCACATGTCATGGAATGATCAAGGGATGTTGGAATACCATGGAAAACCAATACAAGGATCCAACATTATTGATTTGGTCAATGATGTCATACGTCATAGAAAAGGGTCGGAGCCTAGAGGATGGGAACAGTTTTCTAGTGGACTAAGAGATGTCAATGTACCACAAGAAGCGATAGGAAATAAACGGAGATGGTCATGGATGCAAAAAGCAGACGATTCGGAGGAAGATGATGAATTCTTTGATAGTTTTGTTGAGCCTCCTTCACCTATAAGTAAACCTGCCAAACAGATGAAAGCAGAACCTATAAGTAAACCTGTCAAACAGATGAAAGCAGAACCTAAGTGGGAAGCCTACTAGACAACATGAACAAAAAGGTAGACAGTCTGTTACATCAGATTTATTATGATCCCCATCATCCGGCTGGTTTTGGTGGGGTAGAACGTCTTACTACAGCAGCTCGAACTCAACTGAAATCCATTACGCCAAGTCAAGTGCGATCCTGGTTGAAGGGACAAAAGACCTATACCCTGCACAAACCTATCCGTAGGGTATTCTCGAGACGGAAAACGATTGTGGGTGGTATTGATCATCAATGGCAAGCTGATTTGGCAGACATGCAATCCTTGGCTCAGTACAACACCCCTTATCGATATTTGTTGTGTGTCATTGACGTGTTTTCAAAATATGCTTGGGTCGTTCCCCTCAAGGATAAAACGGGGCTCACATTGGTGGAAGCGTTTCGCTCTATTCTTAAAACGAGACAACCTAAAGCGTTGCAAACCGATAAAGGAACAGAATTCAAGAATCAAAGGTTTCAACAGTTTTTAGACAAAGTAGGGATTCATTATTTTACGACTGAAAACCCAGAAACGAAGGCTAGTATAGTGGAACGTTTTCAACGGACCTTAAAATCACGCATGTGGAAATACTTTACGCATCATAAAACACGAAGGTATATTCAGGTATTGCCTGATCTCGTGCATGCCTATAATCATCGTGTTCATCGTAGTATACAAATGGCACCCGTATCCGTAAATGAGAATAACGAATCTCAAGTGGCCTTGACCTTGTATGGAAAATCAAGAAAGAAAGCGTCGACGACCCTTCATGTGGGAGATATTGTTCGTATCAATAAAACAAAACGTACATTTGATAAAGGTTATCTACCCAACTGGACCACTGAACTGTTTAAAGTGATCCAAGTCAAAAAGACCTCTCCTGCTACTGTGAAATTGACTGATTTAGACGGAGAACCCATACTGGGTTCGTTTTATTTCTCTGAAGTACAGGTTATAAAAGATGATGCTATCTATGAAATTGAATCAGTGCTCGCCCATCGCCAGAGTAAGGTAGACGGAAGACGAGAAATTAAAGTGCATTGGAAAGGCTATCCTTCGAAATTTGACAGTTGGATTCCCGAATCCCATCTCGTTTGAACTGGTTAATAAATACATCATGTCTCAAGCTGATACGGCCAGTGTGGTAGTGACTGCCTCAGAGCAAGCCAAATTGTGTGAACCCAAAAATAAGGTCACTTTTTTTGCACAAATTGTAGTGGTATTTATTATTATTACCGTATCGCTATTTAATTTGTGTTTTCAACGACCCGATCGAGAATTGTGGCTTCTGCTTTTAAGTAGTTCTCTAGGTTATATTCTACCGAATCCCTCCTTGAAATTCAATAAACCTAAATCAACATGAGTTCGTTTTACATAACACTCATGAGTGATAGCTCTATGGATTTATTCCCAGACAATACGCAATGTTGTTTTCGTACCAAACTGACAAAACCCATCCATCTCAATAAACAAGACTGGGAAATTGCCTTAGTGGAAATGATTGTTCCTAGTCAGGTCATTAATGTCACTGAAGAAGAGCGACATTTCTGCATTGTCACACACGATCCTGTCCTGGGTAAGGCCTTTGAATCCTTAATTTCCTATTGCACTCTCCCCAATAAAGAAGAAAAAGGTGTACGACTTTGTATTCCTGTAGGAACTTATGTCACACCCCAACATTTGATCGAGACGATTGACTTTACCGTAAAAGATAATCTGGGTAAAATATTTAGACAGAAAGGCCTTCGATTTACCATGGGTTTTTCAGGACAAAGTAAACGCGCAAAACTGGACAGTTCGGATCAACTAGGCATTCAGTTTCATCCTCACATGTTTATTAAACTGGGTGGAGCCCCTGATAGTTCTCCTACCATCTTTTTAAAAGACACTCCAGATCCGTTTCCTCATGGCGTAGATATTAACATGGGTCATAATCATTTGTTTGTTTATTCTGACCTCGCGGCTTATACCTATTTGGGAAACATAGAAGCCCCCATCTTACGTGTAGCTCCATTTGATCCGAGAACGAAAGCAGGAACTAACCCCCATATTCATTTCGAGTTCTTGAATTTACACTATGTACCACTGGCTAAAGCCGACTTTGACACCATCACTATCCATATAAGGGGTGACACTGGCCAGTCTATTCAGTTTATTCATGGGAAGTCTATGGTGAAACTACACCTACGTCAAAGACAATGATACCTACTTACCAAGGTCAACCTCGACAATATGGACACGGACTTGGATCCATGTTTAAGAAAGCCATGAAAAGAATTATACCTTTACTGAATCCATTTGTGAAATCTGGAGTTCGCACCTTGAAAAAAGAAGGACTCCAGCAAGGAAAAGCCGCTATCAAAGATATCTTGACAGGATCAAACGCTAAACAAGTAATACGAAAACGTGGAGCCTCTGTATTAAAAGATGTGGGTGAATCCTTGCTACATGCCGTGGCCAGCCCTAAAAGACGTATAAAGAGCAAACCAGTCAAGAAAAGACCTCATTCGAAACTTCATCATCGCCGAGTTAAGCAGGCCAGACCTCTTGATATTTTCGATTAATCATGATGCAACACGGTTCCTGTGAATGTAGTAAGACAGAGTTGGATGTGTCTGTTGTGCCACCTACCATGACAGCCATGCAAGAAGGTCAATGGACTGAGCATTATCCCATTTCTGCTCTGGACAATAATGCTCCGATTGAATTTGTGATTCCTGCACAGACAGAAAAATGGACAGATCTGAATCAATCTTACCTGTACCTAAAACTAAAAATTATACAGGCAGATGGTACAGACCTAGCGGCCGACAGTGAAATTGCTACCGTCAACAATTTCTTTCACAGTATGTTCTCAAGCATTGATGTGTACCTGAATAATAAACTGATCACCAGCAATGCGGACACGTATGCCTATCGGGCATACATAGAAAATTTACTCTCCTTCACCTCAAGCTGTAAAGACACTCAACTTCAGGCGCTAGAGTTATGGGGTGAAGACACCCCTGGTCATATGAACACCCACGCACATGACGGGGGTAACCTGGGCTATATTGAGAGACGTGCTCGTGTCCTTCAAAGTCGTGTGGTGGAACTATGTGGACGACTTCATTTGGATCTGATGATGCAAGATAAATATTTACCCAATGGTATGGAAATACGCTTAAGACTAAACAAAGCGTCACCTCAATTCTGTCTCATGGGTGCCGCACCGGCTAAAATCAAGTTTCTAGAAGCAGGATTTAATGTAAGAACAGTAGATTTACTGCCAGTGGTAGCCAATCAACTCAATCAACAGATTGCTCAACATAACATGAAAATCCCCATCCGACGAACTGAAGTAAAAACATTTACGATTCCTAACGGTCAACGATCCAAGATTGAAGATCATTTATTTCAAGGTCAATTGCCAAAACGTCTTATCATCGGTATGGTAAGAAATGGAGACATGAATGGAGACATGGCTACCAACCCCTTTGATTTCCGTCATTTTACACTGAATCATCTAGAAGTCAGCATTGACGGAAAAAGTATTCATAACAAAGCGTTTCAACCCAATTTTGAAACGGGAGAAGTTCTAAGATCCTACATGTCACTCTATCAAGCGACAGGAGCTCTTGGTCTCAATCGTTCATTTGGATTGAGCATGAATGATTATCGGAACGGATACACACTCTGGGGGTTGGACTTGACAGCAGATCAAGGTTGCGAGGAAGGTCAACTCCATCCTATAAAAACGGGCAATCTGAGATTGGAATTTCACTTTGGAACAGCACTTGCACAAGCCATCAACGTGATTGTATTTGCGGAATACGACAATCAAATTGAAATCAATCAATTCAGAGAAGTGCTTCTAGATTATTAAGATGGAAGACATGGATATTGAACACCTGGAAAAAGGACAAGATTACGAAATGAAGTTATTGGCGTATCCTTGTTGTACAAGTTCAAGGACGGACTTTTTACAAGAGTGCTTGAATCATCACGTCACAGAAGCACTCCAATCTTTAATTTATAATCAAGTGCATAAAGACTGTTATGGTTGTCGAGTGAATCATCCTAGTCAAGTACAACATGTACTCTGCTTATACACGAATACGGAAGAGTGGACAGAACTTTACATTCAAAAAGCGATTCAACGTTTGGACGTGTTCAAGGTCATGGAAAAGTGGTATCCTGAATTAGTGACCTTGACCGATAGTGAAAAAGGAGACGCGTGTCGATTATGGATTCAATTTAAAGAAGAACTCACTCAGAATCAGTTCATAGATCAATGGATCAGTGTTTGGGCTGAACGTGTCAACAGAAATTGGCATTATGGAGACGAATGAACTACAATACCTATTAGATCATTCACCGTTATTAAAACCACTACATGCTCGTGTTTGTGCCAAAGATCAATTACCTTCAGAGAAACCGCATGACGTGAAAGCCTATATTGTGAATACCCATAACGGGAATCAACGTGGAGAACACTGGGTGGCTCTTTATTTAAAAGACAATAAAGCAGTGTACTTTGATTCCTACGGATTACCTCCTTTCGAAGAGATTCTAACCTTTGTGAAAAAACATGCCAACAAAACTTATCTGTGGAATGCCATGAGAATACAAGGCGATATGTTACCGGTGTGTGGTGTGTATTGTCTATTCGCTTTGGATTTTATCTCACGTGAATGTGACTTGAACCAGATACTGTTAACCCGATTCAAACCGGACATGTATGGAAAAAATGACACTTATGTGACGCATTGGTTTCAACAATATTATGGTACTTATTACATGCATGCTCAATATGTGAACAAGTGTGGACAAAAGTGTTGTGCTCAACGTAACTCTAGACCAGAAGGTCACAACCGTTTGTATCATAGTATCACACATAGAAATACAACTCTTTATGGTGATCATTAAACAATGTTACTGTTTCATGTTGTTACTGTTTTCTTGTTACAAAAATAAAAGTTTAGAGAACTAGGTGTCTGTTATCTTTTTTCTAAGTTCATAAAAATCAAGCACATGTCTGTGCGGTACATTGGCGCGTGACGCCATCCAACCCTAGGGTGACGTCATCCAAGCGATATGACGTCATCCAACCACGAGAGTGGGCGGCGCTTCAACAGAAAAATACTCCGTCTTACAATACAATGCCTCATTTCATTCTGAGAACTCAAACACTCAAGATGGAGGCTTTATTCAATGAACTCAAAACAGCAAAACAACTGACTGAAAAACAGAGCAGGGTATGGCGTTCAATCAGTCGCTTAGCGGCTAGCATTGTTAGAAAAAGGGAACGTGATCTTCAATTCATTGGTGAGACTTTGAATACTATTGAAACCAATCGATTTCATCATAGAGAAGAATTATCTCAATTTCGAGATCAAGTCAGAGAAAGGCAGCGAGATGCTCGGGAACGAACGGTGAATAGACAACGGGAACAACAACAAGAAGAAGAGCATTGGCGTATCATCACTACCGCTCAAGTTGAGTACACGGAACAACCACCAGTACCAGAACAGGAATGGTCCTGTGGGGATTCAACATGCAGGCTCTGCTATCCCCCACCAGACTGCCAATGCGAACTATGTACCCAACCAGATCAGTCAGCAAACACGGTTTAAAAAACCACCAACGGTCCTTTTCAGGACCACCAACGGCCCTTTTCAGGGCCACCATGTCTTTTCGAAAGAAAATTCTCTCATTGTCTAAGTCTATACACACACACACAAAATAATGGTACCAGAACATTCCGAAAATTCAATTCATACTATTTTGGGGTACAACATTGATTTCCAATTTGTCACAATTTGTCACAATTTTTGTTTACTTCTGGTACCGACCCCCTCTATATTCTATATGACCATGGTACCAGGGTACCGCCTATTACTACTGATATGCATGTTTATATTATCTAGTAATAACATATTCAGTGAAGGCTCTATGTGTGAACAAAAGCCACTCAAAGAACGAGATTAATCGTAATTAATTTTTATGCAAAGTTAGACTTTATTTAGAGGCCTACAGTTCCTCTGTTACATCAAGTATGTGTGCCAAAATGATGTCATTGTTTACATGGCGGTCTTTGTACGCAAGTGTCTTTATATCTTGTTTCATTGTATATGTTAACAAGTTATACCAATAATTTATCAAATAGAACAAAAATGAATAACTTTATGAAATACATCAACGGTTGACTATAATTTCCCATGTATGTGTATAATTATGTACGTATACATAAATTGATCGAGCGATTATACGTAAAATTTACGTATCTTGATATAGTATACTGATTCGTTATTGACAATGAAAAATGCAGCATATTTTATTCTTTTTCAGGGATTTTTCATAGCTCTCGTTTTGTGTTTTATAAGTCATGAGGTATGTAGTTTGTTATTTGATTTCCACCTTTATTACTATCGGCCATGGTCGTTGTCCAGTAGTTAGTGGGCTGGACTTGTACCCCGATGATCTGTGTTCGAGTCTCGGTCGTGACAGGTTGCACCCCTTCATGAAAAGTTGACAATAAAGTCGATTTATCCCCGTTTGTGAAGCCGCCGGCTCCTTGTGGATGAGTAAGTTAGTCCGGGTGAACTGGACGCCGTCTATAACCGAGATGTTGAACAAAGTCGTTTAACCCACTGGAACAAAATATATCAGCATCGTATTGGACCAAATTAGTACTAATATTTTTTATAATCATATTTCAAAAGACAGTGCGATTGTTTATATTTTGATTATTGCCCAGTATGTATGATACTAAGAAGATATCTTGAACTAAAATTATGTTTCTGATTTTTTTGGTGGTCTTGATTGGTGAAGTCTTTTTTATGTTGACTTATTTGTTGATATAATTTCAGGTTCGTACAGAAATTAAACGATCATGGCATTTATGGAGAGCAGCCTCTGATTCAATGAGCTTTAATCGCGACCGGAAAAGTAATATGCGGTCCAATAATGGTAAGCACTTAATTCGTTGTTTTGAAAAGCGAAGTTTTTCCTTAACGATCATGTCAGTCAATAAAATCTATCAGCATGCTGATTGTTTAGGCGGAACATCGTTCTACTTCGGATTCTTTGGAACGAAAACACGCCTTCTTGTTTAATAATATAAATCGATCAACTCATGTAAAAACATACATTGTTACCATATTGTTCGATGATTTAAATACTTGCAATAACTTAAATCACGAAACTTTCCATTTGTATTTTGTTGTGATTGTATAATTCAATCAAAATTTCAACAGACATTTGCTGCCTCTGTTTTTCTGAGATAGAATTTGTCTCAATATATTTCGTTCTCAATCATTTCCCCACAATTAAAACATACGTTTACAAATGTATATTACATGTTGCTTGTGTGATAATTACGTCAAATATTATTTTGGATGTTTTATATACATGTACATTATACTTGAACGTGTGAAAGGAATATATTTCTAATGCTTGTGTTATGATTTACGACGATCATTAACACATTAGCTGTACAATGCAACGTCTCCAAAGCAACACCCTTTGGGAGTAGCAAAATCATGTTGTTGTTGAGAGGTTGTTGCTCTCATGAGAGAGGTTGATTCAATAGTTAAATCGTGCAGTGCGAAAATAACGCTGTTGTTGAGGGTAGGTTATTGTTTAAGAAAGGGCCGCTCTGGAGATGTTGTACTGTATACGAATAACAATTCTTCATAGATGTAGTATCTAAATTAATATTGATAGGATAAATAAATGTGTTCAGGGATTTCTTGTATTTTTATTATAGTTAGCGGTGCTAGATCCAGAGAAAACAGTCGTGTTGATGTGGAAGCTAAATTAATCAAATTAGAAGAACTTCCATCACGTGACAGACGTTCAGTCGGACAAAATGGGACTAAAAACGTGAACGGTCAATCTGATGGCTTGATGTGTCAAGAAATTGGTTGAAGAATCGATGATTTTCTACGATTTCAGCACAACGATATATCAGTTAACTAAGTATCGTGTTAACCAATGAAATCCATAATCGTGTGATAAAGACGATCATCGGTTAATGGTGCGATTAACGAAGAACTGTCGTGCGTTGTGATATATTATTATCGTGATTGTGGTGATACATTGTAGTGGCGATTATCGATTATTCAATTATTCGATGATCGATTATTGCTGCGATTATCGTGACACGTTCATGGTTGATTTGATCAATTCAAATACTGTTTACTACAATAATATTTTATTATGAAATTCGACAATACCGTGTACAATCTTTACTTAGCATGATATTTTTAGTGTTGATAAAACGAGTTATCAATGAATTAATGATGGAATAACTTAGAATGTGCTGGTATAATTATTTGTCTGGCTTTATCTCAGTCTCTTACAGTACATACGAGTTTTTTTAACTATGTCTATCGTTAAAATTACTTTCAGCAGGCAATCAGATTTAAAATGCAAACATAAAAATTATGTATTAGCATACTATAACAGTTTGAAGCAATATTGATGATGTTATTATATAAAAATGTGTGTGAAATGTTACAAAGAATGCATTAAACGTGTGAAACAAGTTCAAACAACACCATCTTTGTTTTATATATCGTTTTTATCTGACCGTGATTTAATGATTACACGTGTTCAGTGCACCTGTTCTGTAATAATATATTAGTGTATGCACATGTTAACTACACACTGTATTTCTTTAGGATCAATATTTATATTTAGTCTGAAATCAAACGGTTCTTTGACAAATAGTCCTGTTATACTCAGCAGCTTATTTCCAGATTTAAATAAGAAAAATCAATGATTAAAACTTGTCAAAAAAGTTCTTTGTAGTTTTCGTGTCATTCATGTGTGTAAATGTTGCATTACGCGCGCGGAACATTTGTAAGGGAGATCACTGGTTTAATTGATTGTCTTAATTTAGTCGAGTTACTTCCCTTACTTTAAGCGTAATCATGTACGAGAACTTATATTATGTGAATAGTCAGTTATTCTCTATAAAAGGTGGATTTTTACCCAGTGTAGGTGTTGTGATTCGATATAGACATCTGTGTACTAAAAGGAATACGAAATAGAAAAAGAAATGACAAAATATCCGACCACACACGTATACATTAACACACACCCTGAAATTATACTGTATTCGGGACCATTATAATGTTTCCCTGCAGATTCAGTTTATCAACTTAACAACTTTCACTATCCAAGTAAAAGAACAACCGGTCCCGGCCGTGATACAGTGTATAAATACTAGTACAAATGTATCAGTGACTTGACACAAACTTAGAGGACCTATACCTGTTTAATGTCAAATAGATTTGACTTCTGTTGGACTCGATGAGAATAATTTAAACGTTATCAAAGCTAGGTTAAAAAAACTTGGTCGCTTTTCCTAGATGTCATCTGCACTTCTCAAAGTTGCAACCGCTTCATATTTCAAGTCAACACCTTAAATAGTTTTCAGGTTATGCTTCGGACAAAAATTTGGGACGGAAAGACGGATATACTTCTATATTCGAAAAGGCGACGGGGGATAATAAATACGAAACGCAACTTACTCTCCATTGCTTCGTTCTTCGTATGTTCTACCTTCTCTTTTCAAGAACACAGAGTTGTAATTTTTCAATATGTCCAAAGATGATGTTTTGGGGGTCGCAAAGTAAATTTCTGCTAATGGTCTGTTTGCAACCTTTTCGAACGAAACCAATTGTGAATGTTACAATAAATACATTCGATTATGTCAAAGTGCTGTAAATATACATTCTTTGAAAACCCGTCTTTGATTATTTTAGAAAATATGAACTTCAAATAAAGACCACCTGTCAAGAAAGGCTATAGTTTTTCTTTCTCAATAATGGTCTTTGTTCATAGGTTTGACTGTATATATCATATACATGTATACACTGCGAGTCTCGTATTATTTTGCTTTGACAACATTTACACTAATATTGGCACTCTGCATGATGTATAAATACGATGAATTAACTGACAAGGTAAAATGACACAAACTCTATGCTTATTAAAAACTTCACGAAAATTAACCAAAACAAATGTACATGTAGATAGATAGATAGATAGATAGGTCGGTCGGTCGGTCGGTCGGCCTGCCAGCCAGCCAGACAGACAGATAGAAGTAAAAATATGATAAAACCAATGTTACAATTAGTTAATGAACATGTCTTGACAGTGGTCTTCAATTGACGGGTTATACTGTGCATACTGTATTATCAAATATATTTAGGTTGGGAGAATTTGTATAATCACTTAAATTACGAGAAACACGTGCAGATTGTAAATACATTTTGTATTCGGTTGTAACTGTGGAATGCTATTGGTGTAGGATTTACGAGCTCAATCAGAATAGGATTTACCAGTGTTCAAGCTCCGAGGTTATACAACTTGAGATCAGTCTCCTAGCTCACATCCCATGTATGTATATCATTGTTTATAATTTAGTCATGATCAGACAATGATGTTTTCTCTGATACATTTACCGGACAGCATAATTGATCTGAACATGTAATTAATCATTAATCAGCTCTAAATATCTTTTTAACCATAATACTTTGAGAATGGAATTGAGGCTTGATTTCTTTTATTTTCGGGTAGTAACGCCCCTTTTCAGCAGTTAGGGTCATATGAGGCGGACAGTTCACCTAACCATCGTTCCTTGGAAGAACCAGTACTAGACTCCATCCTTCGTAAGCGACTGCGTACTTTCTCACAAAAAGAGACATGGTCGGTAGCGGGACTCGAACGCACGACTCTCTATCAGTAAGAGGTTACAGTGATTTGAAGTCAGCGACGTTGACCATCCGACCACGGAGGTGGGTCGAATTGAGATTTGAGATCAGAAACTGTTCTCAAGCTTCATGACCATGGGGTCATAATAAAAAAAATATATATGTTGTCTTTTTATGTTTATTAGTTAATTGTGATGTAAACATATATTTACACTTTAATCAGTTCTATTTTCAAACTATCATACTTTGAGAATGAAATGGGATCTGAGCTTTATGAATAATGGTAATTGTATCATGTCCGATCTTTTAAAACATCATGGATAGCAATCGTGCAGTGTCGTCTCAGAGAAATGTGTAGACAGTGCTGTGAGTATATACGACTCAACTGTTCAGTGACTGTAGCAGTATTTAAACACAAGTTGTAGCATCGGTAGATATATAAGATTCGAACAGCTCATGTTGACAAAAGTGGACATTGTCAGTGAAATACGCGTAGTTCTTACGTACGGAATGTGACTGTACATGGCTTCAATAAGGGAGATAACAAAAACAGCTTTGTGGCCACGGTACTTTTACGGCTAGTTACCAAACATTGACCGTTTTTATTTGGCATCAGGCGAATTATTGAAGATACATTTTTCATCTTAAGGCCCTTAGTATAATAACATTATAATACAAGGTTTAATGAAGGAACATAGTTTATATTACATTAACCAGTCTGTTAGTACACTGGTGTTATAACTATGCCAGTAATGAAGTAAGTCTGCGAACACTTGCAACCACATACACATATTCAATATTCATAGATCTTAGTACAGGTGCTCCCATGATAACATTCTAAATACAATGTAACTTATTGTTTTAACACAGAATAGAGGGAATGAAAGTCGTAATTATGACTATACATGTAATAGAACCATCAGGTGAATTTTGTATAAATTTGTAACTATGTAATTAGCTGATCTTGGACATTCAATCAAAGTTTACACAGGATATGATGATACCTAATTTTAAGTAAATTGTACATGTTTTGAAACGCATGGTTCTTGTGGAAAACTAGATTCAAACGAAACAAAAACTATTTTCTTATGTCCTAGCATATTTACTAGTTAATGAATTCCGACAGATAATTACAAACACTATGTTAATATACAAGTTTCACCCATTAAGATATAAAGTACATATAAAGTAATATTAAGTACACTGCAAAATAATGCGTTAAAATGTTCATGATCTTCTAAAATGACCCTGTGTCAGATTTCCTAGATATTTTGATAGTATAACATTGGATGTTTCTTCATCAAAAACACGTTTTAAATTGTTCTGAAAAAAGATAATTTAAACAGGTTACCATGGCAACTAAAATAATACATATATAAATATTGACTATATCCCTTTTCCTTTCATATACAACAAAACTGATCATATTTCATCCAATCAATACTTTGAAAATAGTATGTTTTCACTTTGTAGCAAAACAGTCTTTTTGTTGCCATGGCAACGCTTTCAATAGTAGAGCTTTACTGAATATCATGTTTTCTTCAAATACTATGAATAGTGAACACATAATACACAAAAGACAGACCCAGGACGGAGGTCCGTGACATACGGAGCAGTGTCCGGATTTATAAAGCAATTTAATTATTATCTTAAACCAGGCCAAAATCACCTAAGCTAAGAAAAAATCTTTTCATGAGATAAAATTTATTGATATCATAAAAGCACTAAAGATATATTCAGTTAAGAAAATTCTTAATTCAAAGATATGTTTTAAGATGTCGTTGCTACAGAATTCCGAGGGTTTCCTTTATAAAATTAGAACTGGAATGATTTCCATTACCGACTTGCACCAGCACTTCTGTAACAATATAAGATAAATAAATCAATAATCAATTCAGCATTCTATATTCTTTTTATCATGCAGCATACGTAATAAAGTTCCCATTTTTTTACCGTATTACTGAGTAATGATGTTGCTGATAATGACAGTGTTATTATTGCACCAATGAGTCCTATAATATATGTATACACAGTTGCGTAGCCAGAAACAAATTTAAGCCGGGGTATTCCAATGAGGTCCAGTCATGGGGTCACTCTAGCGAAGTCTAGCCCTGGGGTCACTCTAGGGAGGTCCGAGGGCATGCATCCGGATTTTTTATTTACCAAGAAAGCCTCCTGCTTATTTTTTCTCTTTGGTCAAAATTGTGAATGCTTTGGTAACAGAAAAGTAAAAATATGTTGACTTTCATAAAAAATCGTGTTTTTTTCGTGAAAGATGTCCAAAATTGTGTATAAAAATTTTAATCTGTAAATGCCATACAGACTCAACGTCAATGGAGCGCGTTTGGAAACATCGCGATGAGAGGTACGCGTAGTGTTGTATGCTGGTGGGTTTTGGATACTGTGCGTGTGTTACTGGTGATTTAAGTAAACTACAAAGGTCAATTTGGATCATTCTAAAAGGAAATATCAATGCACGAGTCTATCTAAATCAAGGGGTTCGTTGTGTGATTGTTCCTTTCATGCGACGCTATCTACTTGGTGGAACGTCATAGCAGCACCCAATTGTATAAAGATTGGGTGCAGATGAACTACACAATATTATGGGTACATCAATGTACATAATGACACTTATGTTTTTATCAATTACTCATTTCTACACTGCGGTAGTTTTAACAATTTTATTAGGTCTGCATTATACGCCTTTGGTATTCTAGGAAATAAAAACAACATATCTTCCGCAGAAGAGTTTTGAAGTGTATCAATACATATTGCATTGTCATATTAATATTTTAAATGTATATGTTCAATTCAATTGTAAGTACCATAGTGAACTACATGTATTGCATTTGACAAAATCTTATCTGCAGTATTTCAGTGTAGGTATGTTATATATAAAATACAACAGAATTATCACAGTGTATATCGACTCTTTTACACAACAAATACCACAGTGGTAAATGTAGTATAATTTTGGTATTTCCGTCTAAATTTCAATTGCAGAAAAAATGTTTTTTCACCAAAATACTGCATTTCTCGACTGGGGAAATAGCAAAAAATCCCGTTTTTCCGATACACAAAGGTCGTCTCTGTTAGCTGTTCTGCAAAACAGTTGTGGAAATGGACAACCCCTAAAAAGTAGTCTGCGACTCTGGAAGCGCATTGGTGTATGATAGCGGCAGTCGAAAGGATATAGAGCTATGTATAGCTATTGACCGACACTTGCGTATAAAGACAGTGTATAATGTACAAAATCATTAGTTATAAATAATATATTATGCTCCTATAAAAGGTTTAAAAGCGGTGTAACTACATGTACTCCGCAAGCCCCATCTAACTTTTAGGTACGGTGCAACCTCTGCAAAGCAGCACCTTATGTGAGAAGCAATATTATACTATTGTTGCAAGGTTGTTGCTCTAGAGATGTTAAATTGATAGTTAAACCGCGCGGTGAGGACAAATTATGTTGTTTTTGAAGCGAGGATGTTGTTCAAGAGAGGGCCACTCTGGAGAAACTGCCTTTATATTATATATAGGGTAACTTAAGAACAGAAGTTAAAGGTGACGACCATCGTTACAGATAATCATTGTCATTCAAATGTACATACATGTGTAATCTAAACATAAAGAAGGTCTTTCAATTTCTGTTTAACAGATGTTTACAAAAAAAGTTGTATAAATGATACACCGGCTGACCATTATAGTACGCATTGGTGTATATCAGCTTGTTCTTTTTTTTAATAGAAACATGATTGTATTGCATATATTTTTATACACGGATTATCTCGGAGCGGAGAGAAGATAAGCTCGCATATATTGGCTGTGCAGGAGTAGGCGTCGCTTGTTCTGCTTTGTGTAGTTGGTTTCTGTAAATTGCTTCCAGGATTAATAGCTACTTCATTGTTAATGATCTTGTAGAGAAATATGAGTCTTGCAGCTCGCCTTGGATCTTTTACAGTCTGGTGTCGCCTTTGACGTATGGATCCCATATGCAGCTTGTGTATTCGACGCAGGGCCTAACCATGGCGTTGTATGCAGTTGACTTTGTTTTGGTCGATCGTATGTTGAGATTGCGTCTTTTGCTGAGATGTTACTTATGCGCTGGCTCCAGTACAAGGAGTTGTTAATAGTACACCCAATGTATTTAGCAGAGGAGACATGTTCTAGAGGTTGGTTGTGGATAATGCAATTGTGGGATATGGGGTTTATTTTTCAGCTGATGGAGAGAACTTGGTGTTTGCTGGGGTGGAATTCCATCTTCCATTAGGCCTCCTAGGTGGCTAGCTTGTCTAGGTTGGCCTGTAGGTGTTGACAGTCTGTATC
Organism: Lutraria lutraria; assembly: GCA_964023205.1. Classification (NCBI taxonomy): domain Eukaryota; kingdom Metazoa; phylum Mollusca; class Bivalvia; order Venerida; family Mactridae; genus Lutraria; species Lutraria lutraria. The sequence goes on from OZ026848.1 coordinate 1,347,577, forward strand.
TGATGCAACTGTCAGATAGGCTATAGTGTCGTCAGCAAATAATCTGGCAGTTGATCGGCGCTCTATATGTATGTCGTTGATGTAGTAGAGAAACAGTGAGGTCCTAGTGCCTACTCTGTGATACCCCCGACTGGACATCACTGGATCAGACTCTAGGCCACTTGTTTTCGATCTTGGAGGAATGCATGGATTCATCTGTTGGTTTTGTCCTGGATGCCATAATGGTGGAGTTTGTGTAGTAGGAGGCTGTGGGATACTTTGTCGAAGGCCTTGGCGAAGTCCATGATTAATATATCGGTTTGTTTCCCATTTTCGAGGTTTTCTTATACTTCGTTGGTAAATTCTAGTAGTTGGGTTTCGCAATTACGTTTCTTTCTAAATCCCGTGTTGAAGGGAGTATATGGTGTTGTTTGATTCCCCATAATTCATGATACGGCTTGTTATAATATATATTCCATGATTTTACTGCAAATACATGCCAGAGATGTGCAGTGTTAGTTAGATGCTTCATATTTACTCCCTTTCTTGAAGACTGGATGGACTACTGCATTGCGCCAATCATCTGGAACTTGACTGTTGTTGTAGGATTATTTGAAGATGATGGTTAGTAATATGGGGGTTATATCTTCAGCAAATTCCTTCAGTATCCGAGGTTTGATGCTGTATGGGCCTGCAGCTTTATGTGGGTTTAGTTTTTCAAGTAGTTTTTGTACACCTTTGATGGTAATAGAGTTTGCTTTTTGCTGCCTTATGTGATTTACCCTTCATGAGTTGGTTCTTCTTGAAATCTTTATAACCTATACAAAAATACAATGTACATACAATTGCGGTTTACTGTTAAAAAAGCTGTGGCCAGAATCACTCAAAGACGCAGAGACATATAGTATCCCTGACAGGATATACTTGAAAGAAAAGCGTTAAACATTTCAGAAAGGAATTCAGATCTTTTATTCCAGTTTCGATATTAATGCAATTTAATTTTTAAATACAAGAATCAATATCTTAATACGCCATTTTTAACATTAATTCATAAATGAATTAGATAGCATTAATAATTTTATATTTGCTCATTTTAACCATTATAACAGTAATATTGTACATAAATATAATAATAACATACTATGTATGTTCCTGTATTGACAGACGTTAGCGTATCCTGGGTCAGATATATATCTGGGACCAATATACATATTGATCACAGGTATATGAAATACATGTACAAACAAATGAGCAAATTAGTATAAGAAAACACACATATGCACCCCTTAAATCCAATTTTGAAATAACCGCACACAAATTTATGTAAAATACAATGAAATATTTAACTCTATAGTATTATATATTCACGTATAAAATAGGCCTACCATAAATACAATATCCAACTAAATGAATGCATATATGGAGTGAACTATTTTCTAGTTAAAACGCAAAATTGTTGTTCGAGACATAGAAATAACCTAAACGCAACGCACACTTAATTGTTTATGCATAAAGAAGCAGAACATTTAAAAAAAAGAAATCCTCTTATAGCGAAAAAATCGTCTTAAGCGAGTTCGCCATAACAATTGTCATCTGTAAATCTGTAAAGGGTGATGGTCCAGTCAAGTACTCTTTACCAATTATTCGATTTACTTCCCTTCATTTGGACATCGTTGTTTGGTATGTGTGGATGGTTTGATTAGGTATTAAATACATAGCAAAAGAAAGAATTTGCGAGTAATAAGACATGTTTGCTTTAATGAATGAGGGGGGTTCGTGAAGCACGTTTTTATCCTGATTTCACGAAGTGTGTTGTTAGAAAACTATTTGTATGAATACGAAGTCTACTCTGTTGAATTTATTGATGTGTTATATTCAAACTGATTTCTCTGACGTCAAACACACCATGTTTTCATAAATCATAGTAATTTGTGTAACTCAAAAAGGGACGAACTTGAGTGAAAACGCTATTATATACATATCTAGGTATGTGCGATAATCTAGGTATGTGCGATATTTTGTCAATGCACGAAAAATGAGTAAATTATCGTATCCCACTGAAAATTACAGTTTTGTCAGTTGCTGAAACTTTTTGTCTATGTCATTTCAATATCTTACATTTAAGAAAAACAGGAGACATTGTATAATTATGCAAAATAGATATTCAAACTGTGGAGAAATAAAATCATGATGATTGCCAATAATTCCTAAGTCTTATAAAGAGCTACAAACTATAACTGTTAAACTTCAAATTACGAGTTTTGATAAATGTATTATTAGGTTATGAGTTGTGTTGAAAATAGTACGACCTTTTTAAAAGGGTAACATATTTCGGTGCTTAACCAAAAGCGATAGTAAAGAGATAATGTCGGTGATATGTCTATTATATAATATTAAGAAAGTTATTGATCATTTAGACCAAAATTAACTCCAAATAAAGTCCATCTGTCAATAAGGCCACATTATGCCTTTTCCAAGGTTGGCCTTTGTTCACATATTTGACGTCTAAAAATGTATTTGATAAATTAGATGTCAAAAACAAATCATCATTGAACATGTCCAAGGTTCAGGACGCTGGTTGAAGTGTTGGTAAAAATAACTTTGCATTGATATGGTATTTCTGTAATATACTTTTTGTCTGTATTAATTTTGATTAATCTGTTTGCTTTTTAGCCCAGATAACCACTGTACTAGACGGAGAGAGACGTTCTGAATGATTCATGTTTCGGGAGCTTTCAGTGCTTTGATTTTAGTCATTTAGATTTGTCTCCCTTGTTAAGATCAAGGTCAGCAAGCGTCCTGCAGATCGATCCTCGGGATGTTCTTCGCATGTTGATGTACAGTTTTCTCCTGTTTATGAACTACTCAATGGTAAGTGTTGATTCTTGTTGATAAGATGTGATGTATTTAACATTGATGTATAATTGTTGACTGTTTTATATATGTTATAAGTGCTAGTTATATGAATGTAATATATTTTCGCGAATTTGCGATTTATCTTTGTATTTTGCTTCAAGGTTATTCTTATATATAACGTCATTATATTACCAGTGACGAAAGGGATACACTGTCAGTTGTACTGTCTAGCCGAAAACTCCACCTGTGACCACCCCGCCCACTAAAATCCGCCAATTTCAACCCTGTGACATTCAAATCATCATAAAAAACTCATATCTCAACTCAATTCAACATACCTGAACCAAATAAGCCCCATTTAATAATAATAATAATCTAATACAATATGAAAATAGGCTAAGCCTATCGAACGGGGAAGTCGAGTTTATTGGAAAGGAAAGACAACTCGAGGTAGAGATTGGCCTAAACTGGTTCCCATTGACTTATGTGTACAAAGCCTTTGGTGCACTGCATCATGGAATGGGAACCAGCTTTGCGGGCCCCGGTCTTTGACTTCCCCGTATGAACTAAAATTCCGACAAAGTCAGAAACGAAGCTAAGTTGGTTCAGATATGTTGAGTTGAGATATGAGTTTATAATATGACAGGCCTTTTTCTGCCCACTTCGGGAAAAGTACCTAGGAAATTGGGAATTTTTTTAATTTGTCAAATGGGAACTAATGTTACCGACAAAAAGGAATATTGTTAGGCCAAAATTATGTTTAAAATGTCAAAGGATGCATTAATTGATATACAGGAAAACCTCTCCAAAGCGGCCCTCTGTAGAGCAACAACCTCTCTATACCAACGCCTTCAAAATTTCCCTAAACTGATATTTACTATAAGTTTAACCTCTGTAGAGCAACAACCTCTATACAACAGCCAACGTTTTCAGCTCCAACAGGGTGTTGCTTTAAAGAGGTTGCATTGTATGTTGATTTATTTTAGTTCTATTTCAAGTACTGATTTAACTATATTTGCATATAAGTTTGTATTATTCTTGAAGCCACTGCGCATTATACCCTGTCTTGTGGATGTTATAATACAGCCATTAGAGGTCTATCTGATATTATGCAAGGTCTAAAAGATGCCGATTTTGGTCTTTGGGAGGGGGGTATTTTACATCTGACTTTTTAGTGTCAAGATATACCTTTATGGCATCAAAAATTGTCAATTCTGAATCGCATAACAATGTTTTGTTTGTTGACCATGTTAGTTAATGAATTAGAAATTACTCTTAAATTCTTCCACATCGGTTCAGATGAACATGATGCTTCTAGATGTTGCATAGCCCGAATTGTATCAAGAATTTTTGAACCCTTGGCATCGAATTTGCGTAGTTTACCTATATAATACTTTGAATTATGTGGCATTTTATTGCTAACAGAAGTTCCTCAAAAATTACCTGCCCTGTATTTGACTAGGTTAAAGAAGAAGAAAATTTGTTTATTATAATGACCTGTGATACATAGATTTATACAATATATATGTACATACACAAATATAAACACAATAAAAATCACCCCACCCCATGGGCCTATAAGTCACTATCAACAGACATATACACATTTAAGTATTTCATCCTTTTACGATTATTCTATAATGCTAGTTATTTTGATTATGAATGTGTTTTCCCGCAGTCATATTATGCACAAGGCATAATGTGATGTCTGTAATGGAACCAAATGCAACAAGGAATTATATGCAACAATGCGGAATCAAATGCAACAATGCGGAATCATTACTAAATGCATCTCGGGCAGTCCCAAATGCAACAGCTGCACCATATGCAACAGCCTTGGAACCAAGAACAACAAAGAATTTCTTAGGTTTTTTTATAATAATCATCTCATAATTATCGTATTCATCATCAACGATAACTGTCGTTACCTGCTGCGCTATGAAGATAATAAGTCCATGCGTGTATGAGTGATGAGATAATTATGGGACATTATATATAGTTTATATACATGTATATGTTGACTTGTTGAAAGGCTTTGAAGAATTATTTGACCGTGGCAACCTTGTCCTCAGTGTCAAATTGTGTCAGGCTCTGTATCTTTGGATGTTCCGACTATATTTATTTACACTTCTACAGGTATCAAATCAAAGTACTGGAAGTACTGTCGGAACGTGATTTTTTTCCCTACGAAGCAAAAAAAAAGAGAAATATGTACTTATATCGTTCGTGCCCATGCAAATATTTTTAACATGACCGACTTTTCAGAAACAGGATATATATAAACAAAACAGCAACACTGGCATGCAATTTCATTGGCTAGCGGATATGCGGGTTTAATTCTACGCTAGAAAAGTACTAAACCTTGGGAAAAAGCTAGATATTCAGCAAGCATCCATTCTCAGTTGCTGACATAATATTGAAGTGTGATGCAAGTATTAAAATGTCCAGAAATATAATGCTGTATTTGATGTTGGAACTGATTCATTTGATTTTTTTAAATCATTGATGAACTGCTGCCCCTGCATTGTAGTTTGATATTCTATTTTTTTAAGTATTTGGTTTCTGATATTTATTTTTTAAAAAGATGATCCTTCTGACTTGTGACTCCAGAAAGGTCATTATCTGATTATTGCTAAATAATTGAGTGGTCTACGTTAGCATACAAAATTTCATGAACTATTCAATGACATCTAGTCAAAATACAGCCCTTGACATATTCATAAAAAGTTTTTCAGGACTAGTTCATGAACTTTTACTAAAAGAGCGCGACCAGCAGCTTTACCTAAAGCGTAACAATGGCTATTAAGACAGTTTATCATCGAAGATTACGCCTAGGTATTTATATTCTTTGACTAGTTCGAATGCATTATTTCTAATGTGGTAACTGGATTCCTTAGATGGATGTCGACCTCTCCTAAAATGCATACATTTTGATTTTTCCGTATTGATTAATACCCGCCACCTCTTGCACCAATTATGAAGTGTATCGAGCATGGTTTGCAAGTCACGTTCGGATTTCGCAATTAGGACAATGTCGTCCATGTATAACAGTATGGATATCGCAGTACCACTTATAATCACTCCAAGACCAAGATCATTTATCACACTAACAAGGTCATTCACGAATATAGCAAAAAGTGTCGGTGTAAGATTATTACCCTGACCAACACCAGAGTCACAATTGAACGAATTTGTAAGTTTGTTGTTTATCCGAATACACGAGGTTGTGTGCTCATATACGTTTTTCACAGAACTGTATATCTTTCCATCTATGTCGTTTAACAATAGTTTGTACAGAAGCATGTCCCTATCAACAAAATCAATGGCCTTCCGTAGGTCTAGGAATGCTGTATGAAGATTGTCATGGTTTCAAGCAAGACTGCTTAGTGAGAAGACATGATCCTTGCATGATCTAACGTGACGAAAACCGTTTCGTTCATCTGCTAAAATGTCACCATCTCCCAAATACCAAACTGATTCTCTTGTTTATAAAGGAACTATACAGTTTACTAATGCACTAGAGTAATGATACGCCCCTGTAATTCAACGGTAACTGTTTATCAGAGTTTTTGTCTTTTAAAAATTTCTTCTAGGGATATATCACTATTCAATTGTTCATTTGGGACATAGGTTGGATCTTCAATATTCATTTCTATTAAGTGTTTGTGTAACTTTTGCGCTGTAATAGAAATCCTTATTGAAATCCTCATTTTCAGTCTTGTTATATAAGTTTTCAAAATCACGTTTCCAACGCTCAAACACTGCATTTTCATCAGTTACCGAAAGACCCTTTCGTTCACTATTTCCATGGAAATTGAAGAGTCACGTTTAGGTCCAAGATGCCTGATCTTGTTCGAAAATTCATTTGGATTAGTGGAAGATAGTGTAGTAAAATCGGACTTGTCAAGTGTTTATACTTCCTGTCAAGCGTTTATACTTCCTGTCAAGCGTTTATACTTCCTGTCAAGCGTTTATATGCTGACATTATTCGGACCCTTTGGACAACCCTAACTAAAGTTTTTTTTAATATTTTGCTTTCAATTACTTGTAAACAGATCAAAAAGTAAATGTAAGTGATTGATTTTATTATGATGTAAAAACATATGCCAACACGAGAACGAGAACTTAGTTGAAAAAACAAAATGGTGCCCCCCCCTGATTTTGGAATTGACAATCTCAGCGATACGTTATACATTTGAAATTGTTGTAATTCATAGTGAAACCTTTTCTAATATACGCATTGTCTATAAAAAGGCAAGGCCTTTTAAGCCCGGAGCCCTCTTCAAATTCTTGTTCAATGATACACATGTGGGGCATTTCGTGGCTTTTCTGGTCTGCTCACAACTAGTATTCAACATTGTGCCGCATTGTGCAAGATGTTCATTGAGATTGAATGTGGAAACAAATTCAGAATAGTCATTGAGGCTGATATACTGACCAGTATACATCCAGTTGGAGCAAGGTCTGTTGTCACTGATTCATACAGAATCAATATTAACTCTGATACTTTTCATATATACTTTACAACCGCTCCAGAGAGACCCTCTTATGAGCAACAACCTCCATTCAACAATAGCATGATCTTTCCCTACTGCATGATTTAACTGTTATTTTAATCTCTCCAGCACAGCAGCCTCTCAACAACAACATAACATCAGTATTTTTGCAAAATCTCGTACTAAATTTGCTACAAGATTTTGTCATTTTTTTATTATAAACTCTGTCTTATACAGTAGTAAGCCCACGCATTCTGTTAAAATCTTGCTTCTCTATGCCAACTGGAATCGTTCCAAAAGTGACTTGACTAAAACTCGTTGCTTGATTTGATGAAAATTATGTTCTGTCAAAATCTAGTTACAAGCAGTAATATTTTGCAAGCATAGAAAAAACTTTCAAAAGTGTTTTTATGAAAAAAATATATTAATTAAAGGAACTGTTAATTCTTTTCATTACGGTTTGCTTACTAATTAACTTACTCATTTGATAAACTTTTTGTGCGTTTATTCTTTGAAAAATACAATTTTTACATTGTTGCTTTAGAAATCAATGAAAAAATAGAACTCATTATTGCTTATTGAACACATTATAGGCTATGTGCATGCATTATTTTGTTTCAGATAAACACCCAATAATGCAAAGTTGTACCCAATCCATATTTAAGCAATTTATTTCACTGTAATATTCAAGAATTTGTTTGTCAAATGAGTAGGGAGATTTTGACAGTACATCTTTTTATGGCGGTTATTATAATTATTTTGTAAGTAGGAGATTTCGCCAGATGGAAATGACCCATTCACTGTCCCTTCCTGAACACATTCTTGCATATATCTTCTAGAATATTACCATAACTGATCTTCTCCAGTACATTATACTGACGAGCAAACACTTAAGGTAGTTCGCAGTGTTGCTCGGCAAAAAAGAAAGTTTGTTAGAATTGCATGAAATTTGGAGGAATTATACCAGAAGTAGCAGCACTTATGAAAATGTTGTTCTTAATAATTTTTTTACAGTTTTACATCGGTAACCTAGCAGCTAAATGACGTTAAAACGCCACCTAGCGGCCCCAGCTATGTGAACGACTTGTACTTTTCCCCTTGCTTTGCTATATATTGTCATAGATTGAAGATTCGAACTTCGCCCTATATATTTCAAGTGTTTGCAGTTTTCGAGGGCATTTCAGTTTGGGTTGTTCGTATTTACACATTTTAACATTATTGTGTATCTATATTTCCTTGAAATAACGATCCATTACAGAATTTATGCAATTTGGTACATATTCAGTACAACCTCTCCAGAGTGGCCCTCTTTTAAGCAACAACTTCCATTCAACACCAGCATAATTTTCCCGCTGCAATATTAAAACCTCTCAACAACAACATAATTTTGCTATTTATTTATGCAATTTAGTAAAGAACAGTACTTTCAAAGTTTATAAGAACATTATTGTTTATTTTTTAGAGAGTCCTGACCTGATAAACCAATAGAAATGGTATGGGCCCAACTTAAGAAGCATGTGTTGAAGGTCGCACCAAAGACCAAGGAGCAACTCAAGGTAGCTATTGTTCACTTCTTGACTGGTCACTACTTTATTAATTCCAGAGTTATGCAACAAATACATAGACCACATCTACCACATCTTGCTATTGTATGTGTTCAATTTAAAGGTCGGGCCACTGGTGATCTACCTTACCAGTTGTTTCATGAAAGATCTGAGGGAAAGAATTTCAGATATTTTCTGACAAAACCCAGATGTCCAGAATAGGGTGCATGCTACATTTGTATTGTGTTTGATGGACTGGTGAAATAAGCATTGATGGATATTTTAAGCTATTGTGCTTGATAAGTGAATAACTTTTATATATTGGTATAATTTTTTCTTCGTTATAATAATCTCTTTAGTGAATAAAAATAAAATACATAATATTTAACGTTTGCATGTTTTCATTGTACCTTTGTACTTTGCTTATTACGGGAAAATAGAGTTAATGTAGATGATTGATTTAACCTCTTCAGAACAATGACCTCTCAAACCATTTAAATATACATAGAATCAATACACGTTTAATGTAGTCCAAATACAAGGAAGAATTTCCATTTATGCGTGAAGACACAAACTAGCGTATAATTATGCAAAACCCTCCTTAAATCTACAACATAATTTTGCTCCCTAAGGGTGGTGCTTGAAAGAGGTTGCACTGAATAGTTTCCTCATATTCGACAGAGATTTACTGGCAAGTGTTAGTTCACCATTCATTTGGAGTAATACAAATTGCACGAGAACTTTGTGAAGTATGTTGAACTATGGGTATTTTTCAAATATTTTAAACAATTTTCTCTCCACCAACACGAAGTATATACATGTACCAATTACAACTCTTGTTAAGTAAATATCTGTTGATATATCTGTTAAAGATTGGAAGAATTAAAGCTGATGGTAAATCTGGAAAATGTTGTAATAAAACCATTGTCCAAGAATGAAGTTGAATTTAATTGTAATATTATTTTGCCACCTAACAACATAGCTGAAGTGATAATGATATATATGTTATGATTTTTGGGTCATTATTAATATTTCGTCACAGGAAAAATATCGAAAAATGATTGTATACAAGCGTCCATTCCAGTTCAGTATATACAATCATTGATTATAACATAACAAGCAGATAAACTTCATGTATGCTGATCAATGGACCCGTGCAGTAATGATTAATGCATGTTGTACTGCGTGTGGGGTCAAATAACATAAAAAGCAAATGGATAAGCTTTAAGCATACTATAGCTATATAGTTATAGAAAATACTAATAATCTGGATTTTACAACGAAACACATACAAACTTACAAACTAGTGTTATTTCTTCATTTTTTTTATAGAAAATACTACTGTATAAATAATTATTCCTCTGACTTAATTAAATAAGGCCACTACTTTTATATTTCTTGGTTTACAAAAGGGGCGGTCCTAATTTTTTCTAAAGTGAAAAAAATAGAATTGCAATTTGGTATTTTTATTTTTGCTGATGGTATGAAATCTGACTGCATATTTGGAGTATTGTAGCGGTTGATTTACCTGTCTGATGGGCTGATGGACATCTCTATGGTGCCTGAGGTAATAAACAGAGGAAATGAATTGCATCAATCCAAGGAAAAATTTGTTGGTTGGGTTAAATTTACTCTCTTAAATATGCTTATTCATGTATTTTTTGCGATACAAGTAATAGGTTGAGTCCAGATTGTTTGTGATGCAGTTAATAAAGACATTTAGAAAAGTTTTACCATGATTTGTATATAATGTTTGGAACAATTAAAGTCATTTCAACTTGTTACACTGGTGAAAAGTTATCATGGTGCATGGATGCTGGAAATAAGACTCGGATTGTGGAGGAATTGTTTTGAGTGACTCAATAACTGTTCACTCTTTAGATAGCATGTTTGAACTATCAAGGTTCCTGGTATAAGAACCAATACATATATACATATCATTGCTTATCATACAGTGTTCGCCTCACACCAGCATTACAATGCAGATACACCCAGCAGGCTCTGAGCAGTAGGAGTACCAAGGATGAACATCCAATGCAAGTCCCGATATAACTCACATCGCATACAGCTTAAATAAGTAATCATTATACCTTGGTCCTTTTATACTATTGTACTAGTAGAGGGAACCATGGTGGAATAGATTTATAATAACATTAAAACAACATATATTTACATGTTTATTGTATTCAACTCTTTCATAATCATACTGTTTTATAGGGCCAAACCTGACCATACTTTGTTTGTTGTATCATTGTTGTAAGCTGCTTAAATTGTAAGCAGTCAAATTCTGTTTCAATATTTGTGGTAGGAAAGTGCTACTTTCTGGTCATTCCTACCAAAATTAGGTAGTACTACCATATATTGTTTGTTATAATATTATTTGCTACCACTGCCAAGTGCAAAATGCTAGTTTTTGTGCGTCATCAAAGCAGTTTTTTTTTTCGATCTGCTGATGGGCATTAATTCTTCCAAAATATTCTTGTAAACCAAGAAATAAAAAAGTAGTGGCCTAAACTTGATATCAAGAAATGGATCCCTATTCATACATTGTGAAGTAAAATGATTCTCTCTGCACATGACGCATTTAAATTTGAAAAATATTTAAAAATAGAAAATCAGTGTCCGGTCAATAACTAAAGTTTGCAATGACCAATGTTGACCAAACTTAGTATGTAGGATTCTTGAATGAAAACCTAGCCTGGGATTGTATTTGGGGTCTGTGGGGTAAAGGTCAAGGTCACTGTTATTAAAAATAGAAAATCAGTGTCTGGTCAATAACTTAAGTTTGGAATGACCAATGTTGATTAAACTTGGTATTTAGCATCCTTGAATAGAAACCTAGCCAGGAATTGTATTTGGGGTCACATGTAACCAAGTCATACTTAATATCGACAAACCATAGCACAAAAAGATTATGATGCAATATTTCAAAACATCAGTATAATTAATTGGTAAACAAAAATTATAATATCAAAATATAAACTCTACATTTTGAGACTGCAATTTTGATACCAAACATGCCATGATTATCATTAGTAATGTTTAAAATGTATTTTACTATTTATCAACCAATTTCACATGATTATACAATAAAACAAAAAAGTGAAAAATATGCATCATAATATTTACACTAATGGACCAACTTTTCAATCATATATAATGCAGGTCATATACATGTATGTGAAGGACATGCGCCTTACTTAATTGTCTCTTTTAATAGGATTAAAAAAGAAAAAAAATCATTGGAAAGTTTAGCACATTAATTAAAAACAATTAATGGAATTTGCATTAAAATGCTTGTTATACACAAACAAATGAGCAACACATAAGTATAGTCTGACAACGACCTGTGATCGAATGATCAAAGATCAGCTAAGTCCATTCTGTACGGTGAGTGGCATTTAGGAACGTTTCGGGGATTTCCATAATATGTAAATATCAATTATTTGTTCGTTTTAGTTGAGTTTAAAAGTGTAGCTCAAATGGTAAAGGCGCCAACTTTTTTGCTATTGCAGTCTTTTAGTCAAGATGTTATGAGTTTGAACCCCATATGAATGCTTTTTCCTTTCCAATTTTAATTTTTTTTTTTTTGGCATTTTCTTATTGCACATTTGGAATGAATTTCATATGCATTTCATTTTATTTCATGTAATTTCAATTACTCCTTTTCGTTAGCAGTATATGTACTGGAGCCACTGTCAGAATCTTATGATTTGCTTTGTTATAATATGACATATCGTCTGCATACTTAGGAATGCCATATGAACAGAATTTGATTTTGATTGCAAATATATATCCTTCTTAACATAAATGCACCGAAATCACGAGCAATGTATGATTTGAAAAATGTAGTGGCACGATTAAGGATACAAACCAATACAGTTCAGTTAAATAATGTTCTTAGTGTGGTGCACTGATTTCAGAACTAAGAATGCCTCTTAGAACAGTGGCCTACAAAATTTTAATGTAAGGTCTTGTTTAGTAATGTACTTGGTCATTGTATTACTTATCCCTATTTTAAAGAATGGAACAAACCTCGACCTTTCGTCACGACTCACAGCACGATTTCTATCTATAACAGTAAATAACTTGATTTATTGGTTACTTCATCAGAATCTGTTTTGATTGTTTACAATGGGTGACAAATGTTAAGCAGATAAACATGTGTTGAAATATACAGCTTGCCATATATATAAATTCTTGCTTTGTATGAAATTCACACTTATATTTGATTCTAACAGTAAATGCTGTTGTGTTTTGAAGGTATTTGTGTTTTGTATTGAGACATGATTTACATTTAGAATATCATTGGCTATATTTTACACACTGTCATCCATGATTTGTAACCATGCCATTCATTGGCAGACACAGAGGGAATTGTCCAATCAGATTCAAGTATGTGTAGAAGGTAAACATGATTAGGTTATTGGCTGTGTAAAGAAATATTGCACTCTGAAACATTTAAGATAATTTTGAGATTTAGCTGTTTTATAATTGTTTAAAAAGTGAATTTATTGGACTACGGATTTGTTGTGAGTAGTTTCCTTATGTATATAAGTTGTTGGCTGTTATAATATAAATATATTTTGCTGCATATTCTTGCATTTGTGTTTTTCAAATGGAGGGCTATGCACAGTATTTACTTGCCTTAAGCTAGGTTATGTGGTGTTAGTAGATTGATAGGTGAAATCAAAATTGACTTTAAATCTTTTTATGTTCCAATTTTGTGTTTTAAACCTTTCAATTTATTGTGTTATCATATCAGACTACGGATTATGCTGATTTGGTTTGTCCCAAAACCTTATTGCCAAAATGTGAGTGTAAGTCACATGGTTATATTTGTGTCATTGAATCTGATTAAATTCTATGATAATAATATCATGCTAACATACCTATTTTATTAATTTTTATGTGCCTGTTTGAAAAACGGGTCATATTTATTATAAGGAATACCCGTTAAGGGCGGGCGGGTTGTCGGGCGATTGTCCACAATGTTGTCCCCACTCTAATTCAAACAGTTTTATTCTGATCCTTACCAAACTTCATGAATGTTATGGCCATGAGATCCCGACCAAGGTCGATAACCAACCCAATGAGTTATGCACTCATGAGTTATGCCCCTTAATGAATTGAAAATTGATTAAAAATTCAGTGTCTGCTCTCTAAGTCGACCAATTATCAACCGATCTTCACTAAACTTGGTAAAAATGTTTATCTGCATTAAATCTCGGTCCAGTTCGATAACCAGGTACTTCTGAGATACGCCCCTTGATACATTATAAAATTTACTGATAATGCAGTGTCTGAGAGCCCTCTAAGTCAACCAATTATCAACCGATCTTCATCAAACTTGGTGAATATTTATGGGCATGACGTCTCAGTCAAGTTTGATAATCAGGGCAATCATCCCTGGCATGTCTGAGTTATGCCCCTTGATCAGTTGATACATTGAAAATTGACTAAAAATGCCGTGTTCGCCCTTTAAATCGACCAATCATCAACCGATCTTCATCAAAATTGGTGGTGACTTAATTGGCACACTTGTTATTTCATATCAAACATTTCGGCTGTATTAGCCGTCATCAGTGATAATAAAATTTATTGTTTATTATTTATTGATGCACAACAACAAAAATAGAAATAATAAAAGTGAGAATTCTAGTTAAATATAATATGCGTCAGATAATAAGATTATATCATGAGATATGCACGGGTAACTGTAACATAAATAGATTATACATAAATAAATAATAAATAAATACTGATTAAAAAAACAACTGTTTATTTATATGTTAACAAGGTATATTTCAACGAAAATCCCAAGATTTTTAAAGCATCAGAATTTTTTTTTGGCAGAAGGTTTTCATTGATTGATTATATTCATATAACCTATTGTTAAAACAATATTCATACAAAATCTCAGAGAAATCTGTCATTTAGTTCATGAGTTATGCCACAAAATGTAAATTGTTGCTTCGGGACGATCACTGAGTTGATTTTGACATCTAACAAGCTTCCGTGGATTTTATAAATTATACTATGATATAGACAACCATAAAAATTATGTTCTATCCACAAAATACCACCACGTATTTCGGAGGGGGGGGGGGCAGGGATGTATAATGTCTTCAGTCAAATTTGTCTCGGAGTGTGAGCCTAGGGTTTGAACTCACAGCCGCTTGATCAGTAGACCAATGTTCTAACCACTGACCTATCCGGGCGGGCTATGGTATATGCATTTCATACATGGATCTAATGTTCATATCTTTATTGTTCCAATGTTCTTCATATGATAACAGTCCAACCTGTGTTAGTGGTCAAGGTGGTCCTTTGAATACAGGCCACCCTGTGAGTAATGGCCGGTCTTTAAAAAAAACTGTCATTGGAATTTAAAAAAAAATTGACTTCTGAAAAAAGACCATCTTATTTTATTCACATGGCTGGCCTTTGTTCACAGGTTTGACTATGTGTGTTTGTTGAGATATTTATTTGATCTATCCACTGACATATATTTGGAAAAAAATGTTCCCGCTTATGGTGACTGGAAATTTGTGTGAAAAAAGTATTACACCTCTTGATAGGGAAACTTTTATTCTGAAGAAAGTCAGCAAATACCACCGTCTTAAAAGTTTCAGTGATAATGAAAAATAAATTCTAAATTCTCCCTGCAGCATAGACTACAATAATTACATATTCAAACCTGTAAACATGGTCACCACAGTCTTCCATTCATCAGAGGTTAAATTTCCCTAGCATACTATATTAATAAATGTGAACTATAGAGTGGATGTTGAATTTTACAACCCCCTATTATTGGACATTTGGTTTTCGGGCCCATGTTTTTATGTCCCCAGCATCTTTGATGTGGGGGCATATAGTGATTGTACTGTCCGTCCGTCTTTCCGTCCCTACGAGGTTAAGTAGATTGCACCATTTTGTCTAGCACCAATACCACTTGCTAGAACGCTTTGATACTTACACAGTTGTTGTGTATGATCATTCTCAATCCACCCGTATAAAGAAATCGTTTCACCTTGACCTTGACTTAATTTGGACTTAGAATGATTCTGTACCAGCTAGATTAAGTAGATTTTACCTTTTTGTCTAGCACCAATACCGCTTGCTAGAATGCTTTGATACTGATACAGTTGTTGCGTATGACCATTCTCAATCCACCCATAATTATCAAACACCGACTTTGACATTGTTCAAATGGGCTATTGCTTCACAAGCATGCCACGGGGAGCCTATGCGTTTATTGAATGCAGCGTATTGTTTAAAAAATACTTGGATGCCTCCCCTAAGTCTCTTCCACACTTTCTCAGCAATAAACTTGGGGCCATGGCCCCTTATATCGAAATGGCCCTTTAGAAGAAAACATGTCACTTAAATAGCTCCTTAATTTAACTTAGCTGCACAGCGTCTGTCCATCAGTCTGTCAGTGCATCAACAATTGCTTTAAACAACATCTCCTTCTTAAGCAGTTGGCTAATTTCAACGAAACTTTACAGTGATGTTCCTTGCATAAAGCTCTACCAAAGTTGTTCAAAAAATTTAATTTCATTAAAAACTCTGGTTGCCATGGCAACCACAAGGAAAAACTTTAAAAATCTTCTTGTTCGAAACCACAGGGCCTAGAGCTCAGATATTTGGTGTGTAGGATTGTCTAGTGGACCTCTACCAAGTTTGTTCAAATAATGGCCCATGGGTCAAAATTGGCTCCGCCCGGGGGTAACTTTATTTTACATGGATTTATATAGGAAAATTTAAAAAATTGTCTTGTCCGAAACCTCAAGATCTTGAGCTTAATTATTTTGTATGCAGCATTGTCTAGTGGTCTTCTACCATGTTTGTTCAAACTATTTCTCTTAAGGGTAAAAATTGGCTCCAACCCGGGGTTTATCCTATTTTATATAGTCTTATATAGGAAAATTTAAAAACTCTTCTTCCGAAACTGCATGGCCTAGAGCTTAGATATTTTGTATGTAGCATTTGATAGTGGTCCTCTACTATGTTTGTTCAAATTATGTCTCTGGGGCCAATATCAGACCCAGCTGGAGTTTACTCTATTTTATATAGGCTTACATAGAAAAATTGCAATAAATGTCTAATCAGAAACCACAAGGCATAAAGCTTTGATATTTTATTTTGGCGCTGGGGTAAAAATTGGCCCGCCCCACGGATCAATTGATTTTACATAGGTTCATGATGTTTTTCTCTCAGCATCTTTCTGGTGAGCAATATAGGCATCAGTCAAACATTTTAAATTCCAAGATGGCGGACATCTATTATAATCCTTTTGTCTCTGAGATCAAACATTCGGAATACCAAGGATATTTTCGCTGTTATTAACATTCTGATCATCACGGATATTTTCATATTTTCGCTTTTGTAAACAAGAGCATGTAACTCTGTTGATTCATGTGTTATTACTGCGGGATTTGATTACTTTTAACTGTTAATACAGAAGTTGCGTATCCATGTATGTATATAAGTAAAGTCCTTGTTGTCATGTAAAGAATTATTTTGTCTGCAAAGCCATCATTTTTACTTTGAATGATAGATTGTTGCTATTACTTGTATTTTGAATTTTTTAGTTTAGAATTTTATACAGCTTACAAGTTTCATTATTCTTATAAGTCATGTTCATTTTCTGTTAAGGTATGTACGTGCCTCTGTCTGGTTGAGCTAACCAAGTAGTTAAAGTGTTGGTCTACTGATCAAGAGGTTGCGAGTTCGAACCCCATGCGAGGCGCACACTGTCCATGACAAATTTGACTGAAGATATTACATCTTATATTAAATTGTCCTCCACCTCTGAATTATGTGGGGTATATAGCTTGGCAGTAGCTTGCAGATAGAATGTGGTTAATACTGATTTTAAAGGCCTAAATGAAGTCCAGGGAAGCTGGTTTGGGATAACTGCCTTCCACGATATAACTCAAATAATGTTGAAAATGGTGTTTAATCCGATGAAATAAATAAAACCTGTGTCTGTTCAAATTTATTTGTAGCTACACAATTTAGTTCTGTATAATTCTCCTGATTTGAAATAAGCTTAAATGTACCGGTAAACACTAATTACTTTGTGTGTTCTTGTGCAATGTGTGTATGTTTGTTGTTATTGCATTTGAACTTTATCTTGAGTTTAATGTAGAATACCTTAATGTTTATTTTTGTATGACTGAAGGGACATAATTATTATGTTAAGGCATGATGTCCGTCTGTCTGTTTATCTGTCCTTCATGCAGAGCACATGTTTCAGAAGGCTAGCTTCAAGGTCAAGGTCAAACTTAGGGATCGAAGGTCATATGACTTATTTTGTTTCAGCTCTGTAACTCTTTAAGCCTACAAAGGATTTTGAAGAAACTTTACTCAAATGTTCACAACAATGAGATGAAGAGCAACCTCCATGTTTCGGAAGGCCTACTTCAAGGTCAAGGTCATACTTAGGGGTCAAAGGTCATAAGTATACACCCAAAAGTACCCCCAAAATAATGTTTTTACAGTATCAATTATACCTTTGGACGTATATTGCTCTACCTTACTGTGGTTCTGTCTAGTTAACCAGGTTTTAACAAAGTGAAACCTAGTTATTAGAATGCCGAAAATGGCGCGTGGGTGGTTGGGATGGCGGGCGGGCAGGCGTGAAACAGGCGGTGTCCGGTCAATAACTTAAGTTCTGATTGACCAATCTTGACCAAACTTGGTATGTAGGATCCATGAATGAAAACCTAGCCTGGGATTGTGGGATCAAGGTCAAGGTCACTGTTACTAAAAATAGAAAATCAGTGTCCAGTCAATAACATAAGTTTGGAATGACCAATGTTGACTAAACTTGGTATTTAGCATCCTTGAATAAAAAACTAGCCTGGGATTGTATTTGGGGTCCGTGGGGTCAAGGTCACTGTTACTAAAAATAGAAAATCAGTGTCCGGTCAATAACTTAAGTTTGGAATGACCAATATTGACTAAACTTGGTATTTAGCATCCTTGAATCAAAACCTAGCTTTGGATTGTATTTGGGGTCTGTGGGGTCAAGGTCACTGTACTAAAAATAGAAAATCAGCTTTCAGTGAATAACTTAATCAAGGATTAAGATATTACGATAAAATTTTGTGTGTAGGTAGCTTACATACAGTCCATGCTTTTGAATTGCATCTAGGTTCAGTAAGGTCAAGGTCACTGTTACTAAAAATAGAAAATCAGTGTCTGGTCAATAACTTAAGTAAGGATTGAGATATTGCGATGCAATTTTTTGTGTTGGTAGCTTACATCCAGTCCATGTTTTGCATTGAATTAAGGGCCAGTAGGGTCAAGGTCACTGTTACTAAAAATAGAAATCAGTTTCAAGTCAATTACTTAAGTTTGGAATGACTAATCTTGACTCAACTGGGTATTTAACAACCTTTCATGAAAGCTTAACTTGGAATTGTATTTTGGGTCAGTTTGGTCATGGTCACTGTTTCTAAAAATAGAAAATCAGTTTCTGGTGGATAACTTAATTAAGGATTTAGACATTGTGATGAAATTTTGTGTGGAGGTAGCTTCCATAGAAACCAAGCTTGGGATTGCATTCTATGCCAGTAGGTTAAAGGTCTATGTTAACTTATTAGTAGCACTGGAAACTGAACCACTGATGAAGCCTTAGCGAAGAATTCTAGAGTACTGTGGTATTAAAGCCTTGGAAAACCTGGTTTCGTGGCACTGCCGCGTTTCTTGTTTATTTTTATTATACCAAAAACATTAAATATTCATGTAAGCAATTTATATTTTTCAGTAAACAAAGATGAAGACTTAGCATCCTATGGCTGTCACTGGACAAGAGGTAAGTGCTCAAGTGCTAAATCAGCCCTGTAGCATTACCAATTCCATCCTAATCTGTTGTATCAATGGTGCTCACGGGGGTATATGTATCCTTCAAGGTCTTGTTTACTCTGTCTGAACATCCTGGCAGTTGCATTTGGATGCTGACATTTAAAACGAACTTCACTTCATCAACCGACCCTCTGTGAATGTACCATGTATAATTACTGGTTTGTTCAGATGCGGTATCGGTCACTCAATCTTAGCCCATTCTTGGCCTCTCACCAGTGATGGTACACCAGAATGTGTTCTGTGTAATGCACCACATTCTATCAAACATTTTCTTATTGACTGGATTGATGTTCAGCCCATACCTATTAGACACTAAGATGTTGAAAACAATACCACAGTTTTTAAACCGTCAGGCTTGAAATACTTATTTATAACACAAAGAAAAATTAAACTAGTCCTATACAATACACTTTTTGTACACTTCCTTCTACAGTTGATTCTCATTATCAGAACTTCAGTTATAGTAAAAAAAATGTTTATGACAAACTGTTCCTTGCGTTGATGACCTTTTTGTTTTAATTTCTATATGCATACTTTCAATTTTGTTTGTGTTGCACTTTAATATTAATTTTGTCCACATGACTGTAATAAGCATGTAGTTTAAGATATTTATCTCAAATATAGAGCTGATCACTTTCACGCTTATTTTAACATTTCGCTAAATAAACTGAAGGCTTGATGAGATTAACAATCATGTGAATAATCAAAGCGCTGAAAGCACTGAGGTATTCACTACTGATTGAAATATTTATCTGTTTGTGATTTTAAGAAATTGTGCAGAATAAAGCCAGTGAGGCCAGTAGTTTGTATGATTGTCAATACTACAAATATTTTACACATAAACAAGTTTTGCTATGGAGGATTCTATTTCTATTAATTAGGCCTGTGCCATTGTTTTATTATGTGACCGTAATAAAATAAATAAAAAATAATCAGTATTTGCTTATGTGTAAATTTCATGGTTTGATTTTCGTTGACCATGGAGTTTAAACTGGCCTGTAGACTTGCATATATTATCAGATGAGATTGACACTCCTACGTGTAGAAGACACATTTTTTGTAGTGGTTGAACAGAAAGTGGAAGTTCTCATGTGAACTGTGTCTGAAATATGGTAACACTGCATTTGTCTGCTACGCAGCAGCGACTACAAAAACATAAACTTTAGACTATCATGAAAATCATAATAGATATCTGTCAGTTAAAGTAATGGTTGGTAGGGCAAACAAATATGCATCACATATGACTTTGGTTGCAGTGAGTATGGGAATATTAGGATACTTGAGAGTTTAACTTAAAAATCAAGTATGTTTACAAGCCACCACTTATATTATTGTTGTTTTGTAATCTTGATATAAATGATATTTCAATGCCCTCAAGATAAAACTGTTGATGAAATAAGAAACACCAAACTAAATCACAATAATATATTAGCACAAAAATTGCTTTCCTCTCCATCGTCATCGAAATTATGGTGGCCTTGTCTCAAATCTTCCATCTCCTCCAACTCAAGTTCATCCTTGCTTCACTGCAAGATTGTGATAACACTGTGGGAGATGAAATCAACAAACCAAAGCTTCTGAATAACATTTTTTGGGATCAAACCCTTCTTGATGAATGAGGTGCTCAAACTCAAAATGATGTGAATGACATCAATCCTGTCTTGGACCATATTACAATACAACCGCTAAGGTAGAGGATATTTTAAAATCTGAACTATCCACACCTCTGTGTGACATTTTTAACCAGTCGTTATCCTCTTCTATTTTTCTTATATCATGGAATGACACTTTTGTCACACCTGAAAGCCATTCTCATTTTAGCAATTATCAACCTATATCTCCACTCTATACCATAGGGAAAGTCCTTGAAAGGGTAGTCCACAAGCATACGTTAAACCACAATAGCGACAATGATCTTCTCACCCAGCTTCAAATCAGGCTTTGTGTACCTTTACCACCTGGCTTATCTATACAACTTCTTCACTAAGGCTGTCAATTCCAGAGCTGTATTCAGCGACATAAGCAAGGCTTTTTGACTGTGTCTTGCATCATGGTCTCCTCTTCAGACTCAAAAATTTTGGGATTTCTTGTAGTTTTTATAATTGGTTCTCACCCTATTATCTAAGTGGCAGACAGAATATTTTTGTTCTGCCTGATGCTCAATCAAGCTGGAATGATATTAAAGCTGGGATTCCCCAGGAGTCAATTTTGAGCACCCTCACTTTCTTGATATTTATCGATGACATTGTTTCTGACATCAGGGCAAACGTCTGTCATTTTGCAGATGACACAAGCCTTTACATAGTTGTCGGGGTTCCATTAACTGCTTCACAAACACTGAATTCTGACCTACAAACATTATCTCTTGAATAAAATTTGTTCCATTTTAATAGCTTCATTTTTTATGAGGTGAATTTGGATTTTTATTTTTTGTTTGTTTCTTAATTACAAACACCTCATTAAAATAATGTTTGAGTACACTTAGTTTTAACTTAAATTGTAGATTTTATAAAGCTAAGGAAAAATCAACTGCCTAAATATTTCTACAAGACTTTATTCTTATGCCGGTAGTTATTTCTATTTGGTAAAATGTCTTGAATTGACATGAATTGTATTTATACTTTTGTCCTATTTTTGTAATTGTAGGGTACTTTAATAAAGTTCTAGTTATGCCCCCATTTCAAAGAATTGGGGGCATATATTGCTGGTTTGCTCATGTCCGTCTTTTTTGCTCGTTGGTAATCAAACCTTGTCTGGCCAATTCGACTGTTTTGGCCTCTTAGGTCTTCACTTGGTTTGAAGGTTGGTCAAATACAGATAGATGACCCCTGTTGGTAAGGTCTATCAATAGGTCAGAGGTCAACTATCCATTGCTCTTTAGGGCATTGGTGTTTCACAAACACCTCATTAAGTGAGCGTTTTAGTACCCTTATTTTAACTTAAGATATATCAAATAACTTAAAATAACTTAGGTAGTTGATTTTTCTGAGCCTTATACACTACTAGTATTTTTACAAAACTTTATTCTTATCCTAGCAGTTATTTCTATTAGGTAAAATGTCTTGAATTGGCATGAATTGGATTTATATTTTGTCCTATTTTTGTAATTGTAGGGTTCTTTTTTAAACTTAAACTTCTAGTTATGCCCCCACTTTGAAGAAATGGGGGTATATATTGCTGGTTTGCTCATGTCCGTCTTTTTTGCTCGTTGGTAATCAAACCTTGTCTGGCCAATTCGACTGTTTTGGCCTCTTAGGTCTTCACTTGGTTTGAAGGTTGGTCAAATATAGATAGATGACCCCTGTTGATAAGGTCTATCAACAGGTCAAAGGTCAACTATCCATTTGCCCTTTAGAGGGCATTGGTGTTTCACACACACCTCACTAAGTGAGCGTTTAGTTATTATTATTTTATCTAAGATATATCAAATAATTTAAAAAAAACTTAGGAAGTTGATTTTCCTGAAGTTCATCAAAAAATAAAGCTAAGGGAAGATTGACTGCCTAACTAATTTTTACGGTTTCAAAACCAAACTGTTAGTGAAATGAGAAAGGCCAAACTAAATCACAATATGTTAGCACACAAACTCCTTTCCTCTCCAGCGTCATGGAAATCATGGTGAATTTGTCTCAAATCTTTCATCTCCTACAAATCAAGTTCATCCTTGCTTCACAGCAATATTGGTGATACATGTAACACTGTGGAAGATGAAATCACCAAAGCAAACCTTCTGAATAACATTTGTCGGGATCAAAACCCTCTTGGGGAATAATTAGGTCCTCAAACTCTGCAAAATGATGTGAATGATATCAGCCCTGTCTTGAACCACATTACAATTACAACCTCTAAGATAGAGGATATTATACAATTTGAAGTGTCCACTCTTCTGTGTGACATTTTTGGACAGTCTTGTCCTTTTCTGTTTTCCTTGCTCATGGAAAGACACTTTTGTCACTCCTGGAAGCCATTCTCATTTTGGTAATTATCAACCTATATCTCTACTCTGTACCATAGGGAAAGTCCTTGAAAGGGTAGTGCAAAAGCATACTTTAAACCACGATAGCGACAATGATCTTCTTACTCAGCTTTTACAAATCAGGCTTTGTACCTTAAAATCAACTGGTTTATCTATACAACTGTTTCACTGAGACTATCGATTCCAGAGCTGTATTCTTTGACATAAGCAAGGCTTTTTGACTGTGTCTTGCCTTCAGACTCAAACCTATTGGGATTTCTTGCAGTCCTTTTAATTGGTTTTCACCTTATCTAAGTGGCAGACAGCAAGATTTTGTTCTGCCAGATGCTCAATGAAACTGGAATGATATTGAAGTTGGGATTCCACAGGAGTCAATTTTGGGCCCCCTCATTTTCTTGATATTTATCGATGACATTGTTTCTGACATCAGGGCAAACATCTGTTATTTTGCAGATGACACAAGCCTTTACATAGTTGTCGGGGTTCCATTAACTGCTTCACAAACACTGAATTCTGACCTACAAACATTATCTCTTGAATAAAATTTGTTCCATTTTAATAGCTTCATTTTTTATGAGGTGAATTTGGATTTTTATTTTTTTGTTTCTTAATTACAAACACCTCATTAAGATAGTGTTTTAGTACCCTTATTTTAACTTAAATTGTAGATTTTATAAAGCTAAGGAAAAATCAACTGCCTAAATATTTCTACAAAACTTTATTCTTACGCAGGTAGTTATTTCTATTTGGTAAAATGTCTTGAATTGACATGAATTGTATTTATATTTTTGTCCTATTTTTGTAATTGTAGGGTACTTTAATAAAGTTCTAGTTATGCCCCCATTTCAAAGAATTGGGGGCATATATTGCTGGTTTGCTCATGTCCATCTTTTTTGCTCGTTGGTAATCAAACCTTGTCTGGCCAATTCGACTGTTTTGACCTCTTAGGTCTTCACTTGGTTTGAAGGTTGGTCAAATACAGATAGATGACCCCTGTTGGTAAGGTCTATCAATAGGTCAAAGGTCAACTATCCATTGCTCTTTAGGGGGCATTGGTGTTTCACAAACACCTCATTAAGTGAGCGTTTTGGTACCCTTATTTTAACTTAAGATATATCAAATAACTTAAAAAAACTTAGGTAGTTGATTTTCCGGAGCCTTATACTCTACTAGTATTTTTACAAAACTTTATTCTTATCCTAGCAGTTATTTCTATTAGGTAAAATGTCTTGAATTGACATGAATTGTATTTATACTTTTGTCCTATTTTTGTAATTGTAAGGTACTTTAATAAAGTTCTAGTTATGCCCCCATTTCAAAGAATTGGGGGCATATATTGCTGGTTTGCTCATGTCCGTCTTTTTTGCTCGTTGGTAATCAAACCTTGTCTGGCCAATTCGACTGTTTTGGCCTCTTAGGTCTTCATTTGGTTTGAAGGTTGGTCAAATACAGATAGATGACCCCTGTTGGTAAGGTCTATCAATAGGTCAAAGGTCAACTATCCATTGCTCTTTAGGGGGCATTGGTGTTTCACAAACACCTCATTAAGTGAGCGTTTTAGTACCCTTATTTTAACTTAAGATATATCAAATACCTTAAAAAAACTTAGGTAGTTAATTTTTCTGAGCCTTATACTCTACTAGTATTTTTACAAAACTTTATTCTTATCCTAGCAGTTATTTCTATTAGGTAAAATGTCTTGAATTGACATGAATTGTATTTATACTTTTGTCCTATTTTTGTAATTGTAAGGTACTTTAATAAAGTTCTAGTTATGCCCCCATTTCAAAGAATTGGGGGCATATATTGCTGGTTTGCTCATGTCCGTCTTTTTTGCTCGTTGGTAATCAAACCTTGTCTGGCCAATTCGACTGTTTTGGCCTCTTAGGTCTTCACTTGGTTTGAAGGTTGGTCAAATACAGATAGATGACCCCTGTTGGTAAGGTCTATCAATAGGTCAAAGGTCAACTATCCATTGCTCTTTAGGGGGCATTGGTGTTTCACAAACACCTCATTAAGTGAGCGTTTTAGTACCCTTATTTTAACTTAAGATATATCAAATAACTTAAAAAAACTTAGGTAGTTGATTTTTCTGAGGCTTATACACTACTAGTATTTTTACAAAACTTTATTCTTATCCTAGCAGTTATTTCTATTAGGTAAAATGTCTTGAATTGGCATGAATTGTATCTATATTTTGTCCTATTTTTGTAATTGTAGGGTACTTTAATAAAGTTCTAGTTATGCCCCCATTTCAAAGAATTGGGGGCATATATTGCTGGTTTGCTCATGTCCGTCTTTTTTGCTCGTTGGTAATCAAACCTTGTCTGGCCAATTCGACTGTTTTGGCCTCTTAGGTCTTCACTTGGTTTGAAGGTTGGTCAAATACAGATAGATGACCCCTGTTGGTAAGGTCTATCAATAGGTCAAAGGTCAACTATCCATTGCTCTTTAGGGGGCATTGGTGTTTCACAAACACCTCATTAAGTGAGCGTTTTAGTACCCTTATTTTAACTTAAGATATATCAAATAACTTAAAAAAACTTAGGTAGTTGATTTTTCTGAGCCTTATACTCTACTAGTATTTTTACAAAACTTTATTCTTATCCTAGCAGTTATTTCTATTAGGTAAAATGTCTTGAATTGGCATGAATTGGATTTATATTTTGTCCTATTTTTGTAATTGTAGGGTTCTTTTTTAAACTTAAACTTCTAGTTATGCCCCCACTTTGAAGAAATGGGGGTATATATTGCTGGTTTGCTCATGTCCATCTTTTTTGCTCGTTGGTAATCAAACCTTGTCTGGCCAATTCGACTGTTTTGGCCTCTTAGGTCTTCACTTGGTTTGAAGGTTGGTCAAATACAGATAGATGACCCCTGTTGGTAAGGTCTATCAATAGGTCAGAGGTCAACTATCCATTGCTCTTTAGGGCATTGGTGTTTCACAAACACCTCATTAAGTGAGCGTTTAGTACCCTTATTTTAACTTAAGATATATCAAATAACTTAAAAAAACTTAGGTAGTTGATTTTTCTGAGCCTTATACTCTACTAGTATTTTTACAAAACTTTATTCTTATCCTAGCAGTTATTTCTATTAGGTAAAATGTCTTGAATTGACATGAATTGTATTTATACTTTTGTCCTATTTTTGTAATTGTAAGGTACTTTAATAAAGTTCTAGTTATGCCCCCATTTCAAAGAATTGGGGGCATATATTGCTGGTTTGCTCATGTCCGTCCTTTTTGCTCGTTGGTAATCAAACCTTGTCTGGCCAATTCGACTGTTTTGGCCTCTTAGGTCTTCACTTGGTTTGAAGGTTGGTCAAATACAGATAGATGACCCCTGTTGGTAAGGTCTATCAATAGGTCAAAGGTCAACTATCCATTGCTCTTTAGGGGGCATTGGTGTTTCACAAACACCTCATTAAGTGAGCGTTTTAGTACCCTTATTTTAACTTAAGATATATCAAATAACTTAAAAAAACTTAGGTAGTTGATTTTTCTGAGCCTTATACTCTACTAGTATTTTTACAAAACTTTATTCTTATCCTAGCAGTTATTTCTATTAGGTAAAATGTCTTGAATTGACATGAATTGTATTTATACTTTTGTCCTATTTTTGTAATTGTAAGGTACTTTAATAAAGTTCTAGTTATGGCCCCATTTCAAAGAATTGGGGGCATATATTGCTGGTTTGCTCATGTCCGTCTTTTTTGCTCGTTGGTAATCAAACCTTGTCTGGCCAATTCGACTGTTTTGGCCTCTTAGGTCTTCACTTGGTTTGAAGGTTGGTCAAATATAGATAGATGACCCCTGTTGATAAGGTCTATCAATAGGTCAAAGGTCAACTATCCATTTGCCCTTTAGAGGGCATTGGTGTTTCACACACACCTCACTAAGTGAGCGTTTAGTTATTATTATTTTATCTAAGATATATCAAATAATTCAAAAAAAAATTAGGAAGTTGATTTTCCTGAAGTTCATCAATAAATAAAGCTAAGGGAAGATTGACTGCCTAACTATTTGTTACGGTTTCAAAACCAAACTGTTAGTGAAATGAGAAAGGCCAAACTAAATCACAATATGTTAGCACACAAACTCCTTTCCTCTCCAGCGTCATGGAAATCATGGTGAATTTGTCTCAGATCTTTCATCTCCTACAAATCATGTTCATCCTTGCTTCACAGCAATATTGGTGATACATGTAACACTGTGGAAGATGAAATCACCAAAGCAAACTTTCTGAATAACATTTGTCGGGATCAAAACCCACTTGGGGAATAATTTAGTCCTCAAACTCTGCAAAATGATGTGAATGATATCAGCCCTGTCTTGAACCACATTACAATTACAACCTCTAAGATAGAGGATATTATACAATTTGAAGTGTCCACTCTTCTGTGTGACATTTTTGGACAGTCTTGTCCTCTTCTGTTTTCCTTGCTCATGGAAAGACACTTTTGTCACTCCTGGAAGCCATTCTCATTTTGGTAATTATCAACCTATATCTCTACTCTGTACCATAGGGAAAGTCCTTGAAAGGGTAGTGCAAAAGCATACTTTAAACCACAATAGCGACAATGATCTTCTTACCCAGCTTTTTCAAATAAGGCTTTGTACCTTTAAATCAACTGGTTTATCTATACAACTGTTTCACTGAGACTATCGATCCCAGAGCTGTATTCTTTGACATAAGCAAGGCTTTTTGACTGTGTCTTGCCTTCAGACTCAAACCTATTGGGATTTCTTGCAGTCCTTTTAATTGGTTTTCACCTTATCTAAGTGGCAGACAGCAATATTTTGTTCTGCCAGATGCTCAATGAAACTGGAATGATATTGAAGTTGGGATTCCACAGGAGTCAATTTTGGGCCCCTTCATTTTCTTGATATTTATCGATGACATTGTTTCTGACATCAGGGCAAACATCTGTTATTTTGCAGATGACACAAGCCTTTACATAGTTGTCGGGGTTCCATTAACTGCTTCACAAACACTGAATTCTGACCTACAAACATTATCTCTTGAATAAAATTTGTTCCATTTTAATAGCTTCATTTTTTATGAGGTGAATTTGGATTTTTATTTTTTTGTTTCTTAATTACAAACACCTCATTAAGATAGTGTTTTAGTACCCTTATTTTAACTTAAATTGTAGATTTTATAAAGCTAAGGAAAAATCAACTGCCTAAATATTTCTACAAAACTTTATTCTTACGCAGGTAGTTATTTCTATTTGGTAAAATGTCTTGAATTGACATGAATTGTATTTATATTTTTGTCCTATTTTTGTAATTGTAGGGTACTTTAATAAAGTTCTAGTTATGCCCCCATTTCAAAGAATTGGGGGCATATATTGCTGGTTTGCTCATGTCCGTCTTTTTTGCTCGTTGGTAATCAAACCTTGTCTGGCCAATTCGACTGTTTTGGCCTCTTAGGTCTTCACTTGGTTTGAAGGTTGGTCAAATACAGATAGATGACCCCTGTTGGTAAGGTCTATCAATAGGTCAAAGGTCAACTATCCATTGCTCTTTAGGGGGCATTGGTGTTTCACAAACACCTCATTAAGTGAGCGTTTTAGTACCCTTATTTTAACTTAAGATATATCAAATAACTTAAAAAAACTTAGGTAGTTGATTTTTCTGAGCCTTATACTCTACTAGTATTTTTACAAAACTTTATTCTTATCCTAGCAGTTATTTCTATTAGGTAAAATGTCTTGAATTGACATGAATTGTATTTATATTTTTGTCCTATTTTTGTAATTGTAGGGTACTTTAATAAAGTTCTAGTTATGCCCCCATTTCAAAGAATTGGGGGCATATATTGCTGGTTTGCTCATGTCCGTCTTTTTTGCTCGTTGGTAATCAAACCTTGTCTGGCCAATTCGACTGTTTTGGCCTCTTAGGTCTTCATTTGGTTTGAAGGTTGGTCAAATACAGATAGATGACCCCTGTTGGTAAGGTCTATCAATAGGTCAAAGGTCAACTATCCATTGCTCTTTAGGGGGCATTGGTGTTTCACAAACACCTCATTAAGTGAGCGTTTTAGTACCCTTATTTTAACTTAAGATATATCAAATAACTTAAAAAAACTTAGGTAGTTGATTTTTCTGAGCCTTATACTCTACTAGTATTTTTACAAAACTTTATTCTTATCCTAGCAGTTATTTCTATTAGGTAAAATGTCTTGAATTGACATGAATTGTATTTATACTTTTGTCCTATTTTTGTAATTGTAAGGTACTTTAATAAAGTTCTAGTTATGCCCCCATTTCAAAGAATTGGGGGCATATATTGCTGGTTTGCTCATGTCCGTCTTTTTTGCTCGTTGGTAATCAAACCTTGTCTGGCCAATTCGACTGTTTTGGCCTCTTAGGTCTTCACTTGGTTTGAAGGTTGGTCAAATATAGATAGATGACCCCTGTTGATAAGGTCTATCAATAGGTCAAAGGTCAACTATCCATTTGCCCTTTAGAGGGCATTGGTGTTTCACACACACCTCACTAAGTGAGCGTTTAGTTATTATTATTTTATCTAAGATATATCAAATAATTCAAAAAAAAATTAGGAAGTTGATTTTCCTGAAGTTCATCAATAAATAAAGCTAAGGGAAGATTGACTGCCTAACTAATTTTTACGGTTTCAAAACCAAACTGTTAGTGAAATGAGAACGGCCAAACTAAATCACAATATGTTAGCACACAAATCCTTTCCTCTCCAGCGTCATGGAAATCATGGTGAATTTGTCTCAGATCTTTCATCTCCTACAAATCATGTTCATCCTTGCTTCACAGCAATATTGGTGATACATGTAACACTGTGGAAGATGAAATCACCAAAGCAAACTTTCTGAATAACATTTGTCGGGATCAAAACCCACTTGGGGAATAATTAAGTCCTCAAACTCTGCAAAATGATGTGAATGATATCAGCCCTGTCTTGAACCACATTACAATTACAACCTCTAAGATAGAGGATATTATACAATTTGAAGTGTCCACTCTTCTGTGTGACATTTTTGGACAGTCTTGTCCTCTTCTGTTTTCCTTGCTCATGGAAAGACACTTTTGTCACTCCTGGAAGCCATTCTCATTTTGGTAATTATCAACCTATATCTCTACTCTGTACCATAGGGAAAGTCCTTGAAAGGGTAGTGCAAAAGCATACTTTAAACCACAATAGCGACAATGATCTTCTTACCCAGCTTTTTCAAATCAGGCTTTGTACCTTTAAATCAACTGGTTTATCTATACAACTGTTTCACTGAGACTATCGATTCCAGAGCTGTATTCTTTGACATAAGCAAGGCTTTTTGACTGTGTCTTGCCTTCAGACTCAAACCTATTGGGATTTCTTGCAGTCCTTTTAATTGGTTTTCACCTTATCTAAGTGGCAGACAGCAATATTTTGTTCTGCCAGATGCTCAATGAAACTGGAATGATATTGAAGTTGGGATTCCACAGGAGTCAATTTTGGGCCCCTTCATTTTCTTGATATTTATCGATGACATTGTTTCTGACATCAGGGCAAACATCTGTTATTTTGCAGATGACACAAGCCTTTACATAGTTGTTGGGGTTCCATTAACTGCTTCACAAACACTGAATTCTGACCTACAAACATTATCTCTTGAATAAAATTTGTTCCATTTTAATAGCTTCATTTTTTATGAGGTGAATTTGGATTTTTATTTTTTTGTTTCTTAATTACAAACACCTCATTAAGATAGTGTTTTAGTACCCTTATTTTAACTTAAATTGTAGATTTTATAAAGCTAAGGAAAAATCAACTGCCTAAATATTTCTACAAAACTTTATTCTTACGCAGGTAGTTATTTCTATTTGGTAAAATGTCTTGAATTGACATGAATTGTATTTATATTTTTGTCCTATTTTTGTAATTGTAGGGTACTTTAATAAAGTTCTAGTTATGCCCCCATTTCAAAGAATTGGGGGCATATATTGCTGGTTTGCTCATGTCCGTCTTTTTTGCTCGTTGGTAATCAAACCTTGTCTGGCCAATTCGACTGTTTTGGCCTCTTAGGTCTTCACTTGGTTTGAAGGTTGGTCAAATACAGATAGATGACCCCTGTTGGTAAGGTCTATCAATAGGTCAAAGGTCAACTATCCATTGCTCTTTAGGGGGCATTGGTGTTTCACAAACACCTCATTAAGTGAGCGTTTTAGTACCCTTATTTTAACTTAAGATATATCAAATAACTTAAAAAAACTTAGGTAGTTGATTTTTCTGAGCCTTATACTCTACTAATATTTTTACAAAACTTTATTCTTATCCTAGCAGTTATTTCTATTAGGTAAAATGTCTTGAATTGACATGAATTGTATTTATATTTTTGTCCTATTTTTGTAATTGTAGGGTACTTTAATAAAGTTCTAGTTATGCCCCCATTTCAAAGAATTGGGGGCATATATTGCTGGTTTGCTCATGTCCGTCTTTTTTGCTCGTTGGTAATCAAACCTTGTCTGGCCAATTCGACTGTTTTGGCCTCTTAGGTCTTCACTTGGTTTGAAGGTTGGTCAAATACAGATAGATGACCCCTGTTGGTAAGGTCTATCAATAGGTCAAAGGTCAACTATCCATTGCTCTTTAGGGGGCATTGGTGTTTCACAAACACCTCATTAAGTGAGCGTTTTAGTACCCTTATTTTAACTTAAGATATATCAAATAACTTAAAAAAACTTAGGTAGTTGATTTTTCTGAGCCTTATACTCTACTAGTATTTTTACAAAACTTTATTCTTATCCTAGCAGTTATTTCTATTAGGTAAAATGTCTTGAATTGACATGAATTGTATTTATACTTTTGTCCTATTTTTGTAATTGTAAGGTACTTTAATAAAGTTCTAGTTATGCCCCCATTTCAAAGAATTGGGGGCATATATTGCTGGTTTGCTCATGTCCGTCTTTTTTGCTCGTTGGTAATCAAACCTTGTCTGGCCAATTCGACTGTTTTGGCCTCTTAGGTCTTCACTTGGTTTGAAGGTTGGTCAAATATAGATAGATGACCCCTGTTGATAAGGTCTATCAATAGGTCAAAGGTCAACTATCCATTTGCCCTTTAGAGGGCATTGGTGTTTCACACACACCTCACTAAGTGAGCGTTTAGTTATTATTATTTTATCTAAGATATATCAAATAATTCAAAAAAAAATTAGGAAGTTGATTTTCCTGAAGTTCATCAATAAATAAAGCTAAGGGAAGATTGACTGCCTAACTAATTTTTACGGTTTCAAAACCAAACTGTTAGTGAAATGAGAACGGCCAAACTAAATCACAATATGTTAGCACACAAATCCTTTCCTCTCCAGCGTCATGGAAATCATGGTGAATTTGTCTCAGATCTTTCATCTCCTACAAATCATGTTCATCCTTGCTTCACAGCAATATTGGTGATACATGTAACACTGTGGAAGATGAAATCACCAAAGCAAACTTTCTGAATAACATTTGTCGGGATCAAAACCCACTTGGGGAATAATTAAGTCCTCAAACTCTGCAAAATGATGTGAATGATATCAGCCCTGTCTTGAACCACATTACAATTACAACCTCTAAGATAGAGGATATTATACAATTTGAAGTGTCCACTCTTCTGTGTGACATTTTTGGACAGTCTTGTCCTCTTCTGTTTTCCTTGCTCATGGAAAGACACTTTTGTCACTCCTGGAAGCCATTCTCATTTTGGTAATTATCAACCTATATCTCTACTCTGTACCATAGGGAAAGTCCTTGAAAGGGTAGTGCAAAAGCATACTTTAAACCACAATAGCGACAATGATCTTCTTACCCAGCTTTTTCAAATCAGGCTTTGTACCTTTAAATCAACTGGTTTATCTATACAACTGTTTCACTGAGACTATCGATTCCAGAGCTGTATTCTTTGACATAAGCAAGGCTTTTTGACTGTGTCTTGCCTTCAGACTCAAACCTATTGGGATTTCTTGCAGTCCTTTTAATTGGTTTTCACCTTATCTAAGTGGCAGACAGCAATATTTTGTTCTGCCAGATGCTCAATGAAACTGGAATGATATTGAAGTTGGGATTCCACAGGAGTCAATTTTGGGCCCCTTCATTTTCTTGATATTTATCGATGACATTGTTTCTGACATCAGGGCAAACATCTGTTATTTTGCAGATGACACAAGCCTTTACATAGTTGTTGGGGTTCCATTAACTGCTTCACAAACACTGAATTCTGACCTACAAACATTATCTCTTGAATAAAATTTGTTCCATTTTAATAGCTTCATTTTTTATGAGGTGAATTTGGATTTTTATTTTTTTGTTTCTTAATTACAAACACCTCATTAAGATAGTGTTTTAGTACCCTTATTTTAACTTAAATTGTAGATTTTATAAAGCTAAGGAAAAATCAACTGCCTAAATATTTCTACAAAACTTTATTCTTACGCAGGTAGTTATTTCTATTTGGTAAAATGTCTTGAATTGACATGAATTGTATTTATATTTTTGTCCTATTTTTGTAATTGTAGGGTACTTTAATAAAGTTCTAGTTATGCCCCCATTTCAAAGAATTGGGGGCATATATTGCTGGTTTGCTCATGTCCGTCTTTTTTGCTCGTTGGTAATCAAACCTTGTCTGGCCAATTCGACTGTTTTGGCCTCTTAGGTCTTCACTTGGTTTGAAGGTTGGTCAAATACAGATAGATGACCCCTGTTGGTAAGGTCTATCAATAGGTCAAAGGTCAACTATCCATTGCTCTTTAGGGGGCATTGGTGTTTCACAAACACCTCATTAAGTGAGCGTTTTAGTACCCTTATTTTAACTTAAGATATATCAAATAACTTAAAAAAACTTAGGTAGTTGATTTTTCTGAGCCTTATACTCTACTAATATTTTTACAAAACTTTATTCTTATCCTAGCAGTTATTTCTATTAGGTAAAATGTCTTGAATTGACATGAATTGTATTTATATTTTTGTCCTATTTTTGTAATTGTAGGGTACTTTAATAAAGTTCTAGTTATGCCCCCATTTCAAAGAATTGGGGGCATATATTGCTGGTTTGCTCATGTCCGTCTTTTTTGCTCGTTGGTAATCAAACCTTGTCTGGCCAATTCGACTGTTTTGGCCTCTTAGGTCTTCACTTGGTTTGAAGGTTGGTCAAATACAGATAGATGACCCCTGTTGGTAAGGTCTATCAATAGGTCAAAGGTCAACTATCCATTGCTCTTTAGGGGGCATTGGTGTTTCACAAACACCTCATTAAGTGAGCGTTTTAGTACCCTTATTTTAACTTAAGATATATCAAATAACTTAAAAAAACTTAGGTAGTTGATTTTTCTGAGCCTTATACTCTACTAGTATTTTTACAAAACTTTATTCTTATCCTAGCAGTTATTTCTATTAGGTAAAATGTCTTGAATTGACATGAATTGTATTTATACTTTTGTCCTATTTTTGTAATTGTAGGGTTCTTTTTTAAACTTAAACTTCTAGTTATGCCCCCACTTTGAAGAAATGGGGGTATATATTGCTGGTTTGCTCATGTCCGTCTTTTTTGCTCGTTGGTAATCAAACCTTGTCTGGCCAATTCGACTGTTTTGGCCTCTTAGGTCTTCACTTGGTTTGAAGGTCGGTCAAATACAGATAGATGACCCCTGTTGATAAGGTCTATCAACAGGTCAAAGGTCAACTATCCATTGCTCTTTAGGGGGCATTGGTGTTTCACACACACCTCACTAAGTGAGCGTTTAGTTATTATTATTTTATCTAAAATATATCAAATAATTTAAAAAAAACTTAGGAAGTTGATTTTCCTGAAGTTCATCAAAAAATAAAGCTAAGGGAAGATTGACTGCCTAACTAATTTTTACGGTTTCAAAACCAAACTGTTAGTGAAATGAGAAAGGCCAAACTAAATCACAATATGTTAGCACAAAAACTCCTTTCCTCTCCATCGTCATGGAAATCATGGTGAATTTGTCTCAAATCTTTCATCTCCTACAAATCAAGTTCATCCTTGCTTCACAGCAATATTGGTGATACATGTAACACTGTGGAAGATGAAATCACCAAAGCAAACCTTCTGAATAACATTTGTCGGGATCAAAACCCTCTTGGGGAATAATTAGGTCCTCAAACTCTGCAAAATGATGTGAATGATATCAGCCCTGTCTTGAACCACATTACAATTACAACCTCTAAGATAGAGGATATTATAAAATTTGAAGTGTCCACTCTTCTGTGTGACATTTTTGGACAGTCTTGTCATTTTCTGTTTTCCTTGCTCATGGAAAGACACTTTTGTCACTCCTGGAAGCCATTCTCATTTTGGTAATTATCAACCTATATCTCTACTCTGTACCATAGGGAAAGTCCTTGAAAGGGTAGTGCAAAAGCATACTTTAAACCACGATAGCGACAATGATCTTCTTACTCAGCTTTTTCAAATCAGGCTTTGTACCTTTAAATCAACTGGTTTATCTATACAACTGTTTCACTGAGACTATCGATTCCAGAGCTGTATTCTTTGACATAAGCAAGGCTTTTTGACTGTGTCTTGCCTTCAGACTCAAACCTATTGGGATTTCTTGCAGTCCTTTTAATTGGTTTTCACCTTATCTAAGTGGCAGACAGCAATATTTTGTTCTGCCAGATGCTCAATGAAACTGGAATGATATTGAAGTTGGGATTCCACAGGAGTCAATTTTGGGCCCCTTCATTTTCTTGATATTTATCGATGACATTGTTTCTGACATCAGGGCAAACATCTGTTATTTTGCAGATGACACAAGCCTTTACATAGTTGTCGGGGTTCCATTAACTGCTTCACAAACACTGAATTCTGACCTACAAACATTATCTCTTGAATAAAATTTGTTCCATTTTAATAGCTTCATTTTTTATGAGGTGAATTTGGATTTTTATTTTTTGTTTGTTTCTTAATTACAAACACCTCATTAAAATAATGTTTGAGTACACTTAGTTTTAACTTAAATTGTAGATTTTATAAAGCTAAGGAAAAATCAACTGCCTAAATATTTCTACAAGACTTTATTCGTATGCCGGTAGTTATTTCTATTAGGTAAAATGTCTTGAATTGACATGAATTGTATTTATACTTTTGTCCTATTTTTGTAATTGTAGGGTACTTTAATAAAGTTCTAGTTATGCCCCCATTTCAAAGAATTGGGGGCATATATTGCTGGTTTGCTCATGTCCGTCTTTTTTGCTCGTTGGTAATCAAACCTTGTCTGGCCAATTCGACTGTTTTGGCCTCTTAGGTCTTCACTTGGTTTGAAGGTTGGTCAAATACAGATAGATGACCCCTGTTGGTAAGGTCTATCAATAGGTCAAAGGTCAACTATCCATTGCTCTTTAGGGGGCATTGGTGTTTCACAAACACCTCATTAAGTGAGCGTTTTAGTACCCTTATTTTAACTTAAGATATATCAAATAACTTAAAAGAACTTAGGTAGTTGATTTTTCTGAGCCTTATACTCTACTAGTATTTTTACAAAACTTTATTCTTATCCTAGCAGTTATTTCTATTAGGTAAACTGTCTTGAATTGGCATGAATTGTATTTATATATTGTCCTATTTTTGTAATTGTAGGGTTCTTTTTTAAAGTTTAAGTTATGCCCCCACTTTGAAGAAATGGGGGTATATATTGCTGGTTTGCTCATGTCTGTCTTTTTTGCTCGTTGGTTATCAAACCTTGTCTGGCCAATTCGACTGTTTTGGCCTCTTAGTTCTTCACTTGGTTTGAAGGTTGGTCAAATATAGATAGATGACCCCTGTTGATAAGGTCTATCAATAGGTCAAAGGTCAACTATCCATTTGCCCTTTAGAGGGCATTGGTGTTTCACACACACCTCACTAAGTGAGCGTTTAGTTATTATTATTTTATCTAAGATATATCAAATAACTTAAAAAACTTAGGAAGTTGATTTTCCTGAAGTTCATCAAAAAATAAAGCTAAGGGAAGATTGAC
Organism: Lutraria lutraria; assembly: GCA_964023205.1. Lineage (NCBI taxonomy): Eukaryota > Metazoa > Mollusca > Bivalvia > Venerida > Mactridae > Lutraria > Lutraria lutraria. The sequence continues at coordinate 1,385,285 of OZ026848.1, forward strand.
TGCCTGTTGGTAATCAAACCTTGTCTGGCCAATTCGACTGTTTTGGCCTCTTAGGTCTTCACTTGGTTTGAAGATTAGTCAAATATAAATAGATGACCCCTGTTGATAAAGTCTGTCAATAGGTCAAAGGTCAACTATCCATTTGTCCTTTTGCGGGCATTGGTGTTTCACAAACACCTCATTAAGTGAGCGTTGTAGTACCCTTATTTTAACTACAGCTATATCGAATAACTTAAAAATCTTAGGTAGTTTATTTACTAGCTTTATTCTGTATGAGTATTTTTACAAAACTTTATTCTTATCCAAGCTGTTATTTCTATTAGGTATAATGCCTTGAATTGACATATTTGTATAATAATGGTTTTAGGATAAAGAAGTACCATCTACACATAGGGAAAGTGAGGTGTTTGTAGCTAACCACAATAATGATTAGGTAATTTTGAAGTGATAGACATATTATTAATCCTTTCTTTACATGCCTACTTTTTCTGTCATGAAAATCGTTTTCGTCAAACTCATACTTGAAGTAGATGTATTGTTGGTCTGTCTTTCTGTACTGTTGCCATTAAACTAGTGTCCACCAAATGTTTCCTTCTTTGGATCCAAAGAATTTTGTGGGATCATAAACTTAGTCAAGGGTTTGATATCCACAACAAAGTCAAATGCTTCAATGGCATAACACTGTGTATGGCCTTTTTCCTTCTTGTGGTCTCACTATGGTATCCCACTGACTGGGTATATACAGTGTCACCTCCTTGAATGGTTACCTCTGAACTACAGTCACTTTCCTGTTACAGCCAGTATACTAGCAATCCAGATTGAAGTTTTACTCTATTTCACTCTCTCAGCAACAATCACCTCCTGACAACAGCCATTTTGTCCTCCCAATTGGTGGCTGTTGTAGGGAGGTTGCACTGTAAACAGATGAAAACTTGGATGGAATCACGGGCGTAACCAGAGTCAATGCATTATGGTCAATAATGTCTATGTTATTCACAGTCTTTATAGAATGGAACAATAAAAATACATTAAACATATTCCTACTCTGACCAGTACAGCTATCTTCAGTAAAAGGTAATGTGAATGACACTGATTGGTAATGATTTAATATATTTGAGTAAGCATATTCCAATTTCACTGGAACCTCCCTGGCCCTCACTAGCAAGTGGCTGCTTTTGTTATATACTTGACTCACTGTAGAGTCAGGTACAATTGTCATACATTCTGCCTGTACATCAAATGTTGCCACATGATATAGCTCTGTGTTTGTCTATAGATTTCTCTTCTCTGTTATTGTCTATTGTTACTATGAGTCTCGTAATGTAATCCTCGTATATTCTTTTATTATATTAAGTTAATTTATTAGATTTATCTTTTGTCTCTTAGTTACACCTGTGAAGCATTTTTCCCATTTTGGGGCATGAAATAAAGACATTGTAATCATATTCCCTCCAAAATATATTCTTGCACTTTGATGGTGAAATAAATTTCTATTATTTAAATGATACACTCCTCTTTGTGTAACATATACATCTTTTGAATGTTTTACTCTTTCCCCTTAGAACTGCCAGTTTTGTACTGTTCCTTGTGGAATACAACAATGTCTGATGTTTTGTTGTAAGGTATATGTTCACTTCTCCTATCTGTTGGAGAGTATAGCCATGTATAGCCAGTTTCAACTACTCTAAAAGAAGATTGTTGATATTTTTGTTTCTTCCTTGCATTTGCTCTACATTTGTTGGGATCATCTTATAATCTTCTTTAACATTTGCTCATATGAAAGTTTAGGAATTGGTATAGCATCAGACCGGCCTCCATGGTCAAGTGGTTAAGGTCGCTGATTTCAAATCACTGTAACCTCTCACTGATAGAGGGTCATGGGTTCGAGCCCAGCTACACACCATGTCTCTTTATGTGAAAAAAGTAGACAGTTGCTTACGGAGGATTGGTGTCTAGTACTTGTTCTTCCCAGAAATGACTATTGATTGTTGAAAAGGGATGTAAAACTTGAACGTATGGTATCAAAGCCCAGTAAGACTTGAAGTCCCCTTGTCTGTCTGCCTCAGATATTTTTTTCTTTACACTGAAACCTATATTTACCAATTATTTCATGTGTTTTCTTGGCTGTGACTTTCTTTCCACTGACAGTCCCAAAATTTATCAGTGCTTCAAGGTATTTGTCTTTTATTTTTATGCCCCCGGCATCTTTGTTGTCGGGGCATATAATGATTGCCCTGTCCGTCCGTACAAGGTTAAGTAGATTTTACAGTTTCGTCTAGCACCAATACCGCTTGCTAGAACACTTTCTTACTTCTACAGTTGTTGCGTATGATCATTCTTAATACACCCGTATCAAGAAATCCCACTTTGACCTTGACATTGACTTAATTTGGACTTAGAATGATTCTGTACCGGGTTAAGTCGATTTTACCATTTCGTCTAGCATCAATACCGCTTGCTAGAATGCTTTGATACTTACACAGTTGTTGAGTATGATCATTAACAATACACACATATCAAGAAATCCTACATTGACCTTGAAGTTGACTTAATTTGGACTTAGAATGATTCTGTACCAGGTTAAGTAGATTTTACCGTTTCGTCTAGCACCAATACCGCTTGCTAGAACACTTTGATACTTCTACAGTTGTTGCATATGATCATTAACAATACAAACATATCAAGAAATCCCACTTTGACCTTGACCTTGACTTATTTTGGACTTAGAATAATTCATAATTCTGTACCAGGTTAAGTAGATTTTACAGTTTCCTCTAGCACCAATACCGCTTGCTAGAATGCTTTGAAACTTATACAGTTGTTGCTTATGACCATTCTCAATCCACCCATAATTATCAAACACCGACTTTGACCTTGACATTGTTCAAATGGGCTGTTGCTGCACAAGCATACCACCAGGGGCATAGGAATTCTCTTCTGACAAAATAAAACACTGTCCTCACAAGACAATCAGAACATTATTGATATAAGATTGAAATATGATATGGCTTAGTAACACCAATGTTCCCTATTGTTTTTCGACTAGAACAACTCATGATAATTACATGCATTAGACAACCTTTTGTAATTAATCAAGTCTTGAATTACCAAAATGTATGAAAAATACACAAGTATTTTTGCTTTTCTGACATGCTTTATTTGCATTGGTTGCAAGCTTACTCTTAAAGACATTTCGGTAGTTTGCTACATTTTTAGCTCACATGCCACAAAGTGACAAAGTGAGCTATTAGGATCACTCTCCGTCCGGCGTCGTGTGTCGTGCGTCGTGCGGTGTGCGTCGTGCGTCGTCAAACTTTTTGTTGTGACCACACTAGGGGCCACATCTTTGGCTCAATTTTAGCAAAACTGGGTCAGAACGTTAATATCAACAAAATCTCGGACGAGTTCGATATTGGGCCATTTGGGGTCAAAAACTAGGTCACCAGGGCCAAATAAGGGAAAACCTTGTGAACACTTTAGGCTCAATTTTAGCACTTTGAACACTTTAGAAATCACTGTTTTGACTTTATCTTCATGAAACTTTGTCAGAATGTTTATTTTAATAATATGTAGGTCAAGTTTGATAATGGGTCATTTCTGTAATAAAATTAGGTCACTATGGCAAATTGCTGGAAAACCTTGTGAACACTCTAGAAGTCACTGTTTTGATTGGATGATCATGAAACCTTGTCAGAATGTTTGTCTTCATAATATCTTGGACGAGTTCGAACATGGGTCATCTTGGGTCAAAAACTAGGTCGCTAGGTCAAATCTTATGAAAAACCATGTTAACACTGTAGATTTCACAGTTATTATTGGATCTTCACCAAACTTTGTCAAATTGTTTGTTTTAATGATATAACGGTCAAGTATAAATATGGGTCATCTGGGGTCAATAACTAGGTCACCAGGTCAAATCTTTGGAAAACTTTGTTAACACTGTAGATGTCACAGTTTTAATTGGATCTTCACCAAACCTTGTCAAAATCTTTGCCTCAATGATTTGTTGGTCAAGAATGAACATGGGTCAGCCGGGTTCAAAAACTGGGTCACAAGGTCAAGTCTTAGGTAAAAATCTTGTAAAAGCTCTAAATGTCATGGTTTTGATTGGATCTTGGTCAAACCTTGTCAGATTGTTTGTCTTAATGATATTAAGGACAAGTTTAAATATGGGCCACCTAGGGTCAAAAACCAGGTCACAAGGTCAAATCTTAGGAAAACCTTATTAACACTGTAGATGTCAAATTTTGATCGTATCTTCACCAAACCTAGTCAGACTGTTTGTCTTAATGATATGTAAGACAAATTCGAACATAGGTCGTCTGGGGTCAAAAACTAGGTCACCGGTTCAAAACAATGTTTTAATGAGTGAACAGTGATTGTCATGTGAGCGATATAGGGCCATCTTGGCCCTCTTGTTCATATAGACATACAGGAAAAATTAAACTGATCAATGAATTTTTTTTAAACTTTGCATGATCGTAGCATATGATAACAGAAACATTTTAAGCGAAAAAAAAATTGGGGGTCACTGATCTCGTTTTTGAGTTATCTGCCCTTGAATATGGATTTTTTTGCTTATTATAGGTCATTTCAAGGGCAGATTTAATTTACATAAAAATGGGTTATACGAGATGATAACTATATTACATGGTCATAAATTATCATGCCTTTGTTCTCAGGTGAATGATCTAGGGCCATTTTGGACCTTTTGTTTGATTTTTTTTCGTGTAACCCATATATATTATATATATAGAAGGGAAAGAACTTCGATGATTCGATTTTTCCAACGCGTGTTATAAACTTCCATGTTATTGCAATGCAGTAAAAAATATTTAACTCATATATAGTGGAATGTGTGGGCAACTCAACACGCTAACAGAAAATGTATACTTTTACTTCCCTTAAAGATATTCTAAACTCGCTATTGAAGATTTTTCACTCCAAAAAAGGTCAAATTTTACAAAATGACACACTGTCGTAAAATCTTATCTTTCTTAACAAAAAGTGTTGTCTTCTTGATCTACAAAGTAGATAACAAAAACCTGCCTGAATCATAACAAAAAACGGTACTTTTCATATACCTCTGTAACACTGCAACTGGACTTGCACAAGTAACACCTTTAGCAACATAAGCATATTTTCCTTGTCTGTAAACAGTAGTTTTACTTTGACTAACAAAAATCGCGATGCTATTTCTAAGTTTGTTTAAAATTGAAAAAAAATCTGCATACAATGATTAAATCATAGATATGTCTCTCAGAGAGATGCCACATGCACTTCTGAGTTATGCCCCTTGGTACATTGAAAATTGACTAAAAATGCACTGTACACCTTCTAAGTCGACCAATTATCTAACGATCTTCATCAAACTTCCTGGAACTATTTATGGCATGAGATCTCAGTCAAGTTTGATAACCAGTCCAATTTCCCCGAGCAGTTCTGAGTTATGTCCCTTGATACATTGAAAACTGACAAAAAATGCAGTGTCCACCTTCTAAGTCGACCAATTTTCAACCGATCTTCAGCAAACTTGTTGATAATGTTCATTGACAATCAGCATTTTTGACAAATGTTGCTTATTTTTAAAAAAATAAGTAATTTGCCACTCTTAGTATCCCAAACCTTTTGATGGGTGTTTTTGTGACATTTTTGCACTCTTGTTTGTTTTGTTTAAAGGCTATTATTAGCATTGTGTGTCATATTTCATTGCTTACATTCGAAAAGTGAATGGTTCTTCACCAAAGATGCCATTATTGTCTTTACCCAGATTACTTGCCTCTGATATAGGTAATAATTTGTAATCACTTATAAATATTTGAATGTGCCATTATCTTTCGCTACCTTTGGCCAATATGGAGTTGAAGTCTGTTGTGGTATAATCAGTGTACTTTGGCTTTTAACATGTATCATTTCAGCAATGCATTTTGCTGCAAGTTTTGGCAGTGGAACCAACCAGTTACACACATCTCACCAATTTTAATCAAAAGAATTGATAGCTTTTGCCCAACCATCTACAGTTGAATCTCATACATTTAGCGTTATAATGACTGGCAAATCTATAGACACTGTGGGGACACCAAACATTGTTTAATCTATTAAAAACTTTTTTTGAAATTGACCAGTAGTCGCAATCTGAACATTGACTTAAAATAATCTGCTCTTTGGTTGATTTTTCATGGAATCCAATTAACAATCAAATTGACATTGTGTTTTTTCGTAAAATTCATGTACAGTGCTACCTCTCCAAAGCAACAGCCTTTGGGAGTATCAAATTATGTTGTTGAGAGGTTGTTGCTCTAGAGAAGTTAATTTAGTACTTAAATCATGCAGTGGGAAAAAATCATGCTGTTGTTGAAGGGAGGTTATTGCTCAAGAGAAGGCTGCTCTGGATAGGTTGTACTGTATTTTCAAACTGAGTTCATGCTATCTGTCATTATTGTTACCTAACCTGACAATATAAGTAATGTTTCTGTTATCTGTGCAGAATTTTGGATTATATTTTGACTAGAAAACAATATTCTGTACTGAGCCTCTAAATCTTGCTAAGTTGAGCTTTTTCTTGCCTCATCATCTTTCCAAGTAGCTATTAATTCTGACATATTTATCAATGATACTTTTTCATAACACATACCTACTTTAATAACCCTTGTTGTTTCAGTAAATGCATCTGAACAAAAGTTGTTTCTTACATCTTGTATCTGACTCAGTGTTCAGCCTTTTCAAACTTGGATGAATACTGAATACTTACCTCACCCGTTTCCAGAGACGTAACCCATGACCTTCATTACTTCACCTACTTCCTGAGGTGTGAACAATGTACAAACCTCACCAACTTTCAGGGTGGTGAATACAAACACAACCTCACCAGTGTCTGAGGGTAATGACGATGACCCTTCCCACCCATTTCCGGTTGGAGGGGATGAACACATGCCCATCCCCACCCACTTCCAGAGGTATGAACTATGTACTAAACTCACTCACTTCAGGGGATGGGAATACAAAGCCAACCTCACCAGTTTCTGAGAGTATGAAAGCTGACCGCTTCCTACCCATTTCTGGTGGGGGTGAACACTTGCCCATCCCCACCCACTTCAGGTTGTGTGAAACACTCTCCCAGCCCCACCCACTTTTGGGGTGTGAATGCTGATTTAACCTCACATGCTTTCCGGTTGTGTGAGTGCTAAAACGTTCCTATCCCTTTTCTGGGGTGTAAATTCGGACAAAACCTCACCCACTTCCGGGGGATGTAAACTGACCTACCTTCAGAGATTATCATACCACATATTGTCATGTAGCATTGTTTCTAGTTGTCTTAACCCTTAAAATCATCTTTCGAATGTTTATCTCTGTTTGCATGCGGATTATGTAGGACCTGAAACTGTTTGGAACAATTTGGTTCAATTTGGTTAATGTAGCCACCGTAACCAATGGCACTTAAAATATGTCTGAGTATATTATAAAATCTACATTTCAGTTATCTTTCAATCTCCTACCATTTTAGCTTGACTATTCAAAGAATATGGTGAGCTTTTGCCATCGCGGTTGCATTGGCATCAGTGTCAGTGTGCATATGGTGAAAGTTATGCATGCAAGTTATTATCATTCACATATATGTACCTCAGTAACCACTTATGGGATTGTCTTGAAACAGCATTTAAGTGTCCAGGAGTATCAGGCAGACAAGTTAGATAACTCTATCCATAAAATTATAAATACAACTTCCTTCTACATTAGTGCAAAAATATGATAATATGTCTTTGTCTGTTATATTGCTGACTACACACAGCTCTTTTTTAAATAAGTTTGTTTATTATCAATCACTGAGAATAGTCGAGCATGCTGTCTATATAATCCTCTCACTTATAATAAACAATTTATCTGATGGAAAATCTAATGTATGACCTATCCAATTTGTTTTGCGTATCAGCATCCAGTGACATGTATCTTCTGCAGTCAGAAAACCCAAGTTTGATAGACTTTTTCTTGCATCAGTGCTTGTATGAAAGCTCTTTTGATTTCTGAGCTACCCTCCAATACTGTTGAATTCACAAGGCCTATATGAAGCTCACAGCGAAATTATGAACGCAAAACTCGGCCATTACACTCATATTTCCTTAAAACAAATAAACAGAATACCAACACATGTTCTATGTAGAATATTTCTTATTAATGAATTACACCACAGCTAATTCGAAGTTTACAAGTTTGTTCAAATATAGCAATTGAATCACAGAATGTACATAAGTATAAATCCAAACATTTTAGTAATAAATTACTTTATCAATTACAATCACATATACAAATTCAATTTGTGATCAAATAATCTGAGCAATTTTACCATCAACAGTATATTAAACATAAAAAGAATCCATTAAGTTTCTAGATTACTTAATCAATAATACATTAAAGTGCCATAAGCATATAAATCCATTGGTAGTAATAGTTTCTGTTTGTTCTATAACAGAGGAATCCTGTGTTTTTTCCTTCCACACATACCTTATAGCAAGAAAAAATGTTTCCAAAACCAATATCGTATTTTTGCTTTTATATAATTATGTCATTGTTTGTTTTATATATTTTGAATTTGACTGTGTATAATATGCTAAGTCCCATTAGCTTAATTTTTGCTATAGAAAAATAAAAAGAATTATAGTGAATAATATAGTACAATGTATTTAGTCAGGTGGGTTTTTTGTGTGCTCAAGAATTTTACGAATAAATTTACCCAAATTTATAATATTTTTCAACTAGTAACTGTATGCAAAAATGCCTCTTACCCTAACTGTTGTTACGATCTGTGAATATTAAGACAATTAAGACAATGAATAAATATACACAATATTATAAAACGACTAGTTGGACTGCTAAATAGTAAAATGAGTTACCCAAATTTAGCTTGTTCAACTCATGTTCTTTGAATCAAATTCTATTTAGGTAGTGTGGATATATTTTGGACCAAACATGATCCACCGGTCGAGGGAGTATAGCAGAAATAATAATCTTTATAAAAGGATTTTTTTCTGATGGTAGCAACTAAATTAGTGAATTCACAAATAATTCTTTCTTTAGAATGCTTATTTCCTATGTTATTGGTACCAATGTGGAGTATAAAATACTCATGATCATCCAGATTCACTGCTTATAATAGCTGTAAGTCTACCAACAGTAGCACCAGGAAATGGTCTCAATGATACTCCCTCAATCAGCAAAATATGTTTGATAATGGAATCTCCCAATGTAATCACTCTTTTCACATCTGTAAAGATAAGATAAAAACAACATGAATTCACAATACACAAATTATTTACAAAAGTTTATAAAATATTCACTGACTAGTCTATCTCATACTATACAAGGCTTACATATTATTAATGTTATTATCAGTATCATATGAATTCTATATATTTAAATAAATTGTGATATTGCATAATCTATCAACACAACTAGTCCATTGGGTCAAGACATCCCTCTGAAAACTAACAAATCTTTCTGTTAAGACAAGATTAGATATATCATGCAATATATAGTGCAGCCAACTTCATCTTTGATATTTCTACTTAAAATGTCAAATATCTTGCATTTATCAGTAATTGAATATTCTAGGTAAGCCTTATATCCATCAGAATGCCAATCAACATAAGCTGATGTCATGCCGATAAGCCAAGTCTTGGGATATCCTTTATCATATTCTCATGCATAATACTGAATTAAATATTCTTGCAATGGAATACTCAAAACCCTTTCCCCTGCTTGTATTGTCTTTGTCCACCTTAAATTGATAGAAATAAAGTTTTCATCAACATCTATATCTCTGCTCAACAAATATTTTGGATTATTAAGGTCATACTTAGTTGTTGGAACTAAATTCGATTTTCTAGCCATCAAAAAGGAAGCAAACAAAAACAGACACCAATAGACTATATCATCTGAGTCACCTAGACTTAGACATCATGTATTTTAAGCAAAATACCAGGTGAAATTGGTTCAGCTCGGCTAACACAGTGCAGTTTTTGCTTTGAAATACACCTTTATGATAAGTTTATCAAAAATGAATTTATATTGTCTTATTGGTATCCAAGCATATATAATGTGTTGTTTTAACCCCACTAATATAATTTTTGATAGAAAAACAGATTTAAAACTCCTACTTAGGAACTGGGCATACAATTGTAAAACTTCAGTAGACACTGGTGATCAGGTTTAAGACCTAAATAACAAAAAAGACTCACACTGTATGCTCAAATTCTTGCACAAACCCTCTGCATATGCAGCTTTATTACTATTTACTTTCCCAGTTTTCAAATCTTTAAGATGTAATTCTGAAACAAAATAAAACATTATATAAATCCCTCATAGAAAAATATGCCTATGAATAGTTAAATCACCAAGGATTTTAAACATAAGATACTCTGATTTTAACTTGTACTCCTTCAATGTTATATTGTTGGTCTGTTCTCTGAATTTTGTTTCATGATTGACATTTAAATGCCATCTAGATAAATGATCTGAAAGTCTATTTTCTTCTGATGACAAATGCTGAGCCCTTATTTCAAACTCAAAGAGTATGAACCCCATAATTTAAGACAAACAACTACTGCTATCATTTCTAAAGCTCCTATAATAATTATGTAAGTTCTGTGTTAAAATGAATTATGGGGATTTTCTATGAAAAAAAATCCACACCAAAAACCATCACAACCATCAATACAAATATCCGAAGAAAATATTTCATCGCCTTTGTACCATTTACCTAATGTCATTAATGATATGCCTTTATAAGTAGAAAGAACATCAGACCACCAAAGCGAATCTTATTTTACATCTTCAGGTATAACAATATACCCGGGCTAACTCTTGTACACTGGGTGTGGGTATAACAAGTTACTGTAATACTACTGTCAGTACTGTGGTAGATGAACACCAACACAATTGTTGACTTCTTATCAATGTTTAATGCAGATATAATACAGTATATAGCTCTAACACATAAATTGAATGCTTGGAATGAATCGAATGGAATGAAATGTGTCCTGCAATATACAATAAATAAAATCAGTCACATGAATAATTACATACCAAGGCATTAAACAACGTTCTGCATAAATAATTAATTATAAAATAAGTCTAAGTGGCTACACAGTCCTTACATTAACAATAATAGGTAATGATGACTAAACTAAACACATATACATAATAAAATAAAACAACATAGACAGTACACAGTTTACAGGACACATAACTTACCGGTCTAAGGGACCAAACACTCAAACACTATAGAACTCTCGTACCATCAAACATTTACACTACTAGATACCTGCAAAGTTAAAACAAGGTGCAATTACAGAAACAGTCAGTGATATATTTAAAAATGGTTAGTCCCAACAATTGTTATCGTTAATAAAACTGTAGATTTAGAAGGTTTTCACTAAGTCACCATTGTTTACCAAAAGCGCGGGATTCGAACCCGAACTAAAAGAATAAGAAATAACAATATTTCCACACGATTTCAAATCGATTACTGTAAAACATTAAAGGAAAATATGATTAAACACTAGATAAACCTATACCAACCAACATCCAACTCGATTAAATCGACTTCAAATAGACAGAATTAATAATTTCTTTAAATAAGATCTTTCTCTCACAATAACAGCTGATCGACTGAAAATCATGTGACGTTGAAGAGTACCGATCACAAAAAAGAGCCAAAGTAAATTAAAATACAAAAAGAGACACAGTCACACAAAGCACCAAAAAAAGAAGATAAAAGTAACCCGGTTACACACTCCCCCTCACCGAAAAAAATGACGTCCTCTCATTTACGTCAGAATGTCAAAGGTCATCTTACACTAAGCAGTAACTATACTACTTACCACAGAATAAATAGAACTACACTACTCTACAACACCATTACAAAGCTATAAACATTGCAGCTGTAAATGAACAAAAAACAACAAAAAATGGTAATAGATAAAACAAAAATATAAGATAATTAAACATTTTACATTATAGGTCTAATCAGATCACAGACCAGTGTATCCATGTTCCACAGCTAAATTGCTACAAAGTTATACCATTTAATGTGTTTACAACAAAGAAAAAAATACACTTCAACAAAATACTGACTCTTATCAAATGGTACAGGCAAATAAAAATGTACAAAAAAATACAAAATCATGGTCAATGTAATCATAATCTTAGTCAAAATGACTCAATACAAGTTTAATCACACTGACAAATGGACACATATTTAATAAACAAAGAAATAAAACAACAAACATTGCTATCTATTTCATTGTTTTAAACAACAAAAAAACATAAATTCTCTAAATCCTTCTCCTCCTCCTGATGAAAACGTGTCCACACGTAAACTCCAGAATAACTTATACACTGTATATATAACACTGTAAAGTCTAACACCATGCATATCAACTATTCACATAAAAAGCACAAATGAAAGTTAATGTTGAATAAAACAATATACATATAAAACTTAATTTTTAAAAACTGCAGCTAGTATCCTGTGAGCTGTCTCTGAATCCAATTCGTTGATGACACCACAATTCAGCAAAGTATTCATGGCCTGAATCTTTGAGTCCACAGGTCTAGCAGCAGTACGTCTGGAAACTATATGTTGCAATACATACTCACCATATCTTTGAGGCGCTCTCCTTTCTCTAACAGATCTTCTCGGCTGAGAAATAGGTGGCAAATTTCTATATAAAATTCTTTCAGCATCATCCACATGTTGCTCTGTCTCTGGATGAGCAATAGCTTCATCAAGCTTTCTTCTCTCACCATCATTGTCAGACTCATCTTCATCATCGTTCTGACAACAGCATCACCTTCTGTTCCTTCAACTTCAACATCTTCATTAGCATGGTTATCATCTTGACTGCCATCACTAGCTTCTCTAGGTATCATCATCATCAGTTCCATCATTGCCAGTATCATCATCATCAGTTACATCATTTCCACTATCATCATCATCAGTTACAATATTTCCAGTATCATCATCAGTTCCAGTATCCTCATCTCTGTTGTCCATATGTTCTTCGTCTTCATCATTCATGGAATCATAACCCGGTTACAACAATATATTCATTTCTGTACTGTGCTATTCTGTATAATTCCCTCAACCAGTTTAGTATTCTGCTTTAATAAAGATTCTACTATCTAGGTTTAACACACACCCCAATAAAGTTCAGTTTATGACTGTGTCTCTTTAAGTGTAGCACTTCTTTTTGTAACCCAGGCATGTAATAATGACTTGATTTCAAATAATCTTTCATCAGTAATTCCCATGGTGGTCATGTCTTTAAGTAATACTCCTAAAAATGACATAATATGTGAAGGGGAACAACTCTTATTTTTGGCTTCAATTATTCCACATTTGTTTAAAACTGCACCTTACATCAAGTAAGCCACATTTGCCCTATTAGCTTTTTCATCCGCAGCAAAATCATCCAAATAATTTAAAATACAAATGTCCATATTATACATAATGAAAGCTATACAATTAGTAACCCTTTGACATATATATGCAGCACTCCTTAAACTCATACTCAAAACTGTATCACAAAATATTTGTTCACTAGATTATAATTAGAAGGACAAATTGGAATCTGTCTATAAGCCCTACTTCTTTTTTGTACATTAAACAGCCTTGACCTTTGGCCAAAATTAATTTGACAAAGTCATTTATCCTTGGAAATACCAAATTAACTGATTCCCTTTGTTTATGAAATGATTTACCCCACCACCTGATGCACTGCTCAAATCTAAAATAATTCTGCGTTCTCCAATGTTTCTTTTAGGAACTGTGTTAAATGGAGAAATCAATAAATTTGACCTAAATGGATTTTTTGAAAGGGCCTATTATAGCCTTGGTCTTCTTCTCTAAACTTATATACTTTTCAACCTGACTTTGACTTTCTTTTGCACCTTTGTAGTTTTTGTATCTACATATATCTTTGGTTGATAAACCGATAGGAAAATCAAATTCTAATAAATCACATACTTCTAAATCATAATATAGAAAATTTAATAATACTGATCTCATGTATTCAACATTGAAAATTACTAATTACCTTGATCTTACATTCTTGAAAATTAAATTTTCCAAGTAAGGCCTGCACAATTTCATGTAATTTCACAAAGTCAGAATTATTGATTACAGAATTACAGTTTATAATTATACTGTAACTTGACAATTATTACCTACATTTGAAGGCAATTTATTTAATTTTTTAGGAGATTTCAAACAATGTGAATAACAAAATATTGGCAAAAATATATCTTCCAACCTATTATCATTACTGATATTCAATGTACTAGAACATTGTCATTTTGACTGTGAATATTGACACTCAGGAGAACACTCCGGATGTCCTTTCTGGACCTTGTCCTTAAGCCAACAACTAGCACAAACATGTTTAGCAAGTCTCATTTTCCCTTTAAATACTGACATATGATCAGCATTATGTGTACATTTGTTTCTTTGATACAAAGAACAAAACCATATTGACTTTTCCTCAGAATTATTAGTTACAGGGCTGTCATAGTTAATTGTTTAGAACTCTTAAAACTAGCATTTGTATTAGATTTATTTGGCTGGGTGAAAGCAGTTAATACACCATTCTCTACATAATGAAAATCATCTGCCCAAGTCTTGTCCCCTAGCTCTATCTCTCTCAACACAGCAGCATAATAAGATTTCAAATTCTGAAAACTGAAGGTAGAGTTTACGGTAAATACATAATTCTTCCCAACAATTGTAATCTACCATTTTTCTCACCAGAACTTATTTCCCTATCCATGATGGTTTCTAGTTCTCCAGCCACAAACAAGCTCATATTTAAATTTTCAAATTTAATATTTTTATACACAAATTCATATCTTAATTGAGCATAAGGATATTTTTCTGAATTTTTATTTTATCAGCAGATTTTGCCTGAATGCCAGATTTTTTAGATTATCTCATATATTTTTTCTATTATATTTTCTACTCTTATGACTAGACAGTACTGATAAATCATCCAAAATCATTTTCTCCTCTTCATCACTCGTATCACTCTCCTTAAATGCCACTTGTTCCATTTTTAGCAGTGATAAAACCATGCCCATTTAAAGCTCCTCCCTCTTCTTCTGTCTCCGTGTT
The DNA here is from genome assembly GCA_964023205.1 of Lutraria lutraria. Lineage (NCBI taxonomy): Eukaryota > Metazoa > Mollusca > Bivalvia > Venerida > Mactridae > Lutraria > Lutraria lutraria. Next base: position 1,400,448 of record OZ026848.1, read on the forward strand.
TTTCTCTGTTCCTTTTTTAGTACCACGTCTATTAGACATAGTTACAAATTGTATTGTTTATAACAACGTTGAATGTTAACAAAAAAAAATGATGAACTGTCCACTACATATAAAATAAAATTCTATAAATTATAAAATCAATCACCCGTCTCACAATTCCATACCGTAGGATAAAACAAAACAATACAAACACTTCGTATCATTTATATCCTCTACACTATAAATTGCCACATTGTAAATATTATATAGATCCTATTATAGGCGAAATCAGACTAGGACTTCAAGAACTGTGGGCACTTGACTTAGAGAATTTGCTTTATGAGGGGTGATCCAGAAATAACCGGACTGAGTCTAGAACTTTTGAAAGAAATAAGATAAATTAACGAAAAACACGCATCATGATTTTCAATCTTTAATACATGAAATCTGAAAAATTCAGAAATATTTATAAAGAGACATTAATTTTGCACATCCTTATTTGACAGACACCATGCTATGGACTAGCGTGGCAATGTCAACTGAACCATGAAGTCGAGAGACGTCGTGTTGCTTGATGTGGCGTTACGTTCTTAATCACTTTTCTATGTGATCAACCTTTACATGCAATAACAATGATGCAATAATCCAAATAGTCCTATTTCCACCACAGTTGTCCGTGCTATGTGTGCCGGGGCGTAGTCTTAGTGCAATAATACATTTTCGAAGGTCATGCCGGGTCTCTTCCTCAAACAAATCAATTGAAATGTAATAACATGAAAACGAATGGTTGTACGCATAAAACTAAACATTTAATAATATGATAATAACATATTCAAATATATTGTACCTTATTCATCATTTAAATTAGAATTATATTTAGTTAGCTTTCCTGAAAAAAAAATGGTTTTCTATGCTTACTTTTCTGTAATATGCAGAATTACTGCATGCTATAGAATCATCTCCTGACGATCAGCAAAAATGTACATCTGCTTGCCTGATGTCTAGCACTGACTTTCTCATGTATAACCAGTCTGTAATACATCGCAGAACAGTTCCATAACTGTAACCTGTTAAATCACAGACACAGGCTTTGACATGTCTGTCACTGTAGACAGCATCTCAAACAGCGCTCACAAGCGTCGCATCCACTGAAAAAATTTACGGCCTTCCTTTCCTCAACTTCTAATAAAACTCAACAGTCTTGGAACCTCTGTTAACACTACAAAATCTGTGTTAGTGACATTGTCTTTCCCACTGATGTCTTCTGGTTTATGTTGTATGCTTTAGTTGGTGAATGTCCATGCTGAGAGCAAAATTGTATTATGGCGCATATTTCTTGTGAATCTGATGATGTCATGCTCGATGACATAATAACACATTAAATGTTGCTGTTCACTAACGGTAACAGTAATGACTTCGATATTTCATAATATTATGTCACAGACGTTATGTTAGGCACAGGCTTAATTGCACTGATATTTCTCATGTGGAAATAAAAATAATTTATGTCAACTTTACAAATTTAATATACTTGAAGAGACACCTGCCTCGTTAACATGCCATATATATAGGTTGCTATAGTGACAATTAAACATATCATTTCTCTTTCCAGAAATGTTTCAGTTTTGTTGTAATTTTGATTAGGATGGATTCTTTATTACACAAAATTTCATGGAAATTATATAACGTATAAGAAAATTACAGAAACAGTCCGGTTATTTCTGGATCACCCCTCGTATTTTAGCTTGTTTATACTCCAGTGTCTTCATTTATTCACCGATCCTAATAATATTTACAATGAATGAGTATGACCTTAAGGTCTTGGACAAGTTAACATATGGATGAAATAGGACCATAACTTCAAGAGTTATGGACCCTTGGAGTAGAAAATTTGCTATGTTTTATCTTGTTTAATGGTATTATAGCACCTTTATTGTTAGTTTTGATCAAAATCTATGTAAAAACGGGCTATATAAGATGAAATCTATATTACCTGGTAATCAATTGTAGTGTCTTTGTTCTCAGGTATGCGACCTAGTGCCATCTTGGCCCTCTTGTTGTAAATAATGTAAAATATCATTTTAAATAAGAAATAATCCCACTGAAACAAATGAAATCAAACAAAACAATAATGAATTTAAATAATCTAGTTTTTCATCTTTTAGTTTTCTATTATGTTAAAAAAAGACTGGAGTATGTCTGCTTTTCTATTGGCTGTTGTTGACTGACTTGATCATTGGAAATCTGGTGAAATGGATGAAATGATTTATCAAGTGGTTTTTGGCTGGTAATTTTTGTATTGTTTGTTTTGCAATGTAGTGAACTTGGTTGGACAATATTGTTGACTTGACTGAGGATGAATTGTTGAAGCATTGTTTTCATGGAATGAAGATCAGGTAGACCTTTTGAAACTTTTGAACAAAGGTCACCCAAAGGAAAGACAAAATTTGGCCTTTATTGACAGGTGGCCTTTATTTGAAGGTCATTTTGTTCCAAATAACAATTTAAAAAAAACTGGCCTTTATTCATAGGGTGGACATTATTCAGAGTAGGCTGCTGCTAACTTCAAGTCATTGTAACCTCTCACTGATAGAGGGTCGTGTGTTCGAGCCCTGAGCCACCAAACTAAATTGTTTCTTTATGTGAGAAAGTAGGCAGTTGCTTATGGATGATTGGAGTTTAGTACTGGTTCTTCCCAGTAACGATGGTTAGGATAACTGTCCGCCTTATATGACTCAGACTGTTGAAAAGGGGTGTAAAACTCGATCAAACAACCATTATCTTACTTGCCCCTAAATGCATCTAGTACGTGACTTAAGAAATACAGCATTTTTCTTTAAAACCAATCTCTTTATGCCTTTATTCTCTTCCTCCTACTCATTAAGAAATTAGGCCTTGTGGTAAAATCATCAAGATATTGTTATTTATTGAGGGAAGGTGGTGGAACCCTTAAACAGGGGAAAGCATGCATCCTGAGGGGAACAGTAACCTGACGACATAAACATATCCTCCCAACATTTATTTATCAATAAGTAACGTTGATGGTTACTGACAAAGAGTTACCTTCAGGTTAATTAAATGATCTTTTGAATGCTTACAATAGATATGCTCTGCACAAGATTTTCATGTATGTAATACAAAATATACAAACACAAGGGCAGATAAATCTAGATTCTTTAGCCTATGATAGAGTGAAAACCCTTTATGCCATACTTCATATGCTGATAAACATTCCTGTATAATATCATAACTCTGAACTAAATGCTTTTTAGATATGTGTGATAATGACAATACTTGATAAACTAATGTTTCAGTTATCATACTTGATAATAGAATCAAAATTTTTTTTCAATAAACCTTCTTGATGCTTCGTCGATTAAATGAGATGAGGGAGAGACACAAAATAAGCTCATACGTGCATGTTTAAAGTTTGAAATTGTAATGATGAAAATATATTTTTTAATTTACTACAGTGTTACCTCTCTAAAGCAGCACACTTTGGGAGTAGCAAAGTTATGTTGTTGTTGAGAAGTTGTTGCTCTAGAGAGGTTAAATAAACAGTTAAATTGTGTACCGGTAGTTGGAAAAAATCATGCTATTGTTGAAGGGAGGTTTTTGCTCAAGAGAGGGCCAGTCTGGAGAGGTTGTACTGTATACACTCAAAAACGTATAATTTAACTAATTAATGGCTATTCTGAGCATAATTAGTGTTTAAATAAACATTTACACTTTATGTTGCCCTTTAGTGAGACCCTTAAGCTCTTAAAATGGTTCCCCTTGACTCTGTCTGTACAAATCCAACTTCCTTTGGTGCACTGCAACAGTGGAATAGGAACCACACAAGTTTTTAATCTTGAAGAAGTGTTACTTCACCATCTGCCCCAGTCGAATCCATCTACTGACTGGTAATGACTTAATGTATGTGAGTAAGCATATTCCAGTTTCTCAGGATCCTCCATGGCCCTCACTTTTGTTCTAAAGATAGCAGGTAGCAAGGTGATTTTTGGATGTTATAACATATAATACTGGAGTCACCTTGTCTGTCCGTCTGGATGTACAACTCTGTTGTCCATTGGTGGATTTTAAGAGTATGAAATGTTCATTTATATGTCACAATTTCTCACATGCAAGATTCAATTCTGTACCTCCAAGATCAAGGTCATACTTCTGATTGTTGAAAAGGGGCATAAAACTCAAATTAACAAACAAACAAAACTTCTTCTCTGCACTGTGTCAAATTTAAACCTGATTGAAGAAATGAAAAAATATAGCACAACGTTACTCAAAATCTTATTGCTATCTGTCAAAAATGCCACTTCTGCCAAAACCCCGCTTTGTAAGAACGACAGGCTGAATCAGACGAGGCTAAAATGGTGCCGAGTGCCAATAAGGCGTCACTAAAACACCACTGCATTTGTCAGTCTTTATTTTATTGATGCATAAATCTTTGTGGTGGTGGAACAAACCAATTGTTCTTGCTGGCCCAAAGTTGCTCAAAAGCATCTATGCCTGCAGCTGTACCAGGACACCAGTATCTCAAATTGAAATCTTTACACTAATATTATAGTGACAAGCAAAATAGTCAAAATAGTTTCCCCATTTGTCATCTAGAACGTTAAAAATCCACTCAACAACTGACCAGTCATCACAGTCAGTACACCTGCAAAGAAAATCAGCTACAGCATTTATTTTTTCTTCAGTGCACAATTAATGGACATTTAAAGCAATCTCAAGTCGATGTGGAGTACACACGCCAATGTGACTTGTTACTACTGCTTTTAATACACTACAAACATTTTATTTTCTGTGTTTATCAACATTTCTTCCCCTTGAAGGTTGAGTACCGGCGAGCGTACTACCCTTACAGTCAAACCCGTTCTAGCGGTCTCTTCTTAATAAAGGCCACCCTGTGAATAAAGGCCATTCTAAAGCCAACAATAATTCCTGGCAAAATGACCTCCAAATAAAGGCCACCTGTCAATAAAGGACTCTTAACATCCTTTCCCAAGGGTGACCTTTGTTCACAGGTTTGACTGTATACAGATTCTAACTTACGTCATGTTGAACTCAAGTTGCTCACAGATTCTAACCAAGAACCGACCAAGTAAGCTCATCAAATGCACCACAGCTTGTTTTGACTGGCGCATACCAACTTGCTCTGCCATTTACACCTTCATATAACTACTCTTAAAATATATTCCCCCGGCTCCTCCTCTTGCCAGTGCTAAATGCAATTCTGCAATCTCCCTACCGGAGACCCTACTTTATTTCAGATCCTTACTTTCTCATGCCTATGTGCCACAGACTTATTCAAAAGTTTAGGATTTTTATATTTTAATCGCATTTTCTCAATTTTGACATTAAAAAAAAATTTAAACATAATTTAATTATACTTACCTGTGCAATGCTATTCTTATCCGCTGGCACCTCCACATGGCTCAATGCCTGGGCTTCCCATATTTGAGATCTACTATCCTGTTTGACGTCCGCCTAATCAGGGGTCATGACAAGAATGTCTATATAAGTCAAGACATTTTGCACCATACACATCAACCAAACTCTTAAGATGCAGACATGTAAAAGCAGAAGATTGTTAGAGCTTAGGTATTTAGTATGTACCATTGCGTACCAAGATTAGTCAAATCATAATCCCCTGGCCAAATTGACCCTACCCGGTTCTTGGCATGAAGCTCTTTTTAAGAAGTTAAAAGAATTCCATTCCATGCAGAACTATGATTGCCATGGCAACAGAAAGAAAAAACTTAAAATCGTCATCTCACCGAATTGTAACATATTTGACATAAAATACTGTCTAGTAGGCATCTACCAAGATTGTTCAAAATATGGCCCTGGGGTCAAAATTGGCTCTGCTCTTTGGGATCATGGCTTTTTCTTATATGTATATGTTAAAAACTTAAAAACCTTTTCTGAAACCATAAAGGCTAGAGTTGAGATATTTGGCATGAAACATTGTGTAGTGTCCCTCTTGTTTATTCCATTTCTGCACCAATTCAGTCTTAGCTAAATTATCAATAGTGCCAGGCATCCTTTCACACTTAAAGTTGAAGATGGAAAATGACTATCATGGCTGACTGTCACTAAGCCACAAACTTAAGATTGGTGGGAAATAAAAATACTGTTAACATTTGTAACGTTAAAATATAAGAAATATCTTCAAAAGATGACCTGTCACCTAACAAAATAACTGTAATTAGTGCCGCCAAAACAAAATGGCCACCTAAGTCCTCAACCAATTAACGATCTGTTTATGAAAAAGCATCAGTCAGAAAAACATGTCTACCAAATTCAGTAAAAAACAAGATAAGTAAGTTTGTTTGCCCTTTACCGACCGACCCAAAACAATCATGCTGACTCAAAACATTTTATTGCAAAATCTAGGAGAACTTTATTTTTATACTTAGGAAAATATTCATGTACTCAGTGCTTTCGATAAACATTTAAAGTAGGTATCATTTAAAGTAATGAAGGAAAACAATAATGTGTGTTAAGGCACTGAGTACATGTTTATGGTTGATTAAAGCACACAATAAATGGTTGCATGGTAGCAGAATACATAAAATGAATACAGAATGCTTCTAGATAGAAGTGTAATTTCATGCTAGGTAAAGGTCAAATTCAGAAATAAAATAAAATATTTTTCCTACCTACAGACCCTCTTCTAAAATTCAGGGTTGGTAAAGGGCAAACAAACATATTTTTAATTTAGGCCTAAGTGTCTATCAAATAGAAATATGAGGGCCATGCTGAAATACAGTGGCACCCTTTGGAAGTAGCAATTATGTTGTTGTTAAGAGGTTGTTGCTCTAGAGAGGTTAAATTGAAGTTAAAAAGTGCAGTGGGAAAAAAATCATGCTGTTGTTGAAGGGAGGTTGTTGCTCAATAGAGGGCTGCTCTGGAGAGGTTGTACTGTAGTATTGAAATAATGGAAATGATGTACCTTAAAAGGTGAACATAAAAGGTCACCTAAAACTTTACGCAGTCTTTGCATCTCTTTAAATTTGCAAATGTCAAGTGATTTTGACATGTTTTTTATTCAAGTATGATTTTATTAATATGATTAAATGTTGAATTACTTGACATTAGGGCCCCTTTGATGCATGGGAGTCAATTATTTGTAGTTTTTACTGCATTAACAAAGTTTTGTATTGAAGAAAATGATAGAATTAATGCAATAAGGGCTGACATTTTTTCTAATACACAGAAAAAAAAATTATTGAGCCTAATGAAAATAAATGATACTTCAATATGTGCAGCAACTCTTTTGCTCATTCATTTGCTTGTAAGTTATTTGCTTTAATTTGGGATCATTAGCTCACATGTCACAAAGTGACAAAGTGAGCTATTAGGATCACTCTCCGTCCGGCGTCCGGCGTCGTGCGTCGTGCGTCGTCAAACTTTTTGTTGTGACCACACTAGGGGCCACATTTTTGGCTCAATTTTAGCAAAACTTGGTCAGAACGTTAATATCAACAAAATCTCGGACGAGTTTGATATTGGGCCATTTGGGGTCAAAAACTAGGTCACCAGGGCCAAATAAGGGAAAACCTTGTGAACACTTTAGAAATCACTGTTTTGAATTTATCTTCATGAAATTTTGTCAGAATGTTTATTTTAATAATATGTAGGTCAAGTTTGAAAATGGGTTATTTCTGTAATAAAATTAGGTCACTAGGGCAAATTGCTGGAAAACCTTGTGAACAATCTAGAAGTCACTGTTTTGATTGGATGATCATGAAACCTTGTCAGAATGTTTGTCTTCATAATATCTAGGACGAGTTCGAACATGGGTCATCTTGGGTCAAAAACTAGGTCGCTAGGTCAAATCTTATGAAAAACCATGTTAACACTGTAGATGTCACAGTTATTATTGGATCTTCACCAAACTTTGTCAAATCGTTTGTTTTAATGATATAATGGTCAAGTATAAATATGGGTCATCTGGGGTCAATAACTAGGTCACCAGGTCAAATCTTAGGAAAACTTTGTTAACACTGTAGATGTCACAGTTTTAATTGGATCTTCACCAAACCTTGTCAAAATATTTGCCTCAATGATATGTGGGTGAAGGATGAACATGGGTCAGCCGGGTTCAAAAACTGGGTCACAAGGTCAAATCTTAGGTAAAAATCTTGTAAAAGCTCTAAATGTCATGGTTTTGATTGGATCTTGGCCAAACCTTGTCAGATTGTTTGTCTTAATGATATTAAGGACAAGTTCAAATATGGGTCACCTAGGGTCAAAAACCAGGTCACAAGGTCAAATCTTAGGAAAACCTTATTAACACTGTAGATGTCAAATTTTGATTGTATCTTCACCAAACCTAGTCAGACTGTTTGTCTTAATGATATGTAAGACAAATTCGAACATAGGTCGTCTGGGGTCAAAAACTAGGTCACCGGTTCAAAACAGTATTTTAATGAGTGAACAGTGATTGTCATGTGAGCGATATAGGGCCATCTTGGCCCTCTTGTTTTAAATTCTTACTGGACTAATAAGAATAGTATTTCATAATTCTGTTCCACCATTTTATGATTACACCAAATATAAGTTGTGTAATTCAAAATACATTCTTTCTTGAGTGAGTTTATGCTGACAATTTCACACTGATGAATATTTTTTGTTAAAAAGAGGTTTTGTAACCAGGGAACACTCGTATATTTGTGTTTTTTGAAATTATATATAAGCTTAAAAAATACATGTATAGGAGTAAAAAAGGAATTGAATGTAAGAGTAAAAAAATTGTTGTTTAAAAATGAAATAACTAGTTTCTTGTTTGTATATCTTTTTCAGTTTTTCTTTTAGATAAATGACCCGGGCAGAGTGACTTGCAACTTTATAAAAATGTTTGACCATTACATGAACAATTTGCATGTTTATATACAGAAAGTTGTGGAGTGATAAGTCTTTATTATTGGCATATATCTACCATAGTATGTAAAAAAGATCTGAAACAAAACATATGTACTTAGAATTTCAAATGGAGGGGCAGTGTCTTATAAAAGACTTATTTTAAATGAATGGATGGTGCACGAGACACATTGGTAGTACATGCAAAAAAGAAGTGTTCCTTACCTTCTCTTTTTACAGTAGAACTTTTCTAATCTGAACTTGTTCAGACTGACAAAAACTTAACAAAGTGCATACAAATAAACAAAATGGCTAAAAACACATGAGGTATTGCCTGATTATATTTAAGAAAACAGAAATACAATTTTTGTCTTATTTAAAGTTGCATTTTTAACATCAAATGGAAAGTACTTGTTCTACTTACCTGTAATATATCTTGTCATTTTCAGTCCACCGTCAAAGCCCATCTGCTTGCTAATGTTTGAGGTTGTTTTTTATAAAAATATAATGATCTCTATTCTCTAAGATTAATTTGTATTCCATTTTCCTTCATATAAATTTAATTTGTTGTTTCCTTGGTCAGTTAATTCCTTTTTTGTGTTATCCTTGTATTTTAACATTTGTGACATGGTTTCAATTTTTTACCTATATTTATTTACCTTTAATAATTTTACAATCTCAATTTTTATATTTCAGTAATATATTTTTTGGTATGGACAATGTAACTTTATATGCTAATTTTGCCAACTGTTAATACGATTTTACGTGTTATTATTAATAATAGTCAGCTAATATCTATCTATAATAATACACACCAACAAAGCACTAGGCTTAAATGATGTATTCAAATATTTGGGTACTTGCTATGCACAAAGCCCAAATTTTAGAGTGCACAGTTTTTAAGCTACCATGTGCAGTAAATGATCGTTATGATCATTTGTGTATTGGTAGAAGACCATTGTTTAAATAAAAAATTAAATTGGCATGCATATATTTAGCCATATGTTTGTTGTCTAACTTTTCTCATGAAGTTGGAATAGTCTTTTGACAGTTACTCACAGCTCAGACAATATTTTCAGTGTAACTTGTTTTTAATTTTTCAAAACTTTTTGACATTAAAAGATAAGCTGGTGCTAGTAATGTTGAGTGAAATGAACATTGCTTTGAACCAGTTTGGTGTTTTTTTATTTTGTTTCTGAGAATGTAAATTTTTAGGTATGAAATTGAGTAACAGGTGAGCTTTAATTGAAGCATAGACCTTTGGATATTTTGTGATAAAAAACCAGTCACTAAATCATATTTTTTATATGCTACATGATTAACTGGATTCAGTTAAATGCATTGACTTCCGCATTGTTCAGTGTTACATACAGTATTGATAGTTTTTTAGTTACTACAAGTCTTTTTAATTCGAAATCCAAATAGATAAATTTTCAATGCCTGAATTGGGATCACACTTCTACATAGTACTCATCCATGATGTTTGTTATTGTAATTCTAACTGATTGAGTTCTGACGCTTAAATCCTACTGTCACAAAGACAGTGAATTTGTGTGTATATTGTAAAACAATTTATAAATGATTACCCTCCATTTTGAATCTGAGTAGAATGTGTCAGTATCATAAGGTTTTGTGTAACAAAGGAAAATACTGGCAGGAATAATAGATACATGCACTTATGAAAAATTCATTTGTATCCAAATTCAGTAACATTATACTTGAATATACATGTCAAATTTAATACTTAATATTTGCAAATTGACAGATGTGCAAAAAATGAGCAAAATTTTAAGGGGCCATTCGGGTGTACACACCTTTCTTAGGTACATCTTGTCCGTTATGTCAATACTATTATAGCATGACCCTTATACTTCTGTCCCTGTAATGTTTAGCATCAATGCAAGTTTAATATAAGAAACTTTTATTTACAGCACAACACTTTAGTGATCTTCACAACGCACAAATTCCACAATTAAATCAGCAACCAAAGTTAGCTCAACTTCGGAGAATAGTGGGGCTATATTCTACTTGCCCAGACATCAGCATTGGCATTAGTGTAACATTTTGGTTAAAGTTTAGCATACAAGTTCTTGTACAACTTTATATCTCATCAACCATTAAAGATATTTGCTTTTTCTTTGAGATCATAATAGGTCACTCCATAACTCTCATGTAGATTTTTACTGAATGACCATTTGTGAACTTTGAACATTTCTGGTTAAAGTTTTGTGTGCAACATCAGTCTTTACTAATGAAGGTATTCACTTGACATTTAATACTGTCTTTAGGATTATGTTGAATGCCACAATCCAAGGCCCATAACTCTGATATGGATTTTGACTGAATTATGGCACATTGTGAACATAGAAAATTCCTGTTTGAAGTTTTGTGTGCAACATCAGTTTTTAAAACTACTGAAGGTAGTCACCTGAAATTTAACATGTCATAATTTGAGGTCGCCCTTCTTGAGAAAGTTCTTGAAACGTGCATTTAGTGTGTCAAAAATGTCCTGGGAAATCTGTGAATTGGGCTCGATCTGATACAGCAACTTGATGCCAGTTTTACAATAAAGAGCAGTCTTGGAAATAACATTGCACAGCAGTTATTCTGCTCTTTTAATGCTTGGTGAGAGTCATTAAGCTTTACATCTGTGGGAATTTTTACCCTGCTTACACTATCTCTCAACAATAGAAAGTCACTTCGAAAATCCGGTCTATTTCTAGCAAGGCCCAGAAACAAGTCCAATGGCTGATTGCTGGAAGCATCATGGCTGTTGATGAGAGGATAAAAACCCTCAACAATGTGTCCAGATGTGTTTTTCTGATTAGAAATACAGTGGAACCTCTCTACAATGGTTAACAGCTCAGGTCATGACAAAACTGGCTGTTACAGGGAGGTGGCTTTTGTTGAGAGGGAGATATTGCCTATTATGCTTATAATAGTGGAAATCGTCTAATAGTCAAATACAAGCATTCAATAACTTACTACATTGTACATACTCAAAGTTTTCAATTATGAATGTTTGCGGTTTATTCAGTTTCATTCAGCTCATAATTATGTATACATGTGATATGAGGATTATATATACAATATACATGTAGATATTAGTACAAAACATATTATACAGGACACAGTCAACACAGGCAAAATTTCTCATTTGGTCCAAAAATTCATTTATGTCATTCATGGAGCAGAGTTTAGACTCATTTTGACTTTCTGTGATGTCTGTGTCAGAATCACTGTCATTGTCACTCTCAGTTTGATTAATGAGTTCAGATGCAGACAAATCCCAGTTTATTGAGGAAGCATCACATGTTCTGGTATTGTATTTTCGTTATGTCTTCATAGCTACACTCATAAATCCCTGAGATGTGGAATGTCATCATCTTCATCTTCTTCACATTCACTTTCCATTTCTTTTATGTCACATGTTTGTCTAAGTTTATTTAATCCAAATTAATTTTGTGGAAACATTTCTCAATGGTAGAAATATCCATAGCGATACAATCTTAACTCTAATGTCTGGATGATCTATGGGTTGAAAAACAGAAGGTGATGGTGAGATGGTGCATTATCAATAAACATTAAGATATTCAGTCTTTGACTTCTCATCTTCCTATTCATGGACAAAATCCATTCCTCAAATGACCTATTGGTCATCCAGCTTTTTTTGTTGGCACAATATGTCACAGGCAGACTATCAACTTTCACCTTACTGAAACATCTCAATTTCACTGATTTCCCTATCACTTATCTAATGGTTTGAGTTTTTCTCCACTCATACTGGCACAAAGAGCTACTGTAATAGGATTTTAAGCACGCCTCTTTCCCCAGCACACTCTCGGTGAATGTTATTCTTCAACCCGATTTTAAAAGATCCCACTTTCATCCATATTAAATATGTCACACAGTTCATATCCTTCACATACATGCCCAAGCTTATCTTTCCAGTCTGATACAGTTTTTGAATCAACATCACCTCTTTCTCCACTCATCTTTTTACACACAATGTTGTGTCTTTTCAAGAATTTCTCCAACCAACCAGTGGAAGCCTTAAATTCATACAGACCCAACTCACTAGCAAACTCAGAGCTTTCTGTTGAATTAATGGACAAAACAAACTTATTATACCCCCAGATATGAAATATATGGGGGCTATATTGGATTCACGCTTGACAGTCGGTCGGTCGGTCGGTAGGTCGGTAGGTCCGTGCGTCTGTAGACACAATTTGTCCGGAGAATTTCTCAGCAACTACTTACAGGATTTCAATAAAACTTCACAGAAGTGATCAGTAGTAAGCCTAGTTGTGCTAGCTTAAAGCATTTTTTGTTCGGATTAATTTTCACTGAGTTATACCCCTTTGTTGTTTTTATTCAGTATATACAATAGGCAAATTTTGTCCGGAGAATTTCTCAGCAATTACTCTCAGGATCTCAATGAAACTTCACAGAAGTGATCAGTAGTAAGCTTAGTTCTGCATGCTTAAATCAATTTTCGTTTGGATTAATTATCACTGAGTTATACCCCTTTGTTGTTTTTATACAGTATATACAATAGGCAAATTTTGTCCGGACAATTTCTCAAGTAGTTAGCCTAGTTGTGCATGCTTAAATCATTTTTCATTTTGATTGATTTTCACTGAGTTATAGCCCTTTGTTTTTTTCTACAATATATACAATAGGCACATTTTGTCCTGGCTATTTCTCATTGACTACTGCCAGGAATTCAATAAAACTTCTCAGAAGTGATGAGTAGTTAGCCTAGTTGTGCATGCATTAAGCTTGTCTTGGTTGGTTAAATTTTCACTGAGTTATGGCCCTTTGTTGTTTTTTATACAATTTATATACAGTATCTCAGTAACTACTCATAGGAATTCAATGAAACTTCACATAAGTTATAAAAAGTAAGCCAAGTTGTGCATGCAATAACCAGGTTTTGTTTGGATTAATTTTCACTGAGTTATGGCCCTTTGTTTTATACAATAAATAAATTTTGTCCGTACCATTTCTCAGCAACTACATGCAGGAATTCATTGAAACTTCTTAGAAGTGATAAGTAGTTTGTCAAGTTGTGCATGTCCACAATAGGTTTTGTCCAAGTAAATTTTAATGAGTTATGGCCCTTTGTTATTTTTTATATAATGTATATTTAGAAACTGGTCAGGATATATCTAAGCAACAATTTGCAGGTATTAAAAAAATGAAAATGCATTATATTTCCCTCTGTAAAATGTAACAATAACTGTGTCAAGGCCGCATCTGGGGGTATTCATCACCTTTAGTGATAGTTCTAGTTCTATGTGAGTTAGCATCAGCAATCCAGCGGCTGAGCAGGTCATTCAAGTCACAATTAGGATGTGCAGAAGTCTTCTGTTGTTTCCTATCCGGAGTCATGTTGTTCTCATAGTCATTTAAGACATTAGCCCTATGCTTCAGTGTTCCTGAAAATAGAAATGAAAAGCAGTCTTAAAATTTGAAGCTGTTAACATTTCAATGATAATTTACAATTACATGTGAAAAATATCAGTCATTAAACATTGTCTTCATGCATAGTTGCTGCATATGAAACAATTTGTGAGACCTATACTGTATGTCTTAGCAATTTCACAAAAATAACTGTTACACACTTGAACTTCAGATCTGCCAACACCGAAGAGCTCAGCAACTTTTCTGGAACTTTGACCAGATTCTAGCATTTTGATGACAGCAATACACTGCTCAAGAAACTGCTCAGAAACTTGCATATTTTATTACTCTTAGCTTTGATAATTAATCAGTATTGCAGATATAGATCTAACCAGTATTAGTAACAAAGTGAAAATGATTCACATAGAGGTTGTTTACTGGATTGGTGAAAAACTAAACAATGACACATTAAAAATTTCCTAATTATGCATATAATAAACGGGAGGTGCACATTGCAAACAATCATCAAGTCATTATGGGAATAACTTCACTGACTAATAAAGCATTGTTTTTCACAGATTCATTGTTTGCTAACACAATGAGTAGAAAGAAGTGTTGTTTGTTTATAAAAGAATTGAATTCAGTTGGTAGCTAGTCCAATTATCATTTTAAATAATGCTAGATTTTAAGTAAGAATTAACACAATAATGAAGTAGCTGAAAGTGTACTGCCTATCACCATAACTATTCAAATAACAAATGTTTTCGTGGAACCATTGGCATCCCACCGCCGCCGGTTATCCATGACGTCAAGTCACATTTGTCAAGAAACGCACCGCTGAATTGCACACAACGTTCATATGTATGGACCCACTGTTTGAATGTGTTCTTGTAAAATGACATGTCAAATCCCCTTAAGACATTGCACATGACAGGAGCTCTTCAAAGCTGGAGAAATTTCGACCTTTCAAATGATATTTTAAATTCGGAACAGAGAAGGCCACTAGGCGCCAAATTTGGTGAATACGGTTGGTATTTCAGGATATCAGCACCAAGCTGGACAGTAATAGTTAATTGGCGTCTAGTGCCCAGTGACTTTGGGCGTTACCTGGTGTAGAATTTCGTTCTCTAGGTCATCGGATCATAGTAACACGACCAAGTTTTATCAGTGGTTATAATCCTGTTCAGAAATCGAGAACGTTCCCGCTTGTATCGCTTCAGAATTGTTTTACTGAGTATCATAGCTCTTCCATTTCATCATTTGACAACAATCGTGGGACCCATCTTGCACTTATTCTTCTCATATTCAAGTCTACCTTTAAAATTTGATGAATCAGCCCATAACTTATATCAATCTGCTCACTAATCTGACTTATTATTGTCCGCCTATCTATGTCCAAGATTTCTTTAACAAGCTTGACGTTAGTATTGCTAAGTTTTGTTGTTGGTCGGCCATATCTTTAGTCATCTTTAACCTCATCACGTCCCTTATGGAATCTTGTGAGCCACTTGCACACCAGTGATCGACACGTATTCTCTTTTCCTGATACTTTGTCCAATTTTTCTTTAGTTTCTGTCGGTGTCATTTCAAGTCTTATGCAAAATTTGATAACTGTACTTTGTTCTAAATTGACGTCCGACGTCGCATGGCGTTGTTTTTCAGATGAACCCCAGTATCTTGACTTAAGCATCGTTACGTAATAATAAGTTCAAATTTTGTTTACTTTTGTTCTTAATTGACGTCCGACGTCGCATGCCATTGTTTTTCAGATGAACCCCAGTATCTTGACATAAGCATCGTTACATAATAAGTTCAAATTTTGTTAACATCAGGCAGCTAAGGCGTTATGATACGACGTTGACGTCGTTGATTACAATAATGACAGGGTTTCACGCCAAATTGAGGCCACAGTAAATGCTGGATTTGCAGTTAAATAATAAATTTTTGATCTGCAGTGGTTATGCTTACTATTGTTGCTATGGTGATCGATTTCACGTGCTTATGAAAGTCTTTTAGCGGAAATTAATTGTACTTTTTTTCCTTTTATGTTCATTAACCTTATATACAAATCTCATAAGTATACAATGAATTATAACAGTGACAGCAAGGTTGTCCACAAATTTAATGATCACCCCTCGTACAGGCAGAAAACTTGCACTTTATTTCGCATTTGTTTTTGTTTTATCAGAAGGAGGAGATAATTCTATTTGAGTATTATATAGTGTAAAGACCGTTTGACGTCGTACAGAACATTGTTCTTCATAGTGACATGAACAAAGTCTGTGTTTATTTGTTTAATTAATACAAAAACATGTCTTTAAGAAGCGTGTCAACAATCACAACTTGAAATTAATAAACATGCAATCATGCAAAACTGCTGTTATATCTATATATTGATCACATGACTACTTAAATGTGCATTAAATACACTTTTCACTCTCTAAGGCCCATAACTCTGACATAACTTCTTTCATTATCAAGCACTTGGGATAGTCAATCACAACTCTTGTTATAGTACTTAAGGTAGTATGCGACCTTTCCTTGACGTCATGGGTCAAAAATCGAATTTTCTCCGATTGTTCTGAAATTTTGCACAATTGTAGTATAGCATGTTCTTTGATTTTCGTTCGTTTTATTTTTTCTGTTTTCCGACCCGTTTTCTAGCAACACCATGATGAATGTCAGAGATGTAGAATTGGCATTTTTTGCAAATTGCAATATAGTAAAGTTCGGACATCATGATTAACGTTGTTGAAAGTGTTACGTCACGCTAATTGTAGGCTGACGTTATTAGAAATAAGTTGAGTATTAGCGCGACGTAACACTTTCAACAACGTTATTCATGATGTCCAAACTTTACTATATTGCAATTTTGTGAAAAATAATGCGCGATGACATATTATTTTTACATTTTATAATTGCTTGTTAACATCTCCACAAAATCAACATGTGATTCATTAGTGGATTGAATCTACTTCCGTTTACCAAAAATATACTGAAATACAGTTGGGGGTCAAAATTACGGATGAAAAAACGGACATATTTTTAGTGCTTAACGTTCCCCTGGAAAATAATGATGACAAAATCCTATTAAAACTTACATGAGCTTATTCCGCAGATAGAGTTAGTGTATCTGAAATTACAATATATAGCGTTATGTTTTAACCAAGTTTGCGTGTAAAACGACGAATTTACACCTCTGACATTCATCGTGGTGTTGCTAGGAAACGGGTCGGAAAACAGAAAAAATAAAATGAAAAAAATCCAAGAACATGCTATACTATTATTGTGTAAAATTTCAGAACAATGGGAGAAAATTGTCTCCTTTACCTTCATTGTTGCCTTTTTACTTGGTGATGGATTTTTCTTGTGGGTCTAGATTTATCAATAGTAATTTTTCTGTAATTTGTGTTGTGATAGATGAATTTAAGTATACATGTAGTTTCTTGTTTGTTGATTTCAAGATGGAGATCTGAGCAAAGTTTTCTTGGACTTTGGAGATATTGTATGTTGTGAAAAGGGGTGTCCTTTTGACAGGTGTCCACTGTATCATGACCACTCAAGATAATCATTAAAGCATGGAGTGGACAGAGACTACTGAGTTCTCTTCTATCATATTAAATTGGCTGCAATCAATGACAATGACAATGACAATTCTTTATTTGATATTGGCCACCAGCCCATAACAATGATATAAACATTTTTACAGAATATACATAGGTTAGTACCTGAAATAGACACACATAGTTTGAAAACAAGTGGTAAATCAACATTTCTATGTCAGGACAAAAATATGAACATTAAACAAGTGATAAATACATACATATATTTACATTTGCTTCTACATATTAGAGTTTTGGTGATTTGATATATAAAATCAATACACTTATAATGTAAATTCAAATTACTGCTAATTAATTCAAATTTGTAAAATGAAGAATGTTTCCATTGCGCAGTTTACCTTGTCAAAACGAAATACAAGGCAAACTTAATGGAATGTTGTTATAAACATGTATATAATATTATATGCAAACGAGTCTAATAGGCCTACATTTGATATTAATAATAATTATTTGAATATACATGTCTTAATAGTGTCATGTATTATTTTGTTATAAATCTTGGAGCAGTGATTGTCATTTCTGAAAAGCATAATATGTGTACATGGCTAAATTTATTAATACCTGCTCAGAATTTGAATTCATAAGAATTCTGAACTTGTGAACATTTGTGTTTAAAAAATATTTTTGATGTATATATTTTTCTCTTAGACATTGTAATTTCGGGCATACTAAAATGAAATGGTACTCTGTTTCTATCGCTACATTGCATAATTTACATATTCTATTTTCTCTAGGAATATAATTGTATCTGCCTTTCTCTATTTCAAGATCATGAGATGAAGTTCTTAATTTTGACAGTGAATGTCTAAATTTCTTAACCTTTACAAAATGTAAATATGGCTCATGGCTTAGCTCCCTTTTATATTGATTATACAAGAAAAGTTTTGAGCTGTCTGAAACCAGTCCTGTCCACTCTTGGGTGTATTGATCTTTTAAACGTAAAGTGAAATGTTTTAAAAATACATTTTCATGGTTAACACCTTGGTCAAACCAGACATATCCGAAACCATTGCTGCATAATATTTTTCTTATACCAGAAACCCAATTATTTTGACCCCGGTCGTCTAAACATTAAACATTAAATAACATTTTTTTACATAGCGGTTCTCGTCCATTTTAAGAATTTTGAGCCAGTAGTTAATGCTTCTTTTAGTTGCATTTATAAACAGTGGAAATCTACCGCAATCACCCAGTACAGCAACATTGATTGTTTTTTGGTTTACGCACATATAGCGCTTACAAGCATAATTATGAATAATTTCGGTTGAAGCTTGTCTCTGAATACCCCAGATTTCTGCGCCATATAGTAAAATAGGGCTTATTTTAATATCAAATATATTGAAAAAGACATTATGGGGTAATTGACCGTATTCATATAATTTTGATAAAATAGAAATAAAAACACGTTTAGCCTTTAAGGCTTGTTCACGAGCCATTCTTGCGTATGAGAATTGCTGTGACAAGGTAACTCCAACATATGGAAAACTGTTGACTGATTGGAGAACTTCACCATCATAAGTCCATTTCTCATGTTTTGATAATACCCCTCCCTTTTTAAATACCATTATTTTTTATTTTTGAGTATTAATCTTTACCCCCTTATCAAGACAGAATTTATGTAAAACATTTAGTAATTTCTGCAATCCTATCACTGTGTCTGCTGTAAGAGCAAGATCATCCGCAAATAAAAGTGATAATATTTCAATAGCATCTGGGAACAATTGAACACCCCTTACTCCACTTTCTTCAATATATAGGAAACAAGTTTGTTAATAAATATTAAAAATAAAATAGGCGATGCTAAACATCCTTGTTTTAAACCTACAGGACAGTTAAAAGTTTCAGTCAGGCCTTCTTTGGTTCTGACAGAAGCTTGTACTGAATTGTACATACCAGTCAATGCTTTGTATAATTTCCCCTTTATTCCATTACGTCTTAAAGCATTCCATAGTTTATTCCTGTTGATCATATCAAAACATTTCATAAAGTCAATGAAGGCTATATACAGTTTACCACCTGGCTTTGATAATTGTTTGCTCACAATAGCATCTAAAACAAAAACATTGTCAATAGTTGAATAACCCTCACGAAATCCTGCTTGGGTTTCGTGCAGTTCCCAAAAATATTTACATAAAATGTCAACCTTCTAGAATACTGGTATATAACTAACTACATATGTTTAAGAGTGATATACCTCTGTAGTTACCAGGTACGTTTACATCTCCTTTCTTAAACAGAGGTATTATGACAGCGGTGCTCCACTGTATAGGGAAAGTTCCTGTATTATACAGTCTATTAAATAATTTATTAATCAATGGTAATAAAAGGTCAATTCCATGTTTAAAAAAATCTGGAGTAATGTTATCTTCTCCGCTACTGGAACCAGTTTTAAGACCTTTAACTGCTTTAAGTATCTCATCATCTGTTATCTCTGAATTGAAAATAGCTTCTTCGATATCATTTTCACAATTATCATCAAATGTAAATGGTTCGGTGTTATTATTTTCTTCTTCTAAATCAAAAAGGGTTTCAAAATGTGTTTTCCATTCTTCCTGCGATATAGAATTTGAATTTGAGCCTGTACCTGAACACATGAATTTTAGTTTTCTCCAGAATGATTTGGCATTGTTAGTTGTATCTATTAGCTCATTTATTTGCATGTCAAAATGGTCTTTACGTTTTTGGTCACAATATTGCTTAAAATTGTTTTTGGCAGTTATATATGTATTTAAATTTTCGTCACATCTGTGACGTCTAAAAATACGTAAATATTTGTATTTTAAATACTTGAGTTCATGACAAACTTTATCAAACCAACGTGGTTGAGTCTTTGGCTTATTGATCGACTGACTGAGACAACATTTTGCACTAGTGTATAGTAAGTCATTAAATTTGTTAACAATATCTGATAAAGACATCGAAACATCAAAATTCTGTGATTTCAGAGAGAAAACTATTTGTAAAAGTTGGAGTTAAAAGTTTACTCAAATATTCCCTATAATTTGCAGTGTTGTTTTCACTGAAAACATATCTATGTTTACGATTCTGCTCATTGTCAGGGTTCTTTCTATTATCCGTGGAAGTTGTAACTGCCAGGTTAAATGTTATGGGGAGATGGGAAGACTCAGTTCTATTACCTATCTGAAAATCTTTAAGAGAATCTGTGACATTATCAGAATAAAGTACGTAGTCAATGACACTACAGCCAAGGTGGCTAATATATGTATAATCACGTACCTTTATCCTTATCACCATATAACCGCCCATTAGCTATACGCAAGATATATGACTTACAAAATTCTAATAAATCAGAACCAAATGAGTTTAACTTCTTATCATTTGAGACTCGAGGAGAAATTAGATCGTCTACAAAAATATCTTGAAATGCTCTAAGTTCCTCAGACCTTTGTACCATATTTAAACAATCACTTTTCGGCTAAGCCAAGATAAAGGGTAACTCCTCAGTCTCACATATGATAATTTTCAGACCCCATCAGATTGCAATATTTTTTATTGTATTATAAAGATACATTCATTGGGCACAAAAATCCAAAAGGATTTCGATATGTCAGGTAAAATAAAAAAGTTATGTATGGTTATACAGGTGTACCCATTGGGGCCTACGGACTCTACATGGTAATGCATAACACCACAAGAAAATCTAGAAAGAAGTGTTTTACTTATAAATATTAGATTCTAATGTTAAATATACATGTATTCATAAGATACAAAGAGAATTCACTCTTGTTTTCATTGTTGACAACATTTACCGAGGTCAATCGTACAAGTTCCCTAAAAATACTCAGGGGGTATAATGTTTCAATTTACATTCCGAAGAGAAAAGAAGAAAAAAATCTCAATTGGTCACTTGATTTTATTCTTGAATACATGCGACACAGGTCTTATAAGTTTAAAATGAATTATTTAGAGGTATTTTGCCTCAGGAGAAAAATGAAAAGCAATTTTTGGAACGGGGCTACGGACTCTACATACTGGATAGGTGGTATTTAATTGATTCAAAAATGTAATTCACTGAAATTGACATGTCAGCTAATTATGTTTAAAACATTTTATTCCATTTCTAACTTTTTTTGCATAGATTAATTATAGCAGGAAATGATTTTCTTTATTTATTTGAGGAAACATGAAAAATGTACCAGTTCATTAATAGTATAAAATGTAAAACCGAGGTATGTTATGATTATTTTTGCTATTACTAAGTTTATATAAAAACAATGAACATTTTACAAATAAGTGTTGTCTATATAATTATATATACAGGTCTTTGGTCAACATGTCATGTTTGTCTTGTTTTGGGAACTGTTGTTTAGGGGCTACAGACTCTACACCAAACAAACATCTTTTCCCATCAGGTGACAAAAGCCAATTGTTTGGTTCTAAGTAGTCTTTTCATATAATAAAACAGCTTACTTCAGTTTAATATTAACAGAACAAATGTAACTAGACAGACAGTTGTTTGTTCATTTTTGCCATTGAAAACTGTTTCACTTTTGTCTTCATTGTCATCTATTACTGCTATTACAAATGCACTTCGAGCAGCATCAACTTTTGCCTTGTGAAGATACTAGAGGTCACATTTTAGTTAGATTTTCACAAAACTGGGTCTGAATGTTTGTATTGACAAAATCTTGGACAAGTTCAATAATGGATCATTAGGGGTCAAAAGGTCAAATTTCATGAAAACCTTGTGAACACTTTATCTTTAGGTCACTGTTTTGATCGGATTTTCATGAAACTTATCAGAATGTTCATCTTATTAATGATACTTTGGACAAGTTTAATAATGGGTAATCTATGGTCAATAAATAGGTGACCGGGCAAATATTAGGAGAACCTTGTTAACACTGTAAATTTCACAGTTTCAATTGGACCTTCATCAAACATTGTCAATATGTTTGTCTTAATGATACATAAGACAAGTTAGAACATTGGTTTTCTAGAGTCAAAACTAGGTCACCAGGTCAAATCTGACGTAAGAACCTACAATGTCGGCGCTCTAAATGTCACAGTTCTGATTTGATCTCCACCAAACTTTGTCAGATGAGAATGATAGTTTCAATAATATGTACTAATATAATAATTATAATGTAGGACAAGTTCGAACATGGGTCATCTGGGGTCAAACACTAGGTCACTGGGACAAATCACAGAAAAACCTTTATAACAAGACTTCATGACACAGGCTCAACATAATGTTAAAATCAGTAACCTATGATTGTCATGTGAGAGTAATAATGGTCCTCTTGTTCCAATATTGCCTATTCTTCAAGCATTTTCTATTCAATGCTTTTATTTCGGTATTGTTCCTGTAAATATTTACAGCCTCTGCTTGGGCTAGTGCATTTTTTGTGTTGACTCTCATACTTAATACTGACAATTTGTTTTGATCTTTCACATAATTTGAAAATGAATGGCATTTGCCCAATGATAAAAATTACATCTTTTGTAAGTGTAGAGTCCGTAGGCCCAATGCAAGTAACTAAAACTATGTGAGTGCATTAAATAATATATCTTATAATGCATACTATGCACTATTTGTTCTATTCAGTGGATACAGGGCAGCATCAAAACATTTTGAATGTGGAAACTTCTAATGTATCTGATAGAATATGGAACAGAACTACATTTTATTTTTGAAAATTTCGTAATCTACTTACAATTTACACATTTTTTCCATTGAATGAAAACACTTATTGACATAAAGTATTCAGATTAATATATGTTTTAGAACCAATATGAAACTGTGAAGTTTTGCACTGAAACTGTATGAAAAAATAGGATTTCTAATAAAATATTTGGGGGGGCTACGGACTCTACAGGGCTACGGACAACAATGATCTGTTAATATTTGTTTTAAAGTTCTTCTCCTGTCTCAATTCTTTTTCTGCATTAAGTATATGGAACAAACTAAAAACAGAAAAGTTAACAAAACTGTGATAAGGATTTTTATATTCAGCCAGTATACATTTCAAAAGTGGGCTACGGACTCTACATAAAAATGACAATATTCAGTTGTTGTTTTATCAAAAAGAAAATGTTATCCTGTGAAAAGCTTCCTGTGCATTTGAAAATTTATTAGTATCTCTTAATGTTCAAATAGTTATACATGTGAAATAAAACATTAACATTGTTTTAGAATCTGTCAAATTTGGCAAGGTAAAAATCTTACTCGCATAACGAAGGTACATGTTTACTCATTTATGATTATTTTCTTTAAAAAAGCTTTAATGTAAGTACTGTAAAAAGCAGTTTTTACCTGAACCCCATTCAAACTTGGAAAACACACCAAAATAAATGTAACTAACAAATTTCTTTCAAACCAACTGGTGAAAAAACAGCAAAAACTCCGTGAGACTCCAAAACAGTGTAAAAACAGCATTTTTTAGTTATATTTTCCCAAATAATTTGGTAAATGCTTATCGAACATGTATAAAAGTATACATCATTAGAAAGGTCTCGAACTCACCTGTTTGAAAAAAACTACTTATCATTCAATTTAAAGTGAAGTTTGCTAAATATTTTGTTATAACATTGGCAAAATTGAAAGGTTCCATTTATCTTGGCCAAGCCGTTTTATCTCCTGTTCGAGCATTTAAATCACTGCTAATTATAAAATCAGCATCAAACTTTGAGGTTAAATCGATGAAAGACTCTTCTAACATTTTGATACCCTTGACATTTCGCGTTTCATAAAATGGTGAAGAATATGGAGGCAAATACACAAAACCACAGATAATATCTCTATCACTAATTAAACATGCTTTATCTAATTTTAAAAACACTCCAAAATCACATTCTGGCAATACACGTGTCACAAAATTACTAATATTGCGTTTTACAAATACAACTACACCTGCCATTGCTCTACCAGCCGCTGGTTGTTTGAGCGCTGAAACAAAGTAGTAACAATATTCTGGTAATAACATACATATATCAGAGTCATCAATTAGCCACGTTTCTGTCAATGCAATAATAGAGAATTGTTTAAGGTAATTAATCATGTCTATGTTGGAGAGTTTATTTTTCAACCCTTCAATGTTTCAATTTAAACAATTTAGAATGTGAGTGTTAGTAGGGCCTCGGCCGATTTCCTACATATCAATCAAATGACCATCAGCTTCTGTCACCATCGTATCTTGGTCGTCACCGTTTAAATGAACACTGTCTGACAGTGAGTGTTCACTACATTTGGTTTCACTGTCTGAATTAGTGTTTTGATCCGTTTTCCGTTTAGCTTTCATTGTAACACGAGTACCATTGGTTTTATTTCCAGGTTCAAATGTGTGTAATTGACCCCTGTAAAAGTAGCCATTCTTACCCTGGCGTTTTAACCTTGATAATGTGACTCTTTGACTTCTTGTCAGATCATCACCAACTCGAATTCCCTTCTCTGGAAGTTTCTCTCTGCCTTCATATACTTTGAATTTGTCGTCGTCAAAGCGGAATGATACTAAAACCATTCTATCGTAACCCTCAGATTTCTCTCCTAATCTAGTCACAAATTTGATATCTTCATTTAACCAGTTTTCTGTTGGGCAAGCAACATTTAGAATTTCATGTTTTACTTTATCTTTTAATGATTGTTTTGATTCATAGTCATCCTCTTGTCAGCCAAATATTCGCATTGTACCTTTGCGCACTTCCCGTTCTAGATGGTCAACATGTTGCTCCTAGCCTCCATTGCAGTTTGTTTCATATCAAGTTTGTCATTTATATATTCTACGTCTAATTGTAGTCTCTCTTTGAATTCTCTCAACTCCTCAACTTCGTCATGGATTCCAGAAATTTCAGTCTGAATTTTGTTCTGATCTTTCTTGATCTTAGTCATTTCATGCTTATTCTCCAAACATTCAGACTTGATTGCGTTGATATCCATTTTCATAGCGGTCATACTTGATTTTACTTCGTGTATTTCTGACATTAACCGGTGGTCAAGTGAACTAATAGCAGCCAGAATCCTGTTTTCACTGTCCTCTGTTACTGGTCCAGGGTTTTCTTCGACATCACCCGAAAGCAATAACAGTGTGTGTTGAATGCACGGAATATTGTTCCAATATGTATACGGGCTGGAGAAGGTGCCAAAAGTTACTATACTATAGTTCAAGCCCTCCGATATTGGTTGTGCTATACTGGGAAAGCCCACTGAAATGTGGTCAATGCAGAGTGAACAGTTCTCTGCTGTATGTATGTTTGCTATATAGATGGATAGAGTTATGTCCGTGAGGAATAGGACAATGGATATGATGAGACATGATGAAAATACTCTGTAGTGGATGTCGTTTCCGTGTACAGCTGTATATGGATTATAACGCTCTTTGTTTTTGTGTGGTTTTGCAGCTCCATGCTTAAATTGTCCAATACGCATCCGATATAACATAATATCTACACCCATTTTGAATGGTGGATTAAATCTGTTTAAATGCTCGCTGTTACAAAAATACCAGTATTTTTCTATTTGGAGATGTCTCTAAAACGTTTCTGTACTTTTTAAAATTTTGAACATCCGTCCACTACATAATCCTCTATTGAACGTCACACGCTATAACAACAGGCCAACTGGACGTGGTTACTGGAGCATAAAGTTAGTGTCAAGTTTATGAGTGAATAATCAATAATGCAGAATTCAGAAGAAAACTTCACTCACATTTAGTCAAAAAGTCCAAAATTATTTTGTAAATCACTTATGTTTGGTGATGAATAGACAATATATAAATAATTTGAACATGACAAATAATGTTTATAAATTCACAAACATTGAGAATTTTTGCAATGTTCAACTTATTCTACTTATTCTCCCATAGAACAGTAGCAAAATAAGGTATTTACTACCAATAGTCATGTTAATGAACTTATAAAATTATTTAAAAAAAATAAAATAAATAAAACAATAAAATACAATAACAATTTTAGTTGGAGGGCAAATATTCATATAAAAAATGTTTAAACAATCCTCCTCTTTCAGAACTCCTGACAAGTTATAAGCTACATGTATGTAAAGAGAAACTTCTCTGAGGGGCAGTTTTAACCTTGGTCTTATGCATGACACACCATCACATGTTGGTGAACATTTCAGCCAAGTATTTCTGACATCCATTCATATACAAGGCTTGTCCAAAAAGTTCGTGGACACCCCCTTTATCATTTTTCCCGATGTCATTACATTAAATTAAGCTATACCACGACAAAACATAATCAAAAACACATATTATCAATGATTCTGATAAAATTATACTTATTATTTTGAAAGTTGAAGCCGATTTAATAACCAGTGGTAGCGTCGAGCGGGCCACCCCAATTTTCGAACAGTTGATGTTTCAGATACCATTGCGCAAAATCCATAATTTTTGCGAGATTACATTGTACGTCTGTCATTCGCAAGCGACATATTATGACATCTATTCATGCAAATATCAATGACGTGAGACGCATCATTTTGAATCAATGGGCATTGGTTCTCAGCATTTGCGAGATTTGAAATTCGCAAAATGGCGTCTTTTGACACAGAAGAACAACGTATGGTTACTAAATTGTGTGTTTCACAGAAGAAAACACCATGTGAGACAATACGAATGATAAGTTCAGCAAGAAGAAATAGCACTGTTTATAGATTGTTCATTTATAAATGGCACATATACGCATTGTGGATGGTATAGACAGACTAAACAAAATGATGAGAGAGTGGGGCGCCTGAAATTGTTAAGGACGCGCTCATGGCGACGGTAAACAAGCTAGTTGTTGAGGACAGGCGCGTAACAGTACGACAGCCAAAACAAAATCAGCAAAAATCAATTATTAATCCATCAAAGGATGAACAAGTTACACAATTGCATGTTAAAATATGTCATTTTCTTATTTTGAGAAGATTTGACTGTATTGAGCATTTTATCATCACGTCTCTAAATAATGTCAACGTCATAAGTTGATGTAACGTGCCCCGCACAACGATAGGTACACCTGTTTGAATGTAAACAGTTTCCTTATTTTTTTGTTATATTGTAATGACATTTTACATGCCATACTGTAATATATCAGTATTTGATATAGTGAAAAAAATGATGTTGTTATCTTGTTTTGTTAAAAAGTCATCATAGGTGTCCACAAACTTTTTGGACAAGCCTCGTATGATAAAGTTACTGAGCAGGAACAAAATGAAATACTGACTTTTGACCTTGTGTGACTTTGAGCTTGAAGCTACAGCCATGTGAATTGCGTGCAACATCATCTAGTGGAGGTTATCATTTGTGGACAGTAATTCCAAAATCCTCCAATGAATAAAAAAGTTATACAGAGCGGACATGGCAAAAAGACCTAAATTATGACCTTTGAATTCTAAGTGTGATTTTGACCTTGAAGAAACAGCCATGGGAGTTGCGCACGACGCATCGTCTACTGGTGGTGAACATTTATGGTAAGTAATTTAAAAATCCTCCCATAAATGACAAAGTTACAGAGCGGACACGCAAAAAATACCAAAATTATGATCTTTGAACTCTAAGTGAGACCTTGACCTTAAAGCTACAGACATGGGATTTGCGCATGACACATCGTCTAGTTGTGGTAAACATTTGTTTTAAGTCATTAGAAAGTCATCCAATGAATGACAAAGTTAGAGGGGGACACACTCAAAATACCAAAATTATTGCGTTTGAACTCCAAGTGTGACCTTGACCTTGGAGCTACAACCATGGAAATTGTGCGCAATACATCGTCTGGTGGTGGTAAACATTTGTTTTAAGTTATTTGAAAATCCTCCAATGAATGACAAAGTTACAGAGCAGACACGATTTTGGGACAGACAGACCAACCGACAGATTCCAGTATAGTCCCCACTTCCAGAAAGTGGGGTATTATAAATTTCAATTTGGATAAATATACAGGCAATAGTAATAATAATAATACAGACTTTATTTATAGAGGCAACACAGTTAGGCAATGCCCAATCTTCCCTGTGAGCCTCTTGATCAACAATGTTTACATAATATATACATACATTACATGAAAAACAACAAACAAAGAAAATAAAAAAAAACAAAAAAAACAATATAAGCATTTGAGTATGAAGAAAACAAGAAACAGTATACACATTTTGTATTAATGAAATGATTTCCACCATCCAGTATATTTTTGTTTAAATGTGTTCAGATTTTGTGCATTCTGTACCTCTAGGGGTAACGAATTCCATATTTTTGGCCCTGAGTATCTGAAGGATTTTCTTGTAAATTCAATTCTTGGTTTAGGAACATAAAGAGTTTGGTTATTTTCAGATGATCTTAGATAACGAGTATTGTGATTATGATTTTTTATGAATTTTTCACTTAAGTATTTTGGGCACTTATCATTAATAGACTTATACATCATGATTGATTTTTTATATTTAACTCTTTCTGGAAAGCTCATCCAGTTTAATGTAGAGAAAAGTTCCTCAGAGGGAGTATCAAAGTCTTTGTCAAGTATGATTCTAGCTGCCCTCTTTTGGAATTTGGTCAGAATCTCACTCTGATTACTATTGCAGTTTCCCCACACAGAGCAGCAATACTCTAAATGGGGAAGTATATATGCGTTGTAGAATAATTTCCTAATAGGTATATTAATAAACTGTTTTATTCTTTGTAAGAGATAGAGTTTTGAATTACATTTTTTAATTACTTCATTTATTTGATTTTTCCAATTTAGAATATTGTCAACTTGTACTCCTAAAAGACGTTCACAATTTGATAGTTCTATGTTATCCTGCCCAAGATGTAGGGATATATTATTGCTAGCACATTTTTTATTGGTAGCAGAAATTATCATTGATTTAGTTTTTTTGGCATTCAGTGCCATTGAGTTGTTACAACACCACATGTATATTTTATCAATATTACTTTGAAGCTTATTTTGAACTTCAAGATATGACTTGCCAACAGCTGTAATGGTTGTATCATCAGCAAACATATCAGTAAAGATACCTTTTAGGTCTTGTGGCATATCATTAATGTACATGATGAATAATATTGGTCCTAGAACTGACCCTTGTGGAACCCCTGTTGTTACTCGACCTGGTTCAGAGAGTTTACCTGCCACGCACACCTGTTGATATCTATTTGACAAATAAGATTGAAACCATTGTAATGAAGAGGGGCTGTAATTAAAAGATGTTAGTTTCTCAATAAGAGTTGCATGATTTACTAAATCAAATGCTTTTGATAAGTCAAGAAATACTGTACCAACACACTGACTATCATTTATGGCATCAATCCACTGATCAACTATAGATGTCAAAGCTGTTTCACAGGAGTGATTTGCTCTGAATCCCGACTGGTTTGTGTATAATAAATCATTATCCTCAAGATATTTTTTTAGGTAGTCAGCTACATGTCGTTCAATAATCTTTGATAAGACTGGCAGTATTGAGATAGGCCTGTAATTATTTTTATCACTTTTGGGTCCCTTTTTATGTATAGGTGTTACTTTTGCAATTTTGAACTGACTTGGAAAAATTTGTTTGGTAATACTTAAATTCATAATCTTGGTAACAGGTTTAGATATTACTTTTGCAGATAGTTTTAAAAATTTTGGACTTATACCATCTAGTCCTGTTGACTTTGTTGGATCTAAGTTCAAGAGTTGCTTTTCAACAAACTTTTCATTTAATAAAGGAATCTCAAAAGCTGGTTGAGAAGTACTAGTCTGAGAAGAAATATTTGTAATGTTTATACTACCGGTATTCCCACTTTGATAGGTTTTAAGTATATTTATAAAAAAATCATTAAACGTGTCAGCTGTTTGTTTTGGATCCAAGATAGGATTGCCCTGATCATCATTTATGAAATTTGATTGATTTTTTGAAGAGCTTCCTGTTAAGTCTTTCAATGCTTTCCACAGTTTCGATGGATTTTGTTTATGATTGTTGTTGATAGTTTCTGAAAAAAAAAAATTTTTTTGCCTTATTTATCTTACAACGTACTTTATTTCGGCATAGTTTATAGTTTACATTGTCTCCTTGAGATTTATATGAATCCCTTTGTTTTATGTCAGCTTGTAAATCTTTAGTGTACCATTCAGGTCGATTTGAATATTTTACTCGTTTTGACTTAATTGGTGCATGATCATCAAGAGCGTTCACAAATAATTTAACAAAATAGTCAAGGGCATCATTTGGATCATCATAAATATCAATGGTACTCCAGGGCTGATATTGTAAGTCTTGTATAAAAAGTTCTTCATCAAAATTTTTAACATTTCTGTAACTAATTAATTTATGCATGGGCCCATCTGATTTAGATGATAGATTCCTAGTAAAACATACAGGATAGTGGTCACTCATTGAGATTGTAGGTACAACTACATTTTTAATATGACATGGAAAATTTGAGTAAACATGATCAATTAGAGTAGAAGAAGACAATGTAACTCTAGTTGGATTTTCAACAGTCTGAGTAAGGTCAAATAAATTATTCATAGTTTTCCAACTGGCTGATGAATTGCAAAATAAGTTAATAGAAAATTTACTCTACAAACTTTATTATTAATTTACATATCATAAAAACTGATTGTTGTTTTAATTATATCTATTAGTATATCTAAGACCTATACATACATATATGTATGTATAGGTCTTTTGTATTATATAATATCGAGCAACACACTTATTTTTGCACATGAAATCTCATTTGATTGATAAAAATATCTCATTGATCCCTGTGGTTACAAAATATGCTAGACAATGATTCTAGATAGAATTGTAATTTCATGCTGGCTAAAGGTCAAATTCAGAAATAAAATAAAATGTTTTTTCCTACTTACATTGTACTGACCCTCTTCTAAAATTCAGGGTCGGTAAAGGACAAACAAACATATTTTTAATTTAGGCCTAATTAAATGAAATTATATCATATTTTAATATTCTTAAATATTTTGTATCCATGGTAGTCCAACTAATTAGACTGCTTTGTGACGGCAAGACATTTTTTCGACTTGGCTCCGTCCCGCACAGAGGATGAGAGGATGGCCTTTCCGAATTCATTCACGAAAATCGGCCAACCGGAAAGCCGAATTTGTAGGGCTAGTATCCATGGCAACTGAATTCTTTTATACGAGCAGTTTAAACAAGAAATATCTTTTAAAAAAATAATCGGCTTGTATACCGCAGAAAATTAGTTCTTTAAGAAAACGCAGTAGATTTCTAACAAAAATATCTTGTGATATTCTGAATGTTAAATCGGGACATGTAAGGATTTTACTAAATGTCCACCATGTTGGAATTTAAAATAATCGACTACTTGATGTTGAGTTATAGGGCAAAGCTTTTTTTTTTTGAAGTTTCAATTGAGAATTCTTGTCAGTGAATTGGGAAAAAAGATGCTATTTTCAATTCCGAATATGACTCAATATTGGCAATAAAATTAGCCCAAAAATATCCCTGAATAATGTCAAGAGGATTTAACCATTGGAACACACACTGTAGAAATTTTTAATTTTTAAGTTAAAATTTCTTAAAATGCACTACTTCAATACATACATTCAGTGTATATATAATTATTGTTTAGTTATTTAATTTATAAACTGGTGATATGACCACTCGGCCTGCTCAGCGAATACCTATACTTAAAACAAGAAAATGCCCCTACCTTTGTCGATGAAATATTTTCAAAAACTGAAAAAGCAGTTCCAGTTGATCACATGTAATTGGATTACCTTGGCATAGCGATAAAACTTCGGAAACCAGGCTTATAGTGGCAGTATGCAATGGTACCTGTTCCATGTTGCAGTGGACTAATGGAGCAGGAACTGGTATACATGGTTTAAAATATCCGGCGCTCTGATTAATCAAATCGTTTTAGCTATTTCTTTGATTGCTGTTCATTCGAGAAATATCGGAGATTTCCGTCCATCTGATAAATGCGCGCGGAATGTTCCTAATGTGCTTATCAATGTCCCCCCGGAGGCAGGTGGCATATGTACGGGAAGTTAGACGACAAGGCTTTCCCGATGTATGGGAGTTTTATAAACACTGCTGGAAATAGACTTGGACCGGTGACAGGATGGACAGTTGCTAATTAAGTTCTATGTTGTGGTATTTTTACACACCGTTTTGAAAAAGTTGAATGGCGGTAAAATCAGTGTTTTTTGTGTACTAGATCTATATGTATTTTTAACCGACTATGATCAACATAGTAAATGTATTAACAAAATAATAGCAGCTATAAAAGAAATTGCATTAAGAAATAAGCACATATGATAATTAAAAGGACTTATAGCAAAGCAAAATTATTTAGAGCAGAATAGATCTAGATGAAATAAACATTAACAAGGCAAGACATTTCTACATCACATAAGAGTATAAAAGAAAGCAAGGAGGTTAAATTAACTAGAGTAGTCAAGGCACTTATAAGCACATAAAATAGTAAACATATTGTCAAAATAATAGCAGCTCTGCTATAAAAGAAATTGCATTAAGGAATAAGCACATATCGAGGGTTCAACGCAACAGTGTCTTAACTCATATTGAAATAAGAACAAGTTACGACAGTGTTGCGCTGAGCCTCCGATATACATACAAACAATATGACTCATGCAGTTATATAAGTAAATAAATAGTACAAAGCAAAGCAACTTAAATTATCTAAAATAGTCTACAGACAAGCAATTATATATGTATTTTTTATTTATCTTATATATCTATAACATTTCATCATGTTGTATCCAGTATAAAAAGTAAAAATAACTAATAGTTATTCATAACGAGTCATAATTCATAAGAAGTTTGAAAAAAAGAAAACAAGTATGAATTACCAAGAACTTATATATACACCTGGAAATAAGTTAAGCACACCCGGCATTTTGCCTCGAATTTGACATGACCACAACTGAAATTTTAAATTTTATTTGAGCAATGGTAAGAACGACCTACCGTACTAATCATGTGTATCTCCGATAGAGTTGCGCGCACGGAAAGCTCGTGTACTTCGCCATTTCGACAATATATTCGTGAATTGTTAAACTACACTTTCAATTAACACAAAGTACATGTACAAAATTTGATTTTGTTTTAACATATTGTCATTATTTTGACCTCTTGTCAACAAAATGGTTAGGAGAAGATTATCGGATGGCGACAGGTGGCAGATAATAGGCATGATTTAAATGCTGGCATGTCCTACAGTGCTGTTGGTCGTCAGCTTGGCTATAATCACTCTGTCATTAGCAGACTAGCTCAGAAGTATCGGCAGACGCATGACGTAAGGGACCGTCAAAGATCTGGACGGCCATAATTATGTAACAACGGCACGCGAGGACCGAAATCTTTTACGTCTCGTTAGACGTTTTCCGTTTGCAACAAGCACCTATCTAAAGCGAAACTGGTTGTCGCACAGGCATTTGTCGTCACGTACTCTGCGCAATTGGCTCAGATCTGCAGGTTTAAAGTCGAGAAGGGTAATAAAACGTCCCTTGTTGACACCTGTTCATCGCAGGAACTGTCTGACATGGTGCTTGGCAAGGCGTGGTTGGAACCTGAGATCATGGAGAAAGATCCATTGGTCAGATGAAAGCAGGTTCCTTCTGCACGTCATAGACGGGCGCATTCGAGTGTGGAGGCAACGAAATACAGCCTACACACCAAGAAACATTCTTCCTACGGTTCCCTTTGGTGGTGGATCAGTTATGATATGGGGTTGCTTGTCCCATGACTGTAAGTTGGACATTGTAACTGTCCAAGGAAATCTGACAGGTGATACTTATGTACGAGACATCCTACATCCAGTTGTCGTGGACCATTTTGATAATGATCCATTGGCTTCCCGACCTGTTTACATGGACGATAATGCCAGACCGCACCGAGCCCATGCTGTAACACAGTTTTTGCAACGGAATGCCATCACCACCATTCCCTAGCCTGCCATGAGTCCTGATTTAAACCCACTGGAACACGTGTGGGAGATCCTGGGCCGGAAAATACAGAATTTGGACCCACCTATAGTCAACCTGCAACAACTGGAACAAGCTCTGCACCAAGAATGGCAAAATTTATCTCAAAATCGCATTAGACGCCTTACTGGTAGTATGAGGAGAAGAGTTGAGGCTGTCATCCGGGCACGTGGCGGTTACACACGTTATTAAAAATTTGGCTACATAATGTCATTTAAGGTTAAGTAATCGTCAACATTTACCAAAAATATCCACCAGTAAATGTTTTGTAAATGCTCCAACACCATACTTATAAACACCTACATTTTTGGTAAAAAACAACACATTTGCTTATGCTTCAATAATTTGGATAAGAATAAACTAAACTCATAAATTTACTGGTTTATGATTACTAAATTGCTATCGCTACTTCTTAGCTCAATTAAGTCATCATCTCATGACAGTACTTTCAATCACAACCAATTTTAAATTTCCAGGGTGTGCTTTACTTATTTCCAGGTGTATACATACGAGGGGTTATCCAAAATTATGTGGACTTTCTTTATTGTGTAAGTGCTATTTAAAATATTTAGCCGAAATTTGTACACAACATAGAAGAAAATATAATAAATAAACGCAGAAATTTTCATATATATAGCTGCATTCATCATTAAAATACAGGAATTTACGTAAACACATCTCGGCGACTGTGGAACACTCCGAAAATATTCTGACGTCAACGTCAGAAAAGCGTAAAGTTACAAGCGTCAACACCATATGTTAAGTTACTGTTTCTCAAAATGATCTCCAGCAGCCGTATCATACATATTTGGTAACCATGCTTCACCGAGACCAGACAAATATGTTTAGTGGCGTTCAGCAAGTCTGCAATGGAATCAAATCAATGGCCCTAAATCTTGACCTCTAAACTAACTGATATTGTTACTATTAAATTACAAAAAATATTAATATCTTTATTTACTTAAACATAAACATAATTTATCATTAATTATCAATATTGTTCAAAGTTTTATTTATTAAGAAATAGTTTTATTGTTTTGTTTTGACATTATTGTTACATTAATACTCAAATTAAGTGACTAAGCTACCCCCGGGAATATCGCGAATCCATAGCAGTCATATCTGGTCAGTAGACAGGATGTGAAACTATCTTGAGCTCCATCAGTGACAACTCAAGGTCTTTGTCAGTGTGGATGTTCATGAAGGATGCGCCATAATGTTCAATAACCGCAACTGACCAACCTCACAATTTCTACAATAGTTTGACGTCTGTCAGTATCTCCACAAACATTGACGTCGTCATTGTTGAGGTGAAAATGTTTTTCTACCCGTACCCAGTATCGTCTTTTAACATTTTCACGGCCCTCACTGAACCTTTTGTGCCATTTAAACTCTAGTGAACACAAAATTGCCTTTCATGAACTTGCTTGTTGCATTCGATTTAAAGTCTGTGATGGTGTCACTAAATTCATACAAAACGCATTATAGCGCGATTTTTATTTTTCAATATTACGTCATTCTGTGCATCGTATCTATAGCGGCATCTTGTTTTCTAACGATATCTACATATAATAACGGAAATGACATATAAAAACAACACATAATTATAGCTAATTTGATGTCATGAAACAAATGTACAATGTTTAGAGGGGTTTCTACATTAATTTTTTGTCATAAACTCAAAATATAACGGCTACTTATTTCTTTATTTTAGTGTGCTCCGGGTACCGTTTAGGTACATGTTTTAAACCATTATAGATTTGTTATTTATACACATATTAATCTGTAGTTTCACAAAGAGATTAACAATACATTAAAATTTATACAGATTAAGTTTCATCACATTAAACGTTGCCGTTCAAACGATATTACAAAAGTCCACGTATTTTTGGATAACCCCTCGTACGTATGTATAAGACCTTGGAATTACATCTTAATTTGTTAATTTTAATAGATTTTCTTTTAATTAGATTTCACATATTACAATTGACACAATGTTATCATAATAAATTGTATAAAAACACTGCATTATCAGAGTACTCTTCACAAATATGAATTATGTTTATCATATTATCATTTACAGTTTGTCCTAATTTCTCGTCCAATGAAATGTCTGCATTTCATTTGAAATTTGAAAAATATATCAATTAAAATGTGCCTAGAACCTGATATGGAGAAAATACGTCACTTATTTTTTCTGTATGCACAGAAATTAAGACAAACTGTAAATCAGTTATCGTCGCATAAAATTCAAAATATGAACGATAACTGATTTACAGTTGGTTTGCATATCACTGCGCTCCGATCCGCTTCGCGTCGCTTGTGATATATCCCATAAAATTCAAAATATGAACGATAACTAATACATGTAAGTAACTTACTTGAAAATATGACAGAATGCAACATAATTAGGGACACTCATAAAAACAGACAAATGAATAGCGTACGAGGACATAAAGTTGTCGTGGTCGTATAGTCGTCAAGTACTTGAGATCTCGTTCTCTCTCTCCCTCTCTCTCTCTCTCTTTCTAAATTTGAAGTGTAAACACAATGTATATGTTTATATTTGTTAACGCTGGTTAAACAAAACTTAACAGCTCAGGATCGGTGCATTAATATATTTAATGTTTGGATTTATATTTTGACAACCAGCCTACAATTATTGCGAATGATCGGAAAGTAGCCATGCAATCAGATTTATTATGCAAATCAGACATTTTTCCATCAGTTTCAGATAAGCATTTTTGCAATCGGTGTTTTTTTAAATGACATTTAGAAGTACGGTAATCGGTGTTTTTGCAAATGTCTGAACGCAGTCATGGCAAAAACGATTTGTGAGAACCTGTGTGCCATAGAAGAACAGTGTGTTATTGCTTCATCTCATTCAGTGTTGATTTCAGCAATTCCTAACAATAATCGTGTTTTTCTTTTCATGAAACCTTTACGTTTTATATAATTTTCATATACTTTTCATTTTGTATCTCTTGTTTGTCATCTTCTGTTTTACGGGTCATAGAAGCCACCCACCTCTGTGCTCGAGTGGTAAAGGATGCTGACTTCCAAGTCAATGTAACCTCTCAGTGATAGATGGTAGTCAGTTCGAGCCCAGCTACCAACCATGTGTCTTTATGTGCGAAAGTAGACATTTGCTTACGGAGGATGGTATTCTAGTGCTGGTTCTTCCCAGGGGCGATGGTTACTGGGGTTGAGCTTACCGCCTCACATGGAAAGGGGCGTGAAATTCTGTTTTTTATATGAACATTAACCAAAAAACGGGTCATAACTTTTCTTAAAATAATTCAGAACTCGTCTTTTTACACTTTTGACAAGAAGATCATTCTATAAATAGCGGCTGCATCATCAAGCTAACAAGATACAATTTTTTATTCATAGTCGGTTGACATATAACAAAATAACATTAGCTATGTATAGCTATTGACCGACATAGTAACACTTGCGTATTACGTGATATGGGTATACACATTGCAAGAAGATTGAATACGAAAACACTGACCACACCACTAATCCCTCCCCTTAATGCTTGCACATCAATATGATGAAGTATGATTTGATCGCATGATTGTTTAACCATTTATTCAACAAACCATATGGTTAAATAAAGTCAACCTGTTGACAAATTTGAAAAATACTATGATGCCATTGGTCAAAATATAACTCCGAACATTAAATGTTAAATTAGCAGTGTATTTTTGACACGATTGTTAACCAATATACCACACATACAAAACATATATACTTTCTCTTATCGGGCAACGGATAAGTCGTAAGTGACTACGTACAGGGCGAATATGTATTACGTCACACATGCCATGCGCTACATATATGAAGAGTAATGCAGATGACGAGTTTAGGAACAACCTGACGACCTTATGTTAAATCCATTTTGTAGTCAACATATTTAAGGGCCATTTTTTCACAAAAAGCATTATCTTGATTTTGAATGTCCCAGGGCCCGTATTCACAAACCAACGAAGATGAAAAATTATCTAAGAATATCGAAATTATCTAGTTTTTGCCAAGTTTTGCTAAAATTGTAAGATTTTTCTTAACTTTTGTCTAAGCTTAGAAAAATACTTAGATCGACAATTTTTTTCTTAAAAGTTTAGTCAAGGTACGAGCTAGGTGTCTTAACTTTAAGAAATTTTCTCAGATAAAAACAAAAATGAAACTGGTCACCTCGTCAAACTCATTTTGTTTTCATTATGACCAGCTATTGTTTTTTTATTATGAACTTTAAAACACTTTTCTGTCGTTAACTTCGTTATTTTGACTTGATCTTACACGGAGCAGTCATCAAATCAATAAACACTATGTCAATCTTCGTCTTTGCATTAAGTATAAACTTCAGTTTTGGATGACATATTGTACGCTGTCATGCTTTCAATATTACAAAACTGTGTGAGTAAGGACACAGCAAGTATGCCAGACAATAATTGTGAATACAGTCAAACATATGTTTGTGGCCACCACATAATAAAGACCGCACTGTGAGCAAAGGCAGTTCTTGGAAAAAAAGGTCTTAAATATTTAGGACCTCTGAATAAAGCGCATCTATCATACAAAGGCCACATTATGTCTTTCTAAATGTTGGCTTTGTTCACAAGTTTCACTGTATATTTCATAGTAAGAGTCAATGGAAACAGTGTGATCAATGTTACTTACTAAATATCATTTTGAATGCAAATGAATGTATTTATGAAATGTGTTTATCACTAATTTACCACCTAATAGTTAAATTAAAATAAATAGGTAGTTGTTAAAATGGAAAATATGTACAGATATGAAATACTATTACCAGTGTATTTTGAGTGGATAGATGGTTGTATGCAAAAGATTGCAAATCAACAATGCCTTAATGTGTTGACAGGAGAGTAATGGAATATGGTGATTTATTCTTCTTTCACCAAAATCACTTGAGTGGTTACTGGTATGTGGAAGTTGTAACATTCAAATGATCACATATAATACAATGTATTGAATACAATTGATGCTAATCATAAGTATATAAGGTAACTCACTTACCCTTGAATGTAACATTATTAGCAGTGACAATCATTTCCGTCCAGATTTGGATATTTTTTTTGTGCAAGGGTTTCTTTCATGTTTAACAATATCACAGACATGAAAACTGTAAAAAACTAAGCAAGTTATAGAACCATAACAAACGCTCTATTTTCATAGATTTGAAGGGTAGGACACAAGTCAAGATTCAAGCATTAATTTTGTTGGTTGATTAGTATGCAACCCCTCGTTCATATTGAATACACAATTAAATACTGGTATACAATATTGAAATATAAATATTGCTGAATTTGAAGCCATCATATAACGATATAATTGCTATCGAACATATAGTCTTATAACTTCAATTTACACAGCTTGCATAAACAAAGTATATACAAATGTAGCATATAATTTATTAATTTAATTAATATATCAGTGACCCTGTTTATGATGAACCTATTTTTATTCTGTAAATATAACAAATAATTACACTAAGTCTTGTGTCATATGCACAATGTTGCGGCCGAAAAATATCAAACGTGTGTAAAACTGCAGATGGAGTAATAAAATTTAATCGCCAGCTTATAAAACACGCACACAAGTTATGACTTAAGGAAATCCCATGGAATCCCTCACTGACGATGGTAAATTCTCACAACTAAGATTTTTTTCAAACTAAGAATAATTTTATTTTAGTTTACTCTTAGAATAAATCTAAGTTGAAATCTAAGAAATTTCATATTATCTTAGTCAAATTTCTTATTGAAATTGGGGTCACTAGGTCAAAGGTCAAGGTCACTGTGACCTTGAGTGTGTGAAAATCGTTTCCAATTGATAACTCGTCAATGGATTCACCGATGGGCTTGATATTTACAGGTGCATTGGCCTTGGACACTAGGTGACCCCTATTGAAATTTGGGTCACTAGGTCAAAGGTCAAGAAAGCGGAATTCTTGTTATTGTTTACGTTTATACTTCTCCAGATAATTTTTGTATGCAACGAGTATGTATCACAGGGTTTACTTTTCAATGCTGAAAGTCAGTAGTTGATGCCTGACAATTTATGTGTATAAAGCATGGTAACTACAACATGTGTAACTTAAAATTCCCTATGCATAGACTGCAATTTACTTGTGCACAAAGTTCTTGGGTGAAAACGGGCCAAATTAAGATGAACTGGTTCTATGTAAAATACGCAATTTTTCGGCTCTGAAAATCATAGTATAAAGATTAATTAATTCTATGCCCTTTCGAAGTTGTTCCAAAAATTTAATGTATTAAAGCCTTTGGTTGCTATGGCAACAAATAGAAACAAGAGGGCTATGATGACCCTATATCGCTCACCAGATAAAAAAAGTCTCTTTTTATTATCATGAGCCTTTGTAAAATTAAGTGACCCATGGGCGGGGCCAATTTATACCCAACGGAAATATTTTGAACAAACTTGGTAGAGGTCCACTAGACAATGCCACATACAAAATTTCTAAGGCTCTAGGCATTGTGGTTCAGGCCAAGAATATCTTTTAAAAAAGTCTATATTAGCCTATGTTACTTGGGGTAGGTGGGGGATAATAACCACAACTCCAATTCTTGTGTACCGTGAACCACAGTTTATTTCATTGTATATCGTAACAGGTGTCGTTCACAAATAAGCATCCACAGTCGTGAACAGACACGAACCGACACAATCAGTCGGATGGGCAGACAGTCAGTCAGACAGTAAGCATCAGGAAAATAACTTTCAACAATATACTAATCCACATCTTCACATCTCACACCTCGTCTCAAACGTGCTGAACCACATAAGAAGGAAACTTCTTCATGTAAAGATGTAGACTAAGCAAATCACTACACACTCCGAACTGCTTTCTAGTTGCCACACACTAGGCAAAACTGGTTCTGACAAACCTGTTTCCCCAAAAACACTATTGCTTATATAGCGACCGGCTGTGCTTGAATTTAAGCCTATTCAACAAAGTCCTACAATTTAACTGAATAATTAAATCGACCAGCGCCGCTAGCTACACACGAAAAATGGGGCCTCTTACACTGAGTGTGATCTAGATGATTCTATTCAATGTAAGAAAGAATTCAAATTAATGTGCAAGTCAAGGAAATTTTTGTATAAGACCACTTTTGTTCAAAATCACACCGTCTTTAAATGATTCAAAATTGTTTTGGAAAAAAGTAAAGGACCATTTAAAGGTACAAAGAAACCTGCCTAAAATACCAATGAATGTTTGGTTTGATCATTTTGAAAACTTGTTTAATAAAGATATAAACTGTAATGACGAAAATAACATTTTGGTTGAGGAATTAAGTTTTATTGAAGAGTTACTTTTTAATAACGTTATGGATGATAGTGAAATTATTCAAGCAGTAAACTATACTAAGCCAAAAAAGCATCTTCAGGTACATTGTTAGCTCAGCACTTTATTTATGGTGTTGATATATTGTTGCCTTATCTAAGAAAGTAATTTAATAGAATATATTCTTCAGGGCATGTTCCAAATAGTTGGACCAGGTGTGTCGTAGTCCCTATTCACAAGAAAGGTGACATTAATAACCCTGATAATTATAGAGGTATTGCTTTAATTGATATGTTTAGTAAACTTTACATTAGTATAATTAACTGTAGAGTTACATTTTTTACTCAAGCATGTGACAAAATATCAGAAAGTCAGGCAGGTTTCCGATCTGGATACTCAACAATAGATAATGGATTTATGCTATATTCTTTAATTAACAAATATCTTTGTAGAAAACGTAAAAGCATATATGTAGCCTTTATAGACTTCAGGAAGGCTTTTGATTCAATAAACCGAAGTAAATTATATACATTATTGATACAAAATGGTCTTAAAGGTAATCTCTTAAAAGCAGTACAAGCTATCTATAAAAATGTCAAAATGAATATAAGAAAAGGTACTGTCTTATCTGATTCTATAAATTGTCCATTAGGTTTACATCAAGGATGCTAATTTAGTCCAGTTTTATTCTCGTTATTCATAAATGAACTTTCAAATGTTATGACTAATTCTGCTGCACATGGTAAACAGCTGACTCAATAAATGACCGAAATATTTTTACTTATGTTTGCCAATGCAGTAATTCTGATGCCTTCCAGTGGTTTAGATGCTGCTGAATGGATCTTGGTAGCCTGGATATATTGTCAGTTAATTGGCTTCATACTGGTCAGATTTAAGTCAATTTGGTGCAGGCGGTTACCTATGTACATGTAGTATGCTTTTTCTGCTGATGCTTTTGCAGTCCACAAAGTTAGAAGCTTTTTCGTGGTTCCAAGCAGCACCCAATGCAATGTAGACTGGAACTACACCCTTGACAGGGTCAAAATGGTCAATATCAAACAGGATTGAAACATTCTTAACCCCTTTCACATGGCCCCTTCCCTGTATGGCGTCCTCTGCATTTTTCAGAATCGATGTGGTGGTACTTGGAGGGCAGGTATCTGCTACAGGAAAGTACTTTGTTAGCCCTTTTCCTTTCCTTATTACAATGCCTGGTGTCTCACAGCTAACACAAAGACACTGTCTATTATGAG
This sequence comes from Lutraria lutraria, assembly GCA_964023205.1. NCBI lineage: Eukaryota > Metazoa > Mollusca > Bivalvia > Venerida > Mactridae > Lutraria > Lutraria lutraria. Next base: position 1,443,839 of record OZ026848.1, read on the forward strand.
GCACCATTTTCCATCACCTGGGTTTTTGCTTTAAGGTCCATAGTCACACATGAAAGGGAAATTTCTATTTGGGTGTTGTCAATGTTGATTCCTTCCTGGTGTAAATCATTCAGTTCGTTTGCCAGTGGCTTTAAAAAGACTTAAACAGAGGCTTCCTTTTTCGTTGCCAAATTCCCCAAACAATTACATTTAGCATCAAAAACCTTTCAGAAGGGTTGAGTTCATTTATAACAAGAAACACAGGCCAGATGCTGACAGATGATGACTTATAGAGAGGCACTCCATCAGTGTTCATTGTAAGAGTTATTTGTCCTAGCTCTATTCACTTTCTTATTTCTAAACAAGACTTCTAAGATTGCGAAGTATGATTTTGGTCATTTCATATGTTGAGCATGAATCGGTCCAGCATACAGTAATCCACTGCACAATGGAGAAACACACTTTTTTCTCAGGAAATAAACAGGTACATAACTCACAAAAAATCATAAGTTTGTGAACTAATTTCCTTCAAGTTCTGTTTCAACTGTATGTTTGATATATCTGTGTTTCCAACAATGTTCAACAATCGAATCACTTCGTAGTTGTTCTGATGCAGTCCCAGTCAAACGCATCTTAGATATAATTATATGACAGAATGGCCATACACTTTTCCTGGTTTGATTTAGCACAGATGTCAGTTTGATCTTCCTCATGAGAGCTGTCACATGTTTCACCAACAATTATTTCATCTTGTCTGTGAGCAGTATCATCACCATAGTCCTTACGACTGGGGACAGCTGTTGACTGATGTCTGAATGTAGCCCTTTTAGGTACCGGTAGAGATTCATCCCAGTCATACATCCTGTACATGTACGTCCCTCTGTTGACTGGTTAATCTGGAAAAAATCAATAACATTAATAAATTTTGACACTTTCAGGAAGAAAATTAGTAAAAACAGGAAGTAATTGTGAAACATGGATGCCAACTAAAGGTTAACTTGATAGTATGACCTTGACTTTCTGACCTCAAAATCAGTAAGTATCACCTTAGGGCTGTCCCGATATGGCTGTGTACCGGCATGTAACAGTAGCAGTGATCTGCTTAGGTTGAAATTTTAAGGAGAAGTGGCGCCACTTTAGGGAGAAATGGGTAGTTGCACGGCAGAAGTTACATATGTGTTACTTTGAACTACATGTATATATTCCCCTTTGTTATGATATAATAACATAAATGAAAATTGAAGCTTATATTTAATTTATTTCAATGTTCAGAATAATAATTTCTAGGTATGTCATGGTATTTGAAGATTCAGGTTTTTATGTGACTCGTTTATCTGTGTTAAGGTATTAGAAGTAAAATGCATTACATCCATTCTGAAAAGTACTTAAGGTATTAGATGTATAATGCATTACATCCATTCTGAAGAGTACTCAAGTTCATGAATTTTACGTACAATTGACAAATTCCTTGATGGTCATGGGTCCATTATGTAAACCCACTGGGGCCATATTTTTTTCTTAGTTTTTAGGTAATGTTTTGTACTTTAAATATGAATTTACACTGTAATATGAAGGAAATATTTATTCCAAAATATTTTGTTTAGATTATAGGATTTTACACATCATAAATAAACGAAAATCAAGTTACCATGGCTTTCTGACACACATCTTTTCAAAACCGGATGATAAAACTTTTAAAATTTGCTACAGAAATTATACACACACAGAAGTTTATTTTGAGAAAATTTCAATTGTTGCCCGCTTTAGTTTTTATCTTAAAAAAATAAGTGATACTTATCAATTTGTTACTTAAAGGGGCGGGGTTACATATTTCATTTTTTCAGCAACATAGTAGTTCCAAACATCATATTTATACTTTGGGTTTACTAAATATTGGTTTCCCTTAGACTTATACACATTTTTGCATTTATTGTGTCATCTGTTATAGAGGTAGATCACTTTCATAAAGGTGTCTTCATTAGATTTTAAGGTACTATTTTACGATGGGTGTAGAGGAATAAAAAGGTTCATAACTCTCTTAACTGATGGTATAAGTTTTAAAGATTCACCTGTGAGTGTCTGAATGGATATACAAAAGAATGACAATATTTAAAATGCAATCTTCAACACTTCTTATTATACATTAAATCTCGAAAAAGCCCACCTTAGACCTCTAAAATGTCCAAATGTCACAGCATGGAATTGACAAGCTATTTTCTGTTTGCATTATAAATGACTTATATATTATGTGTCAATATAGCTTGTTTTCACAAACAGTAAATTTTAATTCCAAGTGGAAACAGTTTTCTTAAATCAAACTAAATCTTTATTTATTTGCCCGGTACACTTACTGACCAATTTTTGATTTCCTGAAAATTAGCTACATGTACTTTCACTTTACTTATACTAATACAGTTGAAACATTGAGAATCGCCCAGTAACTGAGTGGCCAGCAACATTTCAGAATCACGTTTTCACTATGGAGGAGCAGTTTTAATTAAATATGCTAACTCTCAAAATTTATATCTCAAAATAGGAGACTGATATTTTAAATGTCTGTAACATTAAACTTTTATACATTTCCATGACAGATAAAGATTCACCAAGAAATTTTTCAAAAACAATGACATTCAAACTTTTTCTCTTTAAATCCTGATGTAATTTAGTAATATTTACAACAAATGTAATACACTCAGTAAGAAACAGGGGTAATCCCATATTCAGAGGTGTATTTTAGTATATTCCGGTAATGGGGGTATTCCGGTAAAATGTGGGACCGTTGATAACATTTTATTAAATATTCATACTTATAAACAGCTTATCTAGAGAGATTCTGTTATAATCATTGTTTATTTAAAACAAATGTTTAATATTTGTTAATTTCTTCACTTTTGAATAAATTATCTAACTATTATTAAATAAGTAACAAATTTACAGACTTGCAGTTTATCCATAATTTTAAGGTCAGATAGCTTTAAATTCTCTATGAAAAACTTTGTCTTTATCGGCGAAGTATAAAACACCACTGCTTGAAGTGTTGATAAAAAAAAATTTTATATTGTATTTTCTGTGATAAACTTTGTGACTGCAGATAAATTTTGATTGGTCATTTTGCTTTTTAGCCCGTTTTACACGGAGAGAGGCGCGTGAATGATTCATGTTCCGGGAGCTTTCAGTGCTTTGATTTTAGTCATTTAGATTTGTCTCCCTTGTTAAGAGTGTCCAGTAGATCGATCTTCGGGATGTTCTCAGCATGTAATTTGTTGATGTGTTTATGAACTACTACATGGTAATTAAGTGTTGATTCCTGTTGATAAGATGTGATGTTTTTAACGATGATGTATAATTGTTGACTGTTTTATATATGTTGTAAGTGCTAGTTATATGAATGTCATATATTTTCGCGAATTTGCTATTTATCTTTGTAATTTGTATTTTGCTTCATGGTTATTCTTTTATAATATAATGTCATATTACCAGTGACGAAAAGGGATACAATGTCCGTTTACTGCCTTGTCTTACCTAGCCGAAAATTTCACAGAATGTATACTGAATTAGGTCACAAACCACAATCTGTGGTGCCAGGCCTGGACCGAAAAATTACTCGGGGTTTCGGATAATCCCGGGTAAGGGAAATCTAGGTAATTGCATAAAAATAAAGGGAGATCACTGGTGTACACCAGTACTGGCATACTGAATCAATTGATATCACGAACTCCAATTAATTAGACACCCCTTTAGATGTAGTTATAAACCATTCCACCTGACTGACAAGAGTACTGTTGACACCAGTCTAGCAACATGCATAGAACCTTCTTTTAAACCTTTAAAGTAAAAAGAACTCCATCCATTCAATGTTGAGGTGAGTTTTCAAAACCTTAAACAAAATGTTTCGCATAAAAAATTAACAAGAAAATTACATTTGAAAAAAACTGGTGATCCGAAAAATTCATAAAAATGCCAAAAAGCTAATGCATAGAAGGCCTCCGTACTTCTTCAAGGACCTGGTCTAAAATGTGTCTCAGTATTGAACTGTTGTGCAATTTACAATGACTATGAAATATATTGGGGCTATATTGGATTCATGCTTGACGGTTAGTCTGCTGGTGGGTTGGTCGGTCTGTGTGTCTGTAGACACAATTTTTCCGGACAATTTCTCAGCAACTACTTATAGGATTTCAATGAAACTTCACAGAAGTGATCAGTTGTAAGCCTAGTTGTGCATGCTAAAATCAATCATTGTTTGGATTTATTATCACTGGGTTATAGCCCTTTGTTTTTTAGCTCACATGTCACAAAGTGACAGGTGAGCTTTTAGGATCTTTTTAGCTTTTAGTCTTCGTCCGGCGTCGTGCGGTGAACGTCGTCAAACTTTATGTTGTGAACACACTAGGGGCCACATATTTAGCTCAATTTTAGCAAAACTGGGTCAGAAGATTAATATAGACAAAATCTCAGTTCGATATTGGGCCATTTGGGGTAAAAAACTAGGTCACCAGAGCCAAATAAGGGAAAACCTTGTGAACACTTTAGAAATCACTGAAATTGAGTTGTTTAATAACCAATTTTCTGATTTTTTTCTATTAAGCGCATAAGAAATCTGCCAACCAAGATGGCCACTTAGGGAGGTAAATATTGTAGATATGGGAACTATGTATAGATACACTGCTGCCTATGTATAAAATTTAATGTGTTTAAACTGCGACAATGCCTAATATGTCTGGTAACATTCACCAGCTTTTCTATTTATTTCAAGATTGGAATTTAGTACTTGACAAATTCACAGGACGCCCAGATTTGTTGATCTTGGACCGACAGACTGCAAGTGTCTAATCTTACCATATGTCACCTCTTTCCTGAAAAAGATCAGACTACAAAAAGTAAATAGGATAAGTATTCACAAAAAATATAAATGTTGCTACTTGTTTTGCTATGAATCACCATGATCAAAGATTTTTTTCTGATAACAACATCATAAATTGCAGAGTTATTATGACATAGTCGTGAAGAAAATCGCTGAAATGTGGGTCTTTTTATTTGGAAATACAATTGTAGAATGCAATTTGCAGACAAATCACCATCTACAAATCATTGAAATCGTGTAATTCTACACAAAATTAATGATTGTATTTAACTTAGGGTGATTTTCACTTTACACAATGTCATGTTTATTTAAACAATCCTTCAATAATCTAGTCATTGGAATGTCCAAGGTCTTTTTCTTCACTTTTAGTTTAAGTGCTTAAAATCACAATGTTTTTAACCATCAGTTTATTTGTTACACTGTACATATTTCATTATACCTGAGTGTCATTCAAAAACAGTGTATGATGACAATCATAAAAGTTCTCGTGATATCTCTCTCTGAAAGGGAATTTAGTTCTCAGTTCACTGACATTTACATTTTACCACAGACACTAAGTCTTGTAAAGACTATACCCCCAACAGAGCCAGTCATGTCTTCTTACTATATTAAACTTTGTAAGAAGACACTTTTCAATAACTTTAGTTTCACTAGAACTTATTGCACATTTCATGAGATTACTATTTGTTGATGCTTGCATTGCATTAAAGGGGTGTGCCCTGGAACTGCTGTGATTTGGTTTTCATACACAAACAAATGCATTAAATTTTATCCCTTGTAAAACCAATTAATTCCGAAAAGTCAAAGAAGAATGTGCATTCAAAAATGACTCATTAATGTGCTTACCGGTATTTGTTTGTCAATTTTAGGCAGCTTTTTATGACGACAACATTTCCAATTTGTCTGAGCGAAGTGCTCATGATGAGCTATTGTAGTGAGGGGCTGTCTGGCTTCTGTCATTTTGTGTTGTGAACAATTTACTTAAACCACTGGGCCAATATACATGTTGCTAAAACTTTGCAAGAATATTCCATGCATGAAGCTCTTTCAAAGCTATTAAAAATCCATTTCATGCTGAACTATACGATATATGGTTGCAAATGGCAATGTAAAGAAAAAAAACAGGGCTCGACACTAACAGTGGTCCGTTAGCCCGAGGCTACCCATTTTCTTCAAGGACTACCTAGGTTTCCAAGCTGGGTATCCCATCAGACTATCTGAAATTTGGGTGACCTGAATTCCATAAATTTAAGTAAATTGAATATCAAAGCTTACAAACGTTCGTTAGATCTGATGTGATGTAAACTGTATAACTTTGTTCAATACATTCGTGAAAATCTGACTTTCATACTTGTGATCTGATAAAGTACACTCAATAGGCATTGAAATAAAATGACAAACACATTTTATATATATTAAAATAAGGACTACCTATAGTCTGCAAGGACTACCTCATTTTCTTTGCTGGTAGTCCCACTGACTACCTCCTGAAAAAGTTAGTGTCAAGCCCTGAAAACTACAAATTTTCTCCTCCAAAACTGCAAGGGCTATAACTAAGATAATTGGCATGAAATACTAGCTAGTGCACCTCTACCAATTATTGGAAATATGGTTCAAATATGGCATTGGGTTGGCTGTGCCCGGGGTGGGGGGAGTCCATGGTTTTTCCGTATTATGTGTATGTATATGGTAAAAACTTGAAAAATCTTCTACTCTGAAACCGTAGTAGACCTCTACCGAGATTGTTCAAATTATGGCCTTGGTGGTTATGGATTTGTATGCATATACATTTATAAAGCAAGAAATTCAATAAAAATCTTCTCTGAAAATGCAAAGGCTAGATATTTTCCATGAAACATCATGTCGCGGACGTCTGCCAAGATTTTCAAATTATGGCCCTTCCCATTGGTTCAAAATTTACCTCGCTCCGGGGTCATGGATTTTCCTTTTGTTTGAGTAATTTTTAAGAAAAATCCTACTCTGAAACCGCAAAGGCTATAAGGCTTAGATATTTGGCATGAAATCATCTGATAGATCTCTACCAAAACTAGTGATGCGCAATAATACCAGTATACTGGTATATTGCAATACATTCCAAATGCAGTATGTGCCAGTACGGTTGCAGCCCATATCATGATTTTTTAAGTAAATTGGTTTTGACTACATCAAATTGTATTGTATCAGCTGTGGCCTAATTCGACTGGAAACAAATATCTTATTTATGTAACTGGATTAGGCTTGTAATGTGTTGCCTTACTCTGAAGAAGATTTTTAAAAACAATTATATGACTTTTTGTACAATTGTATTGCAATATATCACAATACAAAAATTCCTGCAATACCCATCCCTAACCAGTTCTGTTCAAATAATTGCCCATGGGTCAAAATTGGCCCTGCCCCATGGGTTGTGGATTTCCCTTTATGCATATAAGTGTTGGACATGTGTAATTTTCAAATAAAATCTATCTGTCTGTAATTATGTATAATCTTTTATTTTTTTTCAGTACTTGGGAGTTCATTGTAAATACAGCCAATGCTAAACTGAAAGAGAATTTGGAAAGGATCAACAGGTTTTTGTTTCACCATATTTCCCATCATAGCTGTCCCTAAATTAATTTGCTGCTTAAGTCACTTATCAATTCTGAGTCTGAATTTCTTGGTAGAAGTTTTCTTGAATTACTGTATTAATGTCAGTTATAACTTATACATGTACCTGTTATTTAACATACTATCTTTGGTTGCATTTCTGTCAATTTTGACAATATGCAGTACTGTTACATTGGTAATTTGAAATGCAATCTGGGGCAATAAACAAGTTATTTGTACTTTCTGAATTATACAGTGCATCATCTGTTAACAAATAGATACATGTTTTTCTCAGATTTGAATAATCATCTACATCATTAAAGTACATAAAGCGTGACAGTCCTATTATTTGCAGAATAATTGTTTGTATCTATAATGAATATATTGGAATGGACCTTTTCATTTTCATAAAATATAAGCTACTATAGAAAGGGAGATAACTCGAAAAATAAAAATCAACCAAATAAAAAGTAGAATATTCGGAATAATGATACATTGATGTATGAGTATTAGAATTATTACTTACTTATGTAGATATTGTTATAAATAGATGGAGAAATTGGCTGCTGATTAATAATTTGGAATACAGGAATGATAATTTATTGATATTGTCTTTTAAGAAATGAATGATTTTTAGAATTCAGAATTCAGGAATGCAAATTAATTGCTCTGTGCCCACATGCAGGCACAAAGCTACTTGTGTTAATGTTTTGTTTTTTTGTAAATGGACTAGGATTTGAAATTTTATAATCTTTTCAGGTCAACAGTCAGATTTGTATGGATACAAGACCACAGAAACAACCTTTTCGATTTTCTTAATTAGGTCCCTAACATCACTGGTAAAAAGTGTGTGTATTCTAGCTGTGAGAACAGAAACCATCATCCCACCGAAACAGCCATTGATTTACCAGAAAAGCAACTAACTGCAAGATATTGATCGGAAATCTCAATTTGGTAATTTCTTTTTCACATTGAACAATAATATTAACTAAAGTTTATAAACAGATCATATTGTTGTCTATGGTTTGTATAATGATTGATAATTCTAGACTAACCTACATGCTATATTCTCATGAGTCATGAGGTAAGGAACATATACATGATTAACAAACATTAGAAAAGATTTATTTTGAATCATAGCAATGCAAATGTACATTTGGGGAGGATGAATAATAACAGTAATTGTATGTGTTGTTTCATGTTTAAATCAAACTATTTTAGTACATTCATCAGTATAATTCCAAGTTGAACCTTGATATTATAGTTGGTACTGAATCAAATCATAATCTTTCGAAAGTATTGATCATTTTCATTTTGTCTAGTATGCACTTTCATTTATAACTTTACCTATCTGATCTTCATCAGTCTGTCATTCAAATTTAAGTTTTAAGAAATATTAATCCATTCCTGTTTTTAGCTCAGATGTCACAAAGTGACAAAGTGAGCTATTAGGATCACTCTCCGTCCGGCGTCGGGCGTCGTGCGGTGTGCGTCGTGCGTCGTCAAACTTCATGTTGTGACCACATTTTTAGCCCAATTTTAGCAAAACTGGGTCAGAACGTTAATATCAACAAAATCTCGGACGAGTTTGATATTGGGCCATTTGGGGTCAAAAACTAGGTCACCAGGGCCAAATAAGGGAAAACCTTGTGAACACTTTAGAAATCACTGTTTTGACTGCATCTTCATGAAACTTTGTCAGAATGTTTATTTTAATAATATGTAGGTCAATGTTGATAATGGGTCATTTCTGTAGCAGAACTAGGTCACTAGGGCAAATTGCTGGAAAACCTTGTGAACACTCTAGAAGTCACTGTTTTGATTGGATGATCATGAAACCTTGTCAGAATGTTCGTCTTCATAATATCTTGGATGAGTTCGAACATGGGTCATCTTGGGTCAAAAACTAGGTCGCTAGGTCAAATCTTATGAAAAACCATGTTAACACTGTAGATTTCACAGTTATTATTGGATCTTCACCAAACTTTGTCAAATCGTTTGTTAAATGATATAATGGTCAAGTATAAATATGGGTCATCTTGGGTCAATAACTAGGTCACCAGCTCAAATCTTAGGAAAACTTAACACTGTAGATATGACAGTTTCAATTGGATCTTCACCAAACCTTGCCAAAATGTTTGCCTCAATGATATGTGAGTGAAGGATGAACATGGGTCAGCCGGGTTCAAAAACTGGGTCACGAGGTCAAATCTTAGGTAAAAATCTTGTAAAAGCTCTTAATGTCATGGTTTTGATTGGATCTTGGCCAAACCTTGTCAGATTGTTTGTCTTAATGATATTAAGGACAAGTTCAAATATGGGTCACCTAGGGTCAAAAACCAGGTCACAAGGTCAAATCTTAGGAAAACCTTATTAACACTGTAGATGTCAAATTTTGATCGTATCTTCACCAAACCTAGTCAGACTGTTTGTCTTAATGATATGTAAGACAAATTCGAACATAGGTCGTCTGGGGTCAAAAACTAGGTCACCAGTTCAAAACGATGTTTTAATGAGTGAACAGTGATTGTCATGTGAGCGATAAAGGGCCATCTTGGCCCTCTTGTCTTACTAAATACAGTCAAACCTGTGTTAACAGTCTATTCCAAATAGAAGCCACCCTCTGAATAAAGGCCATTTTTTTGAAAACCAATACTGACCTGTTAGAACAAAATGATCTCTGAATAAAGGACACCTGTCAGTAAAGGCCACATTTTGTCTATTGAATGGGTGACCTTTGTTCACAGGTTTGACTGTATTCTTATTTTCAAAATATGCATATTACATACATGACCAATTAATGTAGCAAATTGAACTATTGCCAAAGATTCTCTTATTCAACAATTTCTGCTAAAATCATAATCAATATATACAAGCAGTATGACTTATCAATACAGTGTTTCTATTATTTAAATAAGTTCCTTTTGACATTGTTCCAGACAATGAGGACTTAATTCCATATTTCCTCAATTACAGAGGCTTAGCTGTCAGACTGAATGAAGGTTCAAACTTACACAAAGGAAGACCAGACTTGTAAATCATTCTTTCCAGGTTTGATTGTTAATGAATCAGGGAGTGCCAGGAAGCGGGTGTACTAAGTATACAAATTGACAACATTTGTACCAGGAAGTCATCTACTCATCAGAGTTGTTATTAGGAGACAGGGGAACATGTTATTTGGTAATGATAAGCTAAATAATAGTATTGTAATAGGAGGAGTAAGATAATGTACCCAATGTGGGCTTGAACCCGTGACCTCCTGCTTGCAAGTAAGATAATGTACCTGATGTGGGCTTGAACCTGTGACCTTCTGCTTGCAAGTCAGATAATGTACCCAATGTGGGTTTGAACTCGTGACCTCCTGCTTGCAAGTCAGATTCTCTACCAACTGACCTAATAGGTCTGGTGAATATCTCAGCCAATTTATAAATACAGTATACCACACAGCTACAGTTAATCTTATATTACATGAACAGGTAAGAATAGAAAGACCCTTAAAAGTTTTAAACAGTTCTTGATGTATTTTTATAAAGCACAGTTCTGTATCATTACTATACTTATAAATGCAGCTTTAATAGCTGAAATTTTCATTATTTTTATGCAAGTACAGTTCTCTTCCATGAAAGTTTATGAACTTTAACTATAACCCTATCAAAAATATATTTCAGATGTCCAACATCAAATCGAACAACAAGTTGGCCTAAAGTTGCTATCCAGGAGACTTGAATATCCTCAATGAAATTCACAGTGGTAATTTTGCAATTTTTATAGATCCAATTTACTACCTGTATGTTCGAAGGGAGGCTAATCTCATACAACAAATGTATATGAAATTGTCTCCCTTGTGTGTTTTATTTTCAAAACATATTATTTCTATAACTTATAGACTTATACTTATTTGTATCAATCTTGTATCAGTTTGCTTTATTTGGAATAAGAAATCAATGATTTTACTTACTGACTAAATTTCAGTTTGCCAAAATTAGGCGTTTCCATTTTGGACAAGAATTGTCTGTTTTTCACCCATTTTATCTGATTCCTTTTGAGTTATGTTACCAATGAATGATGGATAAGTTTACAATAAAGATAAAAATAATTATATTCTATTGAAACATGTAAATTTCTTTATATTTCTGCAAGAATTGTTGACTAATTTTGCCTCCTTTCTGTGAACGAAATTGCATCGTATTAGGTTATTAGCTCACATGTCACAAAGTGACAGGGTGAGCTTTTAGAATCAGTCTCCGTCCGGCCTCGTGCATGCGTGTGTCGTCAAACTTTTTGTTGTGAACACACTAGGGGCCACATTTTTAGCTCAATTTTAGCAAAACTGGGTCAGAACGTTAATATTGACAAAATCTCGGAAGAGTTCAATATTGGGCCATTTTGGCTGAAAAACTAGGTCACCAGAGCCAAATAAGGGAAAACCTTGTGAACACTTTAGAAATCAATGTTTTGATTGGATCTTCATGAAACTTTGTCAGAATGTTTATTTTAATAATATGTAGGTCAAGTTTGATAATGGGTCATTTCCGGTCAGAAACTAGGTCACTAGGGCAAATTGCTGGAAAACCTTGCGAACACTCTAGAAGTTTTCCTTGGATGATCATGAAACATTGTCAGAATGTTTGTCTTTATAATATCTTGGACAAGTTCGAACATGGGTCTTCTTGGGTCAAAAACTAGGTCGCTAGGTCAAATCTTATGAAAAACCATGCTAACACTGTAGATTTCACAGTTATAATTGGATCTTCACCAAACTTTGTCAAATTGTTTGTTTTAATAATATAAGTACAAATATGGGTCATCTGGGGTCAATAACTAATCCCAGGTCAAATCTTAGGAAAACTTTGTTAACACTGTAGATGTCACAGTTTTAATTAGATCTTCACCAAACCTTGTCAAAATGTTTGCCTCATTGATATGTGGGTCAAGGTTGAATATGGTGCAGCCAGGGTAAAAAACTAGGTCACCAGGTCAAATCTTAGGTAAAACTCTTGTAAAAGTTCTAAATTGCATGGTTTTAATTGGATCTTGGCCAAACCATGTCTGATTGTTCGTCTCATAATATTAAGAATAAGTTGAAATATGGCTCATCTAGGGTAAAAAACTAGGTCACGAGGTCAAGTCTTAGGAAAACCTTATTAATACTGTAGATGTTAAATTTTGATTGTATCTTCACCAAACCTTGTCAGAATGTTTGTCTTAATGATATGTAAGACAAATTCGAACATAGGTCATCTGGGGTCAAAAACTAGGTCATGAGGTCAAATCTTAGAAAAACCTTGTCTATGCTGTAGTTTTCATGGTTTTGATTGGATCTTCACCAAATTTTGTCAGAATGTTTGTCTTATTTATATGTAGGACAAGTTCTAACATGGGTCATCTGGGGTTAAAAACTAGGTCACAGGTTCAAAACAAAGTTAATGAGTGAACAGTGATTGTCATGTGAGCGATATAGGGCCATCATGGCCCTCTTGTTTTAAAACAAGTTGTACTGTTTTAACTACAATAGCATGTTTAATATAGAAACGATCAACATGCAACATGGTTATTATATTGTAGATATTTGTTCAACATGGATTTAATTTGTAGATAATATACTTTGCTATAAGGTTATTGTGAGTGCTTTTTCAGTTAAGACTGGAGTTCACATTCAGTGTTTGGTTTATTCTTTGAATTATTCTACATTTTTTTTATCATTTAGAAATGGTAGTGCAGAGACCATGTCAGACAATCCAGCAAGCATCAAAGAGCAGTCACAATTAAACTGGTTCCCATTGACTTGTCTGTACATGGCCAGCAGGTACAGTATGGTCCGGGTGATTTGTCCGAATTTATTCACTGATCCTAATCATATTTACAATGAATGTTTATGACCTTAAGGTCTTGGACAAGAACAGTTATGGGTGGAATCGGACCAGAACTTCAAAAGTTATGGGCCCTTGGATTAGAAAATTTGCTACGTTTTAGCTTATTTAACAGTTGGTTTGATCTCAAAATCTACATAAAAATGGGTTATACGAGTTGGAAACTATATTATCTGGTCATTAAGTATTATTAATTATTGTGACTTTGTTCTCAGGTGAGCGATAAAGGGCCATCTTGGCCCTCTTGTATTTTATCAAACATTTCTGCTGTATTGGCCTTCATCAGTGATAATAAAATTTATTGTTTATTATTTATTTATGCGCTCAACAACATCTACTAAATTTACAAAAAATAGATGATATCTAGTCTTAACCATTGTGTATCAACAAAATAAACAGGTACACTTAATGAACACAACTGTTGGAACACATTTACCTTGATGACAATTGGTAAATTCGTTACATGTGAATGTTTAAGCAGTAAACAAATTTTCGGCTTTAATTTTTATCACGATTGTTTCCATTTTGGTTTATAATATTCTGAATGACATGCATTCTATCCAGTTTATGACAACGATTTTCATTGGCCGATTTCTGAAGGCTTTCCGAGGCGAAATGACATCATGTTAAAAGAAAAAAATCGAAATTTAAACGTTGAATTACATGTTATGTAGGTAAAATAGTGTATGCTTTCAATGCAGGAATATGTTTTTGTTCAGTTATGGCCGTAAATAGAATACAGAATAGATTTACATGAATTCTTGATGAAATCTAAAAACAACCTCAGTGATCATCCAGAGAATTTTCATTGAAATATACCATGTTAACATATTAATAAATAGTGTTTTTTATATCACAGTTAATTATGATCTCATTTTCAGCAATGAAGAAGGCATGGTGTCATGGTGCAAGCACCCTTGGGTAAAAGTGATCATATAATTTTAAATTCAGCACACTGGATAATGATAGTGAGAAAGTAATATATAGGTATGATAAAGTGGATTGGACTGTTATTAGAAAGGACTTAAACATAAACTGGGAAGTGAAATTTAAGGGACTAACCTTAGATGAACAATGGGAGAAATTTAAGGAAACAATAAACTCAGTGATAGAACAAAGTGTTCCTAAAATGACAGAAATGTTCTTATTTGAGGACGATATGACTTTAAGATGCCCATGAAACTGGCTGGATGTTTCAAAGTAAGAATAATGAAAATGAAGAGGTAACGTCACAAGCTAGAAGCAGCCTATTGTCAGAAGAGGATCTGTGAGTACTCTGTGAGTTATTATTTATTTATAATCTATTCGTGATACAGTTACCATGCAGTATGTTATTATGAGATGAATTTACTTGTAAATTCTTCTCATATAGCGATCACGCAGACTATGAATTTCAACACTGCACTGCTCTCAATAGTAATCTTAGGTAGCGCTTCGTACTACATTTTTTCGGTCTTTTTCGTTACTCGCTATGCTAACAGAGCGATACTGCACGCAGTTCAAACACTCATCCACACACAGTCACCAAGCAAATACCATAGAAGCTGTTACTATATCTATTTTCTATTTTTAGCGTTTAGGATACGCACTCTATCGGACACTTCATTGGTCATTGTTGTTTTACATACTAACTCGCTAACAAGTCGAAAATCAGATGACAACGAGTGGCGAAATATCTTTTAAAAATCATAATGGTCACATTTTAATTATCTACCTAAACATAATACCCTAACAAGTCCTGATTCATTCAATAATCAGTTGTGAAAGTCAATAACCGCTTATCGTAGTCAATCTTAATTCACACTACACTGCAGTACGCCCCGCCTCCGAATGCTACAGTGGGCCGTCGAATAAATCTATCACAGCCAATCGCAGCGTTGGTTGTAACAGCTTATTGTTATCAATAATCAGAGTGCAGTTTACATTCTTAAACCGAATATCATGAATGTCTACTTGACGAAGATTTTGCTAATTGTTAAAAAAATGACAATAAATACCCGGCGTGATGTCAAAACAACGGTCCGATCAATAGATAGCCGGTCTAATTGATGCAACTGACATCTTTTTGTTCCGATTTCGTTTTTTGCCGACCCTAATTGACCGAACATAAACTTGAGAGGCGACCCGTTCGCGAGTTGAATAACTGTCGGGATAAGTTTTGCAAACTGCGAAGAATTAATTAATAACAGCCATCTGTAATCAAAACTGCTTCTCCACAATCATTATGTATTTGCTATCCATAATGAAAACACGTGATTCAAAAATGTTGCTTGGTATCTTGGTTACAGGGCAATTTCGTGATGTTTCGACTTCATCATGAAAGCGAAAGTCGATTTTCGGAAAATTTAAGTAGGTTAGTCGGTGTTCACGGCAAATAAATAAAAATCTGATCTAGATCTATGATAATTCTTACCACTTGGAAATTTAATTACCGTTATGGGTCATTTTTGGGAAAACATGCGACATTGACACATGATTTATGCATCATTTGTAAATCAAACCGAAAATAGCTTGTCAAATCTACCCAGTGATCTCCCTTACTTTGTTACAGCGAGTATATTTTATTCTTTCGATAAACGCCGATGTGGGTATAAAATCACGATTGATATAAAAAATATACTGTAGCTAACAGCGGTCCGAGTGATGTCGAGACATACTTTTTGTAAGTTGAAGGGCTTGCTGCTCCAGTCCAGAACAATATATTCATAAATATAACATTAAATGTTGCATAAAGAAAAATAATTTCTGCGTCGTATAAGACCATCGTTTAAAAAATCGGTTTTAAATTGGTATATCACGGCCTTGATGAACACGACTGGTGTATATTTTCGTGATTTCTAGACCCAGGAGTTCTTTAATATTAAGGATATGTTACAAGGCCTTGATAATTCATATGGTGAAATAATTCTTTTTAAACAGGCAACATTACCCTTGTACATTAATATTTGATTGAATAAACAGTAGCCTACAGCACTAGGTCCTCGTTTCGGACAGAATTATTGATAGTTTTAAATTTTGTATCGACTCAGAGAGATCCCTGCATCACAAAATTCATCTCATTTCAGGCCTTCAGGCCTTTGATATATTGATAAATTCATCTTTTACTTGCACTTTCAAATTTTAACTTAATCAAACTAAACTGATAAAACAGATTTAATTGGGATCCAAAGAAGTGTTTCATTAAAAAAAGTGACAAACATCAATAATTATCTGTTTATTTTCATGAAACAACATGTATGTGTGCTCTATAAACATTTTCTGGTGAATATGACATCATCAATACTAGGTGTGACTATTGGGTCTAGTGTTGACTATTGCAATACTATTGCTATTGCTGAAAGTACTATTGTGATACATACTATTGGTATTGCTGAAAGTACTATTGTGATACATACTATTGGTATTGCTGAAAGTACCATTGTGATACATACTATTGCTATTGCTGAAAGTACTATTGTGATACATACTATTGCTATTGCTGAAAGTACCATTGTGATACATACTATTGCTATTGCTGAAAGTACCATTGTGATACATACTATTGCTATTGCTGAAAGTACTATTGTGATACATACTATTGGTATTGCTGAAAGTACCATTGTGATATATACTATTGGTATTGCTGAAAGTACTATTGTGATACATACTATTGCTATTGCTGAAAGTACCATTGTGATACATACTATTGCTATTGCTGAAAGTACCATTGTGATACATACTATTGCTATTGCTAAAAGTACCATTGTGATACATACTATTGCTATTGCTGAAAGTACTATTGTGATACATACTATTGCTATTGCTGAAAGTACTATTGTGATACATACTATTGGTATTGCTGATAGTACCATTGTGATACATACTATTGCTATTGCTGGAAACTATTGAAATACTATTGTCAAGATTTGAAAACCATAGAGATTAACTTGTAAATGCAAATTTGAACAGTGTAAGATATAACTTTGCTGTAAATACATCAAGACTTCTACTATCAATCCATACTATCAGAAAACTCGGGATCGCAATGCATCGATATAAAAATTAGACAAAATGTTTTAAAAGGTAAGACATTGCTCTACACTTTAACTTATAACATAATTTCACAGTATTGCAATATAGGTTGACTGTATTGCAATATATCGCAATATGGGCTATACCATACAATATCAAGTAATAATGCAATCAAACAACAAACTTTTCACATATCTACCAGTCTACTTATTGTGAGTTATAATTATTGTAAAATAAAAACATCACCATGAATTTCTTTATAACTATCTATTACACTTTGCAGAGCTTCTGCATCTACAAACAAAGAAAATATCATGTGAATCAACTTTTTACATACATAACAAAGACAAACATTGTCAGACAGACATTCAACAGTCTTAGTGTAAAAAAATGTGAACACAAACATAGCATTCAATTCTATTAAGTGCCCATGAGAGTGTTAAATTCAAATCAGCCATATTATAAGATACATCAATGTTGACTTGTTGTATTCACTGCATAGCGACGAATACAGTATTACCATATTTCAGACCAGAAGTGAAAAACTTGATAGCATTCACTTCCTGTTCAACCACTACAAAAAATAGTTTGGCTACTACATGCAGGAGTGTCTCATCAGATATTTTACTCAAGTTTAGTAAACTTAAGATTACAGGCCAGTTTAAACTCTATGGTCCAAGAGAATCACTTTGCTGCTTGGATGTAATCAATAGAATCGTCTATTGCAAAACGTGTTTATGTGTAATACATGTAAACTGTGAAGTATTGATAATCCTACAACTACTGGCTTGACTGGCATTATTATTTTATGAAAATGGTACTACACATCTGGCATAAAATCATGTGTTATTCTTTGTAATGTAATCATACTAAGTTACTAACTCAGTATTTAAAAAAAAAAAAAGTTAGTTGTGTCTGAAAAGGTCAAATCTGTGTTCCCACTCACGTAAAATATTACCAGTACGTAAATCACGCAATTAAATCAGCAATCACGTAAGAAAATTTTACTTGCTGCAAGATCACACATATGACATATGTGTGATCTTGCAGCAAGTAAAATTTTCTTACGTGATTGCTGATTTAATTCTAATACATGTATAGATATTGTGTAAAATGAATTTCACCCATGGAGTGATAAATCTAAATAATTGTCCATTGCTTTCTTCAGATGTATTTTTGGACTTGATTTTTATCAAAATCAAGTCCTTTTAAATGTAATCGTTTTAATTGACAAAAATTTTGTTGCTGGACTCCATAACCGCTTGGTTAAAAGAATGCCGCATAAAGGAAATAGTACGCAACTAAATTTTGTGATTACATAGAAGTATCTGGAATCTTTCCCCAATTAAGTGTGTCAGATCTAAATATATTTCAAATCATTTTATTGTAACTACATGGAAAGAGTCATGTATCTAAATAAGTGCTTGTCGGTAGATACATGAGATATTCAAATGCGTAGAATTAAAACCGCGTATTCACTGTCCAATAAAATATCTTGCCGTAAAAGTAGTTCTACTTTCGTTTTTCGTTCGATAGTTCAGTAACATCTCTACGGACGCATTCATGCATTTGCAACAATCTACCATTGATGTATGTGTTTTGTACCTTTCTAACATTTCTTAATATTACAAAGCGAATTCTCATCTGATCGTATTTCCGTGATATTCACACCAACTAGAGTTAGTTTGATGACGGAATCGCTATTTATAGACTCACTCCCACAGTGGCTAGTAGCAAAGCGTAACAGGTGTGGGGAGTTTGATTTATTGAATGAGTTCATGTCAGGTAAACATCGAAGGTTGAATGTTTAAACTGCGGCTTACGAATAATAATTCGAGTCGCTAAATACGAACGTAAATTACTGGATACGTGCTTTGAAACATAGCAGTTTAAGAGTTCCTTTTACGTCAGATTATTTAGAATTACTTAATCACGTCTGAATTTCATGCAACATCGGGTTAACTATGGGTCATATAGGTCTTACTCTACTGTGTCAGGACCTTTTTGAATTGAGTGACCCTGAATGTGTTCAATGCGGCATTGTTCTGTTGTGTTAAAACCAGAAGAATTAATGTTTGTATTTACTGTTACTGAAGTGTTGGTCACTAGTTTGTGTACAATAAAGAGTTTTAATGCAATTAAATTGTCTTCAATTAATGTGCTAATCATTAAACTTTCCAATATCAGGCTTTTTTCATTTTAAAATTTTAGCAAAGGGACTATAGTAAAGACCTAGCGTATGTCATTTACCTACATGCATATGACCTGCATTACAATATGAATGAAAAGTCGGTCCATAGTTTTAAATGTTAAAAATATTTGTATGGGCTCGAACGATGTGGGTACACATTTCTCTCTTGCCTCGTAAAGTACTTTCAGTACTTTGATTTATACCTATAACTCTCAATATATCAACCTAGATGAAGCACAACTATGCGAATGTTCACCCTAATGCTTTGAACTTTAATTATGCATTCTGATATGTTTATATAATTTATTTTTGAATGGCTACATAAATTGTGTAGTTTTATTATGGGTTAACACAATTGTAGTTCTACTTGTAGTTTGATAAATGTATGTTCTGCTTCGTGTAAATAGAATGTTTCAGAAATGTTTGTCTGCCTAACATAAAATGATATTACATTATTTATTGATAATGAACAATAAGTTACAAATTTAAAGCATTTAATAACGAAAATATCCCTGGGAAACGTTATTTTAGAAGAAGTATGTTAGTCTGGACGTAACGTCAATATCATGACGTTAAAACAGTATGTTAAAATTCTGACGGTGCTAGGATGGAGTTCCCTAGTATCGCGGCACTAACAAATAAATTAAATGCCGTAATGAAAGAACGCCTTATCTGTTAATTTTCTGCAACTGACAACGTGCAGTTGCATCTTTTGCACAATTCTACATAAATAAAATAATTTTTGTCTGCGTCTGTTTGTTTATCGAAGATG
Source organism: Lutraria lutraria (assembly GCA_964023205.1). Taxonomy (NCBI): domain Eukaryota; kingdom Metazoa; phylum Mollusca; class Bivalvia; order Venerida; family Mactridae; genus Lutraria; species Lutraria lutraria. Next base: position 1,464,112 of record OZ026848.1, read on the forward strand.
TTGTAGGCGGCCGTGTTTAACATACTTTCAAACTTTCTGCTTCCCGGTATTTACATGGGGCGCTGCAAGGGGTTTGTCAATAAGGTTTATTGTCGTCAGTGTGAGCAAAACGTTTCGCACATATATACTTTAAGTGTTGATAACTATGAAATATATCTTTTAAAAAAATAAATAATTAAATATAGCGCTTTAATAAGACTTCTCAGCCAACTTATCGCGAGGTCGACAACATGTGGACAATGGAAATATTTTTAGTCCAGAACCCTCTTACGGGCCTCTTTACATTCGCGAATTATCATGAAAAAGTGTCCATAAGATTTATAAATGTATTCCTGTCTGTTTTGGTCAAAAAAATAAAAATCAAAGCAAATCCATATGCGTTATTTACAATATTGAAACAAACAAAATCGCCCGAGCCTCCTTATTTTTATGTCTATTTTTAGAAAGCTGTGACGTAATTAAATTGAGGCAATGCAACATTTACCAATGTCATTCATAAACTTCAGTACCTGGCGAAAAAATATCACGATAATTCTTTTCAATTTACTTATGTAGTGAGTATCATGATTTTGATTTTAGGGATAGTGAATTTCTACTTCCGGGTTAGTTTTCAATGGTTAAGATGAAACTATGTTGTAATTTATCATTTTACTCTGTCATCGGTACAATTTGTTGTTAAACGATGCTTACTACGTCTGTCCTACAAAATTTGTGCGGGAACGGACGCTAGGTGGCGTCATTAAGCCTCGTTTACGAGATTTGTAAATACCGCGATATTAGGGAACCCGCGATATTACGAGAAGTCACTATACATTTGTTCCTTATATAAAAAAGAAACTATTCGACGGAAATCAAAACAAAAAATACGAAAATAAAGACAAAAGAACTTTACTATCTGATGTAAAACACATTTGATAAAAATTGACCTAAGACACATTTTTGCATGGCATGGCCCATATAATTTATTGCCTCAGTTACAAAATTTCATTAAAACATTGATTTTTACAGAAGGTATGATGATTTGTAAAAATATGTAAGTATGATATTTTTTGTTTGAGTTGCTTCCCTTCGTGCCAAAAAATTCAGAATACCAAAAACAACTTATATCTCTATAAGTAATGTAATTATGACTATGTATTACTCAACCGCTGCGTCACTATAATTATCCTAATTGAGTAGTATTTCTCTTAATTATATCATGTTGAACCAATATAGGCACTTACTGTGTCATTTTCCATGACATTCAATGATGTAAAAGTATTAATGCACAAATGTTTTGCTGCATACAGATTCTATCTGTATATGAGTATATTCACCAAGCAGTAAATTTCACTTTAAAAGGATAACATTGATGATACAAATATTTGGCAGATCCAATAATTATGTTCAAACTACGTACGAAGAAACCAAATGTGAATACATACCGCCTGAATTTGACATTCTATTCGATTTCTAAACATACATATTGAATTTTTAGCTCACCTGATTCATCAGGTGAGCTTTTAGGATCGGTGAATGTCCGGCGTCCGTCGTCCGTCCACAATTAGTTTGTTTACACTCTAGCAACCGCAACTCTTTACGAATCTTGCTCACAATGTATATGGCCACAATGTCTCGGCTAAGTTCGATTATGGGCAAAATCTGATAATAACTTCTAGAGTTATGGGCCCTTGAATTACAAAATTTGCTATATTTAGCTTGTTTACACTCTAGCCCCTTCATTTATTCACCAATCCTGATCATATTTTCAGTAAATGTGTATAACTAAAAGATCTTGGACAAGTTCGATTATGGGCGAAATCGGACCAGAACTTCAAGAGTTATGGGCCCTTGACTTTGAAAATTTGCTATATTTTAGCTTGTTTACACCCTAGCACCTACATTTATTCACCGATCCTAATAATATTTTCAGTAAATGTGTATAACCAAAAGATCTTGGACAAGTTCGATTATGGACGGAATCGGACCCAAAACTTCACAAGTTATGGGCCCTTGATTTTGAAAATTTGCTATATTTTAGCTTGTTTACACACTAGCGCCTTCATTTATACACCGATCCTAATAATATTTACAGTAAATGAGTATAACCAAAAGATCTCGAACAAGTTTGATTATGGGCGGAATCGGACCACATCTTCAAGAGTCATGGGCCCTTGACTTAGCAAATTTGCTATATTTTAGCTTGTTTACACTCTAGCACCTTCATTTATTCACCGATCCTAATCATATTTACAATGAATGTGTATGACCTTATGGTTTTGGACATGTTAAGTTATGGGTGGAATCGGACCACAACTTCAAGAGTTATGGACCCTTGGATTAGAAAATTTGCTACGTTTTAGCTTGTTTAACAGTATTATACCTTCATTGTTAGTTTTGATCTCAAAATCTACGAAAAAATGAGTTTTACGAGATGGAAACTATATTACCTGGTCATTGATTATTGGCCTTGGTTCTCAGGTGAGCGATAAAGGGCCAATGTGGCCCTCTTGTTATACTTAATGACATCCTTAACAGATTTAAGGAAGCCACAACCTTCCTTATAATTTAAGGAAAAAATGGCGAGTTTAAAGGAAAATCTTAAGTTGAAATGTTTTGTGAATAATTCTTAAGATTTATTAGTCCCCTGCCATACCGGAGGGGACTATAGTGTTTGTTATCGTCAGTCGGTCCTTCCGTCCCTCCCTCCCTCTGTCTGTCCGAAGTGGTTTCCGGATGATAACTTCAGTTAGAATTGACGGATTTCAATGAAAGTTAATATATGGATAGCTTAGGGCATTACCTAGAGTGGGATTGCATTTGGGGTCAATAGGTCAAATATCTAGGTCACTGTTACTAAAAATAGAAATTTGGTTTCCAGATGATAACTTCAGTTAGGGATGATGGATTTCAATAAATGTTGGTATATGGATAGCTTACGGGATAACATAGAATGGGATTGTATTTGAGGTCAATAGGTCAAACATCTAGGTCACTGTTAACAAAAATTGAAATTTGGTTTCCGGATGATAAAATCAGTTAGGGATGACGGATTTCAATGAAAGTTGGTGTATGGATAGCTTAGGGGATAACCTAGAGTGTGATTGCATTTGAGGTCAATAGGTCAAATATCTAGGTCACTGTTACTAAAAATAGAAATTTGGTTTCCGGATGATAACTTCAGTTAGGGATTACGGATTTCAATGAAAGTTAGTATATGGATAGCTTAGGTGATAACCTAGAGTGGGATTGCATTTAAGGTCAATAGTTCAAATATCTAGGTCACTGTTGCTAAAAATAGAAATTTGGTTTCTGGATGATAACTTCAGTTAGGGGTGATGGATTTCAATGGAAGTTGATGTATGGATAGCGTACGGAATAACCTAGAGTGGGATTGCATTTGAGGTCATTAGGTCAAACATCTAGGTCACTGTTACTAAAAATAGAAATTTGGTTTCCGTATGATAACATCAGTTAGGGATGACAGATTTCAATGTAAGTTGGTGAATGGATAGCTTAGGGCATAACCTAGAGTAGGATTGCATTTAAGGTCAATAGGTCAAATATCTAGGTCAGTGTTACTAAAAAGAGAAATTTGGTTTCTGGATGATAACTTCAGATAGGGATGATGGATTTCAATGAAATTTAGTATATGGATAACTTAAGATATAACCTAGAGTAGGATTGCATTTGGGGTCAATAGGTCAAACATCTAGGTCACTGTTACTAAAAATAGAAATTTGGTTTCCGTATGATAACTTCAGTTAGGGATGACAGATTTCAATGTAAGTTGGTGAATGGATAGCTTAGGGCATAACCTAGAGTAGGATTGCATTTAAGGTCAATAGGTCAAATATCTAGGTCAGTGTTACTAAAAATAGAAATTTGGTTTCTGGATGATAACTTCAGATAGGGATGATGGATTTCAATGAAATTTAGTATATGGATAACTTAGGATATAACCTAGAGTAGGATTGCATTTGGGGTCAATAGGTCAAATATCTAGGTCAGTGTTGCTAAAAATAGAAATTTGGTTTTAGGATGATAACTTCAGTTAAGGATGACAGATTTCAATGAAAGTTTGTGTATGGATAGCTTAGGGGATTACCTAAAGTTGGATTGCATTTGGGGTCAAATATCTAGGTCACTGCTACTAAAAATAGAAATTTGGTTTCCGGATGATAACTTCAGTTAGGGATGATGGATTTCAATGAAAGTCGGTATATAGATAGCTTAGGGTATAACCTAGAGTGGGATTGCATTTGGGGTCAATAGGTCAAACATCTAGGTCACTGTTACTAAAAATAGAAATTTGGTTTCCGGATGATAACTTTAGCTGGCTCGCTCATTTAGACAAAATTGTCATCATTAAAAAATCTAGACAAATGGTGCTGTATAAACAGCAGCTAACATTCCAATGATATGTGCTGGCAGGGGACTTGTATTGCATGCAATACTGACTGTAAGCTTGTTTTAGATTTAAGGAAAATGTCTAAAACTTCAACCTTAAGGAAAATTTTATCATGAGTACCACCCCTGATCTGCTATGGTTATTAGTACACTTGGTGTAAAATAATGTTAAATCTGGCAAATCAAATAAACAATTTTAAATGTTAAAAAATCATGTGAGTTGAGTACCAGATCTAGGGTGTTTGTATGGTAGCAAAAACAAAATTAATGAAATATCAACATCTACATTTCAAATTTCATTACTATTATTTATTGCTTACTTGATAATTTTTTACTGTACAGGGCTTTCATTAGACCTCAAAAGTTGAGGGTCTGATATGACCCTTGGCTGTTAATGATTTAAGGATTTAGCAAATTTCTTACTATTGTAATTACCAATTTGACCCTTTGGTACCATTTCTCAGAAGTCAGTATCCTAATTTTACTAATTTCAAGGGTCAAAATACCATTTTAAGGGTCAAATGAAAGCCCTGTTATAATTACAGTTATTTACACAACTTGAGGATTTCCTGCCATAGCTGGTGAGAATAAAAAAAGAAAATGTAACCTTACCCCCTGAGTAAATTTTGCCAAAAAATTAATACAATTAATTATTTCCTTTTTACAATGTGTCGCCATGCTTGACTTTGCCTGTGTCCGAAAACTATACAGCTATATGGCATTTTGTACTGTATATGCACCGCCCCTGCAAAATGTGACCATGGTTAACCATAGGTCAACCTATGGTTGCATGACCATGATTAACCATGATTTTAACAAAATAACAAATGGACCACCGTCAGGAATCATGGTTGAGACAGACCATGATCAACCATGATCATTGAACATGGTCAATCATGGTCATTGAGCATATTCAACCATGATCATTGAAACATGTTCAACCATGGTCATCATAAGTATATTCAACCATGATCAACCACAATCATTGAACATGTTCAACCACAGGTTCACCATCAACAATTATGGTCTAGGCCATGTTCAGACATGCGAGCATGCCATGTAAGCTATTTAGAACAAAGCAAAGGACTTAGTTTTTGGAATTTGATAATTCCTTTGCTATCATCGACTTACAAAAATGCCGTGAGCTCCATAACTGCCATGGTTCCCGTCACCACTCTCACTCTATTGTGTGCGGTAAGATAGGGTTAGGAAACCAACTAGTTTAGCATAAAATAGTTCTACTTTCGGCTTTCGTTCAGTAGGTCAGTAATTTCTCTGCAGAAGTATGCATGTAATTACATTAATCTACTATTGATGTTTGTCTTATATGTGACTTTTTGACATGATATGTAAATCAGTGTTAAGGTTTATATCCACAACGCGTATCGATCGATACTATCAGCTAGAGCTATATATAGTTGGATAAATTCTAAAAATAGAATGTGGGGTTTTCCCGTCGAAGTGCAGAGAACAGAACGGCAGTACACATACATTTGCGAAGAAATAACAGTTAATGTGAAGTTCGCAATTATTATGTTGGTTCACAGTGTGTGAAGGGTATTTTGATGTTAAGACAGAAGGATTGAATGGAACTGATGAAATCGTGCGATGTCGGTATATTCCGTAGCGAGATCGGCAAATGTCGCCGTATAACGGCTCGTTTCCGAATAGCTATAGTTTTTTACAATAAACTTTTACTTTCACTTCAAAACCTGTCATATAGTCCAACATCATGATAACAAGTTTGAATATAATTCCCATACCAATAATGTATTTTTTCTGAAAAAAAATCTTAAACTACGATTAATCAATCGATAGCGGTTTATGTCAGTTTTGTTCCGAGTTAGGAACTAAAACATGGAAAGTCGAAAAATTCTTCAAAACCAAATTATCACTGAAAGAATTATATAGGTCGATTTTAATTCGTTTCTAACACTGTAGTGTGCATTAAAAGTGATATGTGGTCATAATCAAGATATATTATTAAAATGGAGCGTTTTGAAGAGCTTTTCGGTATGTATTAAATCAGTAAATACGACAGCAACACTGCTTATTTTGGTACCGATGGATTCGGAAAAATATAGGCTGGATAATGGGCTACATAATAAACTTGAAACATCTGATAACTTAGATAACCATCATGTTAGGTTGATGGAATTTAGCACATGAATATCAGAATATGTACATAAATAGATGGCAATATTGAGATGGTGTATGTTAATTCCTAAGCATGAATATCCATGAACTGAACCTTCTCCTAACTGTCATTGTTGTGTTGTCAGCAACACCATGGCAGTGACTTGTCTCATATGAAAAAATCAAATTCCGACAGTACTTTCAGTACTTTGATTAATAAATGGATGTAAAAAGTATGTAGTAGTAATGGCCATACAGTAAAACCTGTCAACAGAGTGTCATGAAGTAAGTAAATCTGACATCAGTCACATCACACATGCATCATGTAAACAAGTCAGCTGGTCCGATGAGATTCTTTATCAGACCTACACACACAATCTATCCGAACAAGTCAACCAGTCTGGCGCCTTTTGCAAAGTGTGAGTGTAAATGATATTTTTAAATAAAAGGATTTAAATTAAATACTTGAATACCAAACAATGATATGGCTCATTTTCGATTAATAAAATGTTCAATTCTATCAATCATTCATAATGAATACCATGGTCAAATAAGTATATTGCATGGACACATGTGTATCATCAGTCAAATGATGTACAAAGAAATCAATTCACGAAGTAAAATGTTTGTGTGTACATTGCTTTTCTGCTCAGTGAGGTATCTTATCAACTGTAACAATAAACATACAAATTACAATATAATATTTATAATCATAATTTTATTGAAAACGAGTAAAAACCCTATTTATTGTGATACTGTAGGAGAAATATAATGTATAAGATACAGGGCTCGAACCCACAACCTCCTGCTTGCAAGTCAAATTAAGCTTGATCAGTCACAGAATGTTTCATGGCCACACACAAGTAACTTAATTGTTAATAGCCCTTTCATACTAAACATTATGAAGTTACATGTATCAATTTGAATGCATTTCAAATTCATTCATCATGCCTAAACACATATTTAAATCACAGTAAATGTCCAGAAATATTCAAACCTAAGAAACTACAGCAGGTTTCTGTGCATGTGGTAATTTACTAAGAAAACAAATGACCTTGATAAAAACTATGGTGATCATTTCACCCACATGGCCTTCTGTGAAGTATAAACATCAGAATGAATGTTGAATAAATCTCAAAGCAATTGAATAAAATTGTGACTCAGACTGATTCATAAGTAGTTCATGAAAAGAGTTTGGTTCATGAAATGTGCATGATCATTTTATAAACCTAAGAGTTTACCTGATGAATCAATTAAAATATTTTTATAGGGCTCTGTATGATTCTTGAACAGTTCATGAAAATATAATTGTTCAGATCATGAATAATTCATGAAGTCCAAACGATTCATGAAATGCTCATGAATACCCCTTCAGAGCAGTACAGTACATGTTAAAAACCTCATGTATTCAAACATTGACAGTTCATGAATTGTTCAATGACTTGAAATTTTACATGATGTCATGAACTTCATTTCGGGCTGACAACAAGATATACGTCATTTGATTGACAGGTAATATCATTCATGATGTCAGTTACTGAGTGCTTCATTAGACCATGATCAACCATGGTTGATTGTCACATACCATGATTTTAACCATGATTCCTTCATTTGACCATGATCAAACATGGTGAGCATGGTTTAAATCCGTCGATCATGGTTGATCATGACTGATCATGGTTGACCATGACTAGAGTTTTGGCTAATCAGGTTCAAATCCTGTTTGACCATGATTGATCTATGGTTAACCATGGTTGATCATGAACAACCATGGTCGATCATGACCACATTTCGCAGGGGCGATTATCTTTTTCTAAAGATATTTCTTGTTAGATATGTTTGAAAAATAAGATTTTCTGTGGTTATGGAAAATGTGCATATCATAATGCTTCAGATTTAACGCCGTTTTCAACATTATTTCAGTCATATCGTGGGAGGTACCGTAGTTGTCCTAGCCAGCTTCCCTGGACTTCATAAATTATACTATGATATAAGCTACCATATGTTCTATCCACAAGTTACTACCACATAGTACCACATATTTCAGAGGTAGGGGCTGCTTTACATAGGATGTATAGTATCTTCAGTCAAATTTGTCACAGACAGTGTGAGCCTCGCCTAGGGTTTGAACTCACAACCGCTTGATCAGTAGACCAGTGCTCTAACCACTGACCTAACCGGGCGGGCTATATGCATTTCATAAATGGATCTAATGTTCATGGCTTTATCTTTCCAATGTCCTTCATATGATATACAGTCAGCCCTGTGTTAGTGGTCATCTTTGAATACAGGCCACCCTGTGAGTAAAGGCCAGTCTTTTAAAAACTGTGATTGATATTTAGAAAAAAAGACTTCTGAAAAAAGACCACCTGTCTTATTATAAAGGTTGCATTATGTTATTCGCATGGCTGGCCTTTGTTCACAGGTTTGACTTTATGTGTGTTTGTTGAGATATTTATTATACCCCCCCCCCCCCCAAACGAAGTTGGAGAGGGGGTGTATTGGAGTCGCTCTGTTGGTCGGTTGGTCGGTCCGTACGTTCGTCCGCATAAAGTTTGTGAAGTGAACTTCTTCCTGATTTTTTAAGCTGTTGCAATGAAACTTGGTATATGTTATCACCATCAAGTGTAGATGTGCAAGACATAATTTTCATGCCCAGCGATGCACTCATTGCAGTGTTATGTCCCCCTGAACGTAGCCGTATAGTGTACTATTGCAGTATTAGTGTCAAAGCGGCGGCGGGGTATTAGTCACCTCTGTGACAGCTCTAGATTTATCTATCCACCGACATATTAGGAGAAAAATGTTCCAGTTTATTGTGACCATAGACATTTTTGTGAAAAAAGTATAACACCACTTAATTGATAAGGAACTTTTTATTCTAAAAAAAGTCGGCAAATACCACCATCCTCAAAGTTTCAGTGATAATAAAAGATTGATTCTAAATTTTCCCTGCAGCATAAACTGATATATATATTATCTTCTTTTCAAATGCATGCATACTTTATTCTTTCTTTTTTTACTATTTGACACACAAAACTAAAGTTGTATGTATGTAATTCTGTGTAATGGGTTGTGGCCTACATCATTTAAATAAATTTTAAGTTATTGTATTGTATATAGTCAAACCTGTAAACAAAGATCACCAGAAGGAAAGATGAAATATGACTTTAGCTCAGTCATCCATTCATCAGAGGTTTCCCTATCATGCTATATTGATCCCAGGTAGCAATTAATTAACTTGGGTTTAACTTTACAACGGTATACCTCAATTTTAAGCTAGGTGGTTGCTTTTTTTTTTTTTTGTTAATTGATCATTAATTAGGCAATATATAATTTGTACAGCTGTTTATGATGATTTAATGCTTCATGGTTTATAGGATTTTGTAAATACTTAAATTGTACAGCACAACCTCTCCAGAGTGGCCCTATCTTGAGCAACAACCTCCCTTCTACAACAGTATGAGTTTTACCCACTGAATGATTTGAGAATTTATTTAACCTCTTTAGAGCAACAACCTCTCATCGGCAACATAATTTTGCTACTCCCAAAGGGTGTTGTTCTGGGAAGGTTGTATCTATCTTCAGGAAACAAGACTTGAAACTTTATATGTTCAGAATTAAAATGAATTAACACTTTTTATTTATCAATTGGATTCTGGAAGGTGAAATATATTAATATTTGGTATCAATCTGTTCCTTATTTTATGTAGATTAAGATACATATGGTTATGTATTATTTAATCAAGTGATTTCATAATAAAACATATCTTTAACTTCTTTTGCTTGAGAAAATAGGTGTGGATAGCTTACAAAGACAATTAAAGTATTAATCTGGAAGGTGTAAGGTCATAGTTCACCTTGTGTTTAGCAGGTATTTTTCTATTGAAAAAGTCACACTTGCTGTTGAAGATTTTGTCATTTGAATCACAATTGTAACATAGACTTTTATTGGTGAATATTGTAAACATTCAAATTCTTTTTATAAGCTTGTCATTGATTTGTTAACAAAGGGTCCTTACCAATCAGATTCACTCAGGTTTTAGCAGGAAGTGACCTTAGTTTTTGGTGTAGTCAGGGTAACAAATATTGAAAGTTGTACTTTGTCTATTAATTTTAATGTGTTTTAAGGATATTGGATTTGTTGTAAGTAGTTTTTGATGATTCTCTTTGAACTTTCTTCTGCTCATATTTTGCAATAAAGATTTACCAAATGATGGCAAATGAAGAAAAAAAAATACAATACAGCAGTGTCACTCACATGCAAAATGAACTTTGTCGGCAGACTTTACAAGACAGACGTAATTTAAATAGACTGACACTTCTTTATAAAATAGAATATGGTCTAGTAGCAGTACTGGTTCAATAATACGTTGAGAGACCTGTGAGAATGTCCCGCCACATGCATCCCCTCTCCTTTCGTCAAGTACACATGTCCTCCAGTTATTATAAATATTTTTTTCCCTGTATACTGTGGTTTTATGGAACAACCTGCCAGCTATGACTGTTTTGCAACCAGACCTAGAGGGGTTTAAGTGCTGTCCTAACCCCTGTGTGCTATCCCACTACCGCCCCTGAACAAACAAAGCAGATGTTTTAACCAATTTTAACCTGTATATTGTTTCACCTTATAGTTAACACTATCATGCTTTTAGCTTCCATCCTCTCTATTTTACTTTGAAGTCTTTCTTTCACTGCTTTTAAAATCACTTTTGTCTACACTGACACGCACCTGCTAGTTTACCCGAAAGGGTCTTAAACAGTATATGGAGATAGATAGATAAAGAATTTTTTTTTTAGTTTAAAATTTGTATAGCATACACAGGGCTCTCACTGGGATTTTGAAAGTAGGAGTCCCTAGGTTTCTATACTTGAACTAAACCACAACATAGATATATGATGGACATACACACATCAGTGTAACCTCCCTCCGACAGCCACCAATGGGAAGGGTAAAAATGGATGTTGTAAGGAGGAGGCTGTTGTTGAGAGAGTGAAAATAGAGTCAAACATTAATTTGGGTTGACTGAAGATATTACATCCTATGTTAAATCATCCTCCACCTCTGAATTATATTGGGTACAATTAGCTTGGCAGTAGCATGCAGATAGAATGTGGTTAATATTGCTTAAGGCCTAATTAAATGAAGTCCAGGGAACTGGTTTGGGATAACCGCCTTCCACGTTATAACTGAAATAATGTTGAAAATGATGTTTTATCTGATGAAATAAATAAATGAAACCTGTTTCTGTTCAAATTTATTTGTAGCTACACAATTTAGGTCTGTAATTCTCCTGATTTGATTTAAGCTTAAATGTAAACATTTATTACTTTGTGTGTTCTTGTGCAATATGTGTATGTTTGTTGTTTTCCCATTTTAACTTTATCTTGAATGTAGAATACCTTAGTATTTACTTTTATACGTCTGAAGGGATGTATTAATTTTGTTAAGCTGCTGGCGTGCGTCTGTCTGTCTGTCTGTCCATCTTTAGCCCCTTGAAGGTTTTAGAAGAAACATTACTCAAATGATTACCAGATCAAGACGACATGCACAGCACATGTTTCAAAAGGCTAACTTCAAGGTCAAGGTCACACTTAGGGATCGAAGGTCATATGAATTGTTTCCGCTCTGTAACTCTTTAAGCCTGCAAAGGATTTTGAAGAAACTTTACTCAAATGTTTACCATATTGAGATGAAGTGCAGTTTCCATGTTTTGGAAGGCTTACCTCACGGTCACACTTAGGTGGTCAAAGGTCATATGCACAAAAAGTACCCCCCCCCCAAAAAATGTTTTTACAGTATCAATTGTACCATTGGGCATGTATAGCTCCACCTTACGGTGATTCTGTCTAGTTTATTTGTTCCGTAAAACATGTATACAAATATTCATATAAGCAATTTATATTTTTCAGTAAACAAAGATGAAGACTAAGCATCCTGTGGCAGCCACTGGATAAGAGGTAAGTGCTCAAGTTCTAAATCAGCCCTATTGCATTGCCAATTTCAGATGACAAAATTCTATCGAAATCTGTTGTGTCAAGGGTGCTACCAGGGGTATATGTGTTTATTGAACGCGGGGTCTTGCTTGAAATAATTATTAATAACATAAAGAAAAATTGAACTTTACACTTTTTGTACACTTTCTTCTACAGTTGATTCTCATTATATCAACTTCACTTATAGGAAAATTTTGTTTATGACAAACTGTTCTTTTGTGTGCCAACTTTTTTGTTTTGATTTCTTATAATATGCATACTTTCAATTTTGTTTGTGTCACTCTAATAAGAATGTAGTTTTATATATTTATGTCAAAGATAGTACTGATCTCTTTCACGCTTATTTTAACATTTCGCTAATTAAACTGAAGGCTCAATAAGATTAACGTGAATAATCAAAGTACTGAAAGCACTGAGATATTCACTACTGATTGAAATATTTATACAATACCACATATATTACATATCAACAAGTTTTGCTATACACTATTTTATTTCTATTAATTAGGCCTGCGCGATTGTTTTATTAATTTATCACGTGACTGAATTGAAAGTTCCAATTACTGATAATCAGTATTTGCTAGTGGAGTAGTGTTTATGAATATACCTGTAAAATAAATTTCATGGTTTGATTCTCCAGGATTGTAGGCCTTAGTAAATTCTTGGCTAGCGCTAGCCAAAAATTCTTAGTAGCCAGACATTTAATCGTCTGGCTGTTAACTCGGATTTCTTAATAGCCATATCAGCATTTAATTAACAAAAAGCAAAATGTTGGGCATGTCAACCAAGACTTATTGGTATATACAGCTAGTTTTAGTTTTCTCTGCATTTATCAAATCAGGTCACATGGGCTAATTATTAGGCCAGTTCAATTACCCTGAAACATGGCTTTATGTGCCTGTTACTACACTTTCCATTCTCTGGACTTTGGGGCAATGAAGTCACTTGGTTTATTTATGTGTTGACATGCTGGAACTAATTAGATGTTGCTTTTATATTATGTACTCTTTCTGACATGAGTCTTTGATATACTTAAACAACAACAAAGTAATTGATATTATCTAGATGCATTGGCTATCTAGGCATGAGTTCAAATCACATTTTATTGCTCAGATTTTGTCTTGAAACAAATCTATACACCCAAAAGCATGTCAACATGTCAATTTAAAATTATTGGATGAGCTGAAAACTATTCTTTGTAGCAGTTTAACAGGAAGTTCTCAGGTTTTTCACTTCCGATGTGAACTGTTTCTGAAATATGTTAACACTGTATTCGTCTGCTATGCGGCAGTGAATACAATCAAAGCACTGGGAGTAATGTCAGAAGCAAAAGTAAAAATGATATTGATAATATTTGGTAGATTTGTGTTAGATGATACCAAAAATCTCAACCAACTCTAGGCCAAAATGTTACAAACTCAAATGTATTTGTTTGGACGTGTTGTATTTTACCTTGTGAACACACTAGGGGTCACATTTTTAGCTCAATTTTAGCAATACTGGGTCAGAATCTCGGACGAGTTCGATATTAAGCCATTTGGGGTAAAAAACAGGTCACCAGGGCCAAATAAGGGAAAACCTTGTGAACACTTTATTAGTCTCTGTTTTGATTGGATCATCATGAAACCTTGTCAGAATATTTGTCTTTAAAAATTCTTGGACGAGTTCGAACATGGGTCATCTTGGGTCAAAAACTAGGTCACCAGGTCAAATCTTAGGAAAACTTTGTTAACACTGTAGATTTCACAGTTATAATTGGATCTTCTTTAAACCTTGTCAGAATGTTTGCATCAATGATATGTGGGTCAAGGTAGAACATGGGTCAGCAGGGGTAAAAAAATGGGTCACAATGTCAAATCTTCGGTAAAAACCTTGTAAAAGCTCTAAATATCATGTTTTTTTTATCATCATGGATATTACCCAAACCTTGTCAGATTGTTTGTAATAATGATATTAAAGACTAAGTTCAGATATGGGTCACCTAGGGTCAATAACTAGGTCGCGAGGTCAAATCTTTGGAAAACCTTATCAAAACTGTAGTTGTCAAATTTTGATTGTATCATCATCAAACCTTGTCAGAATGTTTGTCTTAATGATATGTAAGACAAATTCGAACATGAGTCGTCTGGGATAAACAACTAGGTCATGAGGTCAAATCTTAGGAAAACTTTGTCTATGCTGTAGTTTTCATGGTTTTGATTGGATCTTGACAAGATTTTGTCAGAATGTTTGTCTTATTTATATGAAGGACAAGTTCTAACATGGGTCATCTGGGGTCAAAAACTAGGTCACTGGTTAAAACAATGTTGTAATGAGTTAACAGTGATTGTCATGGTAGCAATATAGGGCCATCTTGGCCCTATTGTTCACAATATTGCTTTTACTAAACTATCGTTTGTTGAATAATTTTGGATATCATTAGAACATACTAGTAACAGTTGTTCACACTTACCTACTGTTTGTAAAACATAACATCCACAACAATCCCAAACTATTATCAATGCTATTGTTATTATACTTCATTAGATATAAAACACTGAATCACAACAAAAATGTCTAACAGATCAGGTGTGACACACACATATCAAAAGCAACGACAGTGTATCTTTAATTTTGCCTGAAGAAGTCGCGAATTCAGAAATACATGAATAAAGAAAACAGCTGATTTTTAACTAAAAAAACGCATAATTTTGACCTCGCGAAATCAAAGCGTTCTATAGTATGATTTGCAAGCCGCCATTGATATTGTTGAGTTGTAATCTTAATAAAAATGATATTATCTTAATAAAAAATCTTCTACATTTCAACGCATTCGAAACCATTCTGTTGATGTAATGAGAAAGGCCAAACTAAATCACAATTATAATATGTCAGCACAATTAAAAACTCCTTTCCTCTCCATCGTCATGGAAATCATAGCGAACTTGTCTCAAATCTTTCATCTCCTCCAAATCAAGTTCTTCCTTGCTTCACTGCAAGATGGTGATAACACTGTGAAAGAGGAAATCACCAAAGCAAACCCTCTGAATAACTTTTGTCGGGATCAAACACCTTGATCAATAATTAAGTGCTCGATCTCTGCAAAATGATGCGGAATGACATCAGTCCTGTCTTCGACCTCATTACAATTACAAGCTATAATGTAGAGGATATTTGAAAATTTGAACTGTCCACTCGTCTGTGTGACATTTTGACTAGTCTCTGTCCTCTGTTCTGTTTTTAAGACGCTTTTGTCACTCCTTGAAGCCATTCTTATGTTGGCAATTGTCAACCTATATCTCTTCTCTGTACCATAGGGAAAGTCCTTGAAAGGGTAGTCCACAGGCATACTTATACACAATAGTGACAATGATCTTCTCACTCTGCTTTAAATCCGGCTTTGTACCTGGTGACTCAACAGTTAACCAACTGGCTTATCTTTACAACTTCTTCACTGAGGCTGTCGATTCCAGAGCTGTATTGTGCGACATAAGGAAGACTTTTGACTGTATCTCACATCATGCTTTACTCGTCAGACTCAAACATTTTGAATTTGTTGGAAGTCTTTTTAATTGGTTCTCATCTTATCTAAGTGACAGACAGCAAACTGATGTTCTGCCTGATGCTCAAACAAAATGGAATGGTATTAAAGCTAGGACTCCACAGGAGTCAATTTTGGGCCCCCTAATTTTCTTGATATTGATCAATGACATTGTTTCTGACATCAGGGCAAACGTCCATCTATTTGCAGATGACACAAGCCTTTAGATAGTTGTTTGGGTTTCATTAACTGCTTCACAAACACTGAATTCTGACCTACAAAAAATACCTCTTGAATAAAATTTGTTCCATTTTAATAGCTTCATTTTTTTAGGAATAGGGGGTGGATTTGGATTTTTTTAGATTTTTATTTCTTAATTACAAACACCCCATTAAGATAGCATTTTAGTACCCTTATTTTAACTTTAATTGTAGATTTTATAAAGCTGGGAAAAAATCAACTGCCTAAATATTTCTACAAAACTTTTTTTCTTATTCCAGTAATTATTTCTATTAGGTAAAATGTCTTGAATTGAAATGAAATTATATTTAAATTTTTGTCATATTTTTGTTATTGTAGGGTTCTTTTTTAAAGTTCTAGTTATGCCCCCACTTCAAAGAAATGTGGGTATATATTGCTGGTTTGCTCATGTTCGTCTTTTTTGCTCGTTTTTAATCAAACCTTGTCTGGCCAATTCGACTGTATTGGCCTCTTAGGTCTTCACTTGGTTTGAAGGTTGGTCAAATACAGATAGATGACCCCTATTGATAAGATCTATCAATAGTTCAAAGGTCAACTATCCATTTGCTCTTTAGGGAGCATTGGTGTTTCACAAACACCTCATTAAGTGAGCGTTTTAGTACCATTATTAAAACTTAAGATATATCAAATAACTTAAAAAAACTAAGGTAGTTGATTTTTCTGAGCTTTATTCTCTACTAGTATTTTTACAAAACTTTATTCTTATCCTAGCAGTTATTACTATTAGGTAAAATGTCTTGAAATTGAAATGATTTGCATTCATATTTTTGTCCTATTTTTGTAATTGTAGGGTTCTTTTTTAAAGTTCTAGTTATGCCCCCACTTCAAAGAAATGGGGGTATATATTGCTGGTTTGCTCATGTCCGTCTTTTTTTGCTCGTTTTTAATCAAACCTTGTCTGGCCAATTCGACTGTATTGGCCTCTTAGGTCTTCACTTGGTTTGAAGGTTGGTTAAATATAGATAGATGACCCCTGTTGATAAGGTCTATCAATAGGTCAAAGGTCAACTATCCATTTGCTCTTTAGGGAGCATTGGTGTTTCACAAACACCTCAGTAAGTGAGCGTTTTCATGCCATTATTTCATCTAAGATATATCAAATAACTTAAAAAACTTAGCTAGTTGATTTTCCTTATGTTTATCAAAAAATAAAGCTAAGGAAAGATTGACTGCCTAACTAACTTTTAAGCCTTCGAAATCATACTGCATAATTATGTTGATGAAATAAGAAAGGCCAAACTAAACCACAATAAATTTGTTAGCACAAAATCTGCTTTCCTCTTCATTGTCATGGAAATCATGGTGAACTTGTCTCAAATCTATCATCTCTTCCAAATTGAGTTCATCTTTGCTTCACTGCAAGTTGGTGATAACACTGTGGAAGATTAAATCACCAAAGCAAACCTTCTGAATAACATTTGTCGGGATCAAACCCCTCTTAATGAATAGTTAGGTGCTCAAACTCTGAAAAATGATGTGAATGTCATCAGCCCTTTCTTATACCACATTACAGTTACAACCTCTGAGATTATAAAATTTGAATTGTCAACTTGTCAGTGTGTCATTTTGACCTGTCGCTGTCCTAAGCTTTTCCTAGCTCATGGAAAGACATTTTTGTCACTCCTTGAAGCCATTCTCGTGTTGGCAATTGTCAACCTATATCTCTACTTTGTACCATAGGAAAAGTCCTTGAAAGGGTAGTCCACAGGTATACTTATACACAATAGTGACTTCTCACTCTGCTTTAAATCAGGCTTTGAACCTGGTGACTCAACAGTTAACCAACTGGCTTATCTGTACAACTTCTTCACAGAGGCTGTCGATTCCAGAGCTGTATTGTGCGACATAAGGAAGACTTTTGACCATATCTCGCATCATGCTATACTTGTCAGACTCAAACATTTTGAATTTTTTGGCAGTCTTTTTAATTGGTTCTCATCTTATCTAAGTGATAGACAGCAAACTGTTGTTCTGCCTGATGCTCAAACAAAATGGAATGATATTAAAGCTAGGACTCCACAGGAGTCAATTTTGGGCCCCCTCATTTTCTTGATATTGATCAATGACATTGTTTCTGATATCAGGGCAAACGTCCATCTATTTGCAGATGACACAAGCCTTCACATAGTTGTCAGGGTTCCATTAACTGCTTCACAAACACTGAATTCTGACCTAGAAAAAATACCCCTTGAATAAAATTTGTTCCATTTTAATAGCTTCATTGTTTTAGGAATAGGGGGTGGATTTGGATTTTTCTAGATTTTTATTTCTTAATTACAAACACCCCATTAAGATAGCATTTTAGTACCCTTATTTTAACTTTAATTGAAGATTTTATAAAGCTGGGAAAAATCAACTGCCTAAATATTTCTACAAAGCTTTTTTCTTATTCCAGTAGTTATTTCTATTAGGTAAAATGTCTTGAATTGAAATGAAATTATATTTAAATTTTTGTCATATTTTTGTTATTGTAGGGTTCTTTTTTTAAAGTTCTAATTATGCCCCCATTTCAAAGAAATGTGGGTATATATTGCTGGTTTGCTCATGTTCGTCTTTTTTGCTTGTTTTTAATCAAACCTTGTCTGGCCAATTCGACTGTATTGGCCTCTTAGGTCTTCACTTGGTTTGAAGGTTGGTCAAATACAGATAGATGACCCCTATTGATAAGGTCTATCAATAGGTCAAAGGTCAACTATCCATTTGCTCTTTAGGGAGCATTGGTGTTTCACAAACACCTCATTAAGTGAGCGTTTTAGTACCATTATTAAAACTTAAGATATATCAAATAACTTAAAAAAACTAAGGTAGTTGATTTTTCTGAGCTTTATTCTCTACTAGTATTTTTACAAAACTTTATTCTTATCCTAGCAGTTATTACTATTAGGTAAAATGTCTTGAAATTGAAATGATTTGCATTCATATTTTTGTCCTATTTTTGTAATTGTAGGGTTCTTTTTTAAAGTTCTAGTTATGCCCCCACTTCAAAGAAATGGGGGTATATATTGCTGGTTTGCTCATGTCCGTCTTTTTTGCTCGTTTTTAATCAAACCTTGTCTGGCCAATTCGACTGTATTGGCCTCTTAGGTCTTCACTTGGTTTGAAGGTTGGTCAAATATAGATAGATGACCCCTGTTGATAAGGTCTATCAATAGGTCAAAGGTCAACTATCCATTTGCTCTTTAGGGAGCATTGGTGTTTCACAAACACCTCAGTAAGTGAGCGTTTTCATGCCATTATTTCATCTAAGATATATCAAATAACTTAAAAAACTTAGCTAGTTGATTTTCCTTATGTTTATCAAAAAATAAAGCTAAGGAAAGATTGACTGCCTAACTAACTTTTAAGCCTTCGAAATCATACTGCATAATTATGTTGATGAAATAAGAAAGGCCAAACTAAACCACAATAAATTTGTTAGCACAAAATCTGCTTTCCTCTTCATTGTCATGGAAATCATGGTGAACTTGTCTCAAATCTATCATCTCTTCCAAATTGAGTTCATCTTTGCTTCACTGCAAGTTGGTGATAACACTGTGGAAGATTAAATCACCAAAGCAAACCTTCTGAATAACATTTGTCGGGATCAAACCCCTCTTAATGAATAGTTAGGTGTTCAAACTCTGAAAAATGATGTGAATGTCATCAGCCCTTTCTTATACCACATTACAATTACAACCTCTGAGATTATAAAATTTGAATTGTCCACTCGTCAGTGTGTCATTTTGACCAGTCGCTGTCCTAAGCTTTTCCTAGCTCATGGAAAGACATTTTTGTCACTCCTTGAAGCCATTCTCGTGTTGGCAATTGTCAACCTATATCTCTACTTTGTACCATAGGAAAAGTCCTTGAAAGGGTAGTCCACAGGTATACTTATACACAATAGTGACTTCTCACTCTGCTTTAAATCAGGCTTTGAACCTGGTGACTCAACAGTTAACCAACTGGCTTATCTGTACAACTTCTTCACAGAGGCTGTCGATTCCAGAGCTGTATTGTGCGACATAAGGAAGACTTTTGACCATATCTCGCATCATGCTATACTTGTCAGACTCAAACATTTTGAATTTTTTGGCAGTCTTTTTAATTGGTTCTCATCTTATCTAAGTGATAGACAGCAAACTGTTGTTCTGCCTGATGCTCAAACAAAATGGAATGATATTAAAGCTAGGACTCCACAGGAGTCAATTTTGGGCCCCCTCATTTTCTTGATATTGATCAATGACATTGTTTCTGATATCAGGGCAAACGTCCATCTATTTGCAGATGACACAAGCCTTCACATAGTTGTCAGGGTTCCATTAACTGCTTCACAAACACTGAATTCTGACCTAGAAAAAATACCTCTTGAATAAAATTTGTTCCATTTTAATAGCTTCATTTTTTTAGGAATAGGGGGTGGATTTGGATTTTTCTAGATTTTTATTTCTTAATTACAAACACCCCATTAAGATAGCGTTTTAGTACCCTTATTTTAACTTTAATTGAAGATTTTATAAAGCTGGGAAAAAACAACTGCCTAAATATTTCTACAAAGCTTTTTTCTTATTCCAGTAGTTATTTCTATTAGGTAAAATGTCTTGAATTGAAATGAAATTATATTTAAATTTTTGTCATATTTTTGTTATTGTAGGGTTCTTTTTTTAAAGTTCTAATTATGCCCCCATTTCAAAGAAATGTGGGTATATATTGCTGGTTTGCTCATGTTCGTCTTTTTTGCTCGTTTTTAATCAAACCTTGTCTGGCCAATTCGACTGTATTGGCCTCTTAGGTCTTCACTTGGTTTGAAGGTTGGTCAAATACAGATAGATGACCCCTATTGATAAGGTCTATCAATAGGTCAAAGGTCAACTATCCATTTGCTCTTTAGGGAGCATTGGTGTTTCACAAACACCTCATTAAGTGAGCGTTTTAGTACCATTATTAAAACTTAAGATATATCAAATAACTTAAAAAAACTAAGGTAGTTGATTTTTCTGAGCTTTATTCTCTACTAGTATTTTTACAAAACTTTATTCTTATCCTAGCAGTTATTACTATTAGGTAAAATGTCTTGAAATTGAAATGATTTGCATTCATATTTTTGTCCTATTTTTGTAATTGTAGGGTTCTTTTTTAAAGTTCTAGTTATGCCCCCACTTCAAAGAAATGGGGGTATATATTGCTGGTTTGCTCATGTCCGTCTTTTTTGCTCGTTTTTAATCAAACCTTGTCTGGCCAATTCGACTGTATTGGCCTCTTAGGTCTTCACTTGGTTTGAAGGTTGGTCAAATACAGATAGATGACCCCTATTGATAAGGTCTATCAATAGGTCAAAGGTCAACTATCCATTTGCTCTTTAGGGAGCATTGGTGTTTCACAAACACCTCATTAAGTGAGCGTTTTAGTACCATTATTAAAACTTAAGATATATCAAATAACTTAAAAAAACTAAGGTAGTTGATTTTTCTGAGCTTTATTCTCTACTAGTATTTTTACAAAACTTTATTCTTATCCTAGCAGTTATTACTATTAGGTAAAATGTCTTGAAATTGAAATGATTTGCATTCATATTTTTGTCCTATTTTTGTAATTGTAGGGTTCTTTTTTAAAGTTCTAGTTATGCCCCCACTTCAAAGAAATGGGGGTATATATTGCTGGTTTGCTCATGTCCGTCTTTTTTGCTCGTTTTTAATCAAACCTTGTCTGGCCAATTCGACTGTATTGGCCTCTTAGGTCTTCACTTGGTTTGAAGGTTGGTCAAATATAGATAGATGACCCCTGTTGATAAGGTCTATCAATAGGTCAAAGGTCAACTATCCATTTGCTCTTTAGGGAGCATTGGTGTTTCACAAACACCTCAGTAAGTGAGCGTTTTCATGCCATTATTTCATCTAAGATATATCAAATAACTTAAAAAACTTAGCTAGTTGATTTTCCTTATGTTTATCAAAAAATAAAGCTAAGGAAAGATTGACTGCCTAACTAACTTTTAAGCCTTCGAAATCATACTGCATAATTATGTTGATGAAATAAGAAAGGCCAAACTAAACCACAATAAATTTGTTAGCACAAAATCTGCTTTCCTCTTCATTGTCATGGAAATCATGGTGAACTTGTCTCAAATCTATCATCTCTTCCAAATTGAGTTCATCTTTGCTTCACTGCAAGTTGGTGATAACACTGTGGAAGATTAAATCACCAAAGCAAACCTTCTGATAACATTTGTCGGGATCAAACCCCTCTTAATGAATAGTTAGGTGTTCAAACTCTGAAAAATGATGTGAATGTCATCAGCCCTTTCTTATACCACATTACAATTACAACCTCTGAGATTATAAAATTTGAATTGTCCACTCGTCAGTGTGTCATTTTGACCAGTCGCTGTCCTAAGCTTTTCCTAGCTCATGGAAAGACATTTTTGTCACTCCTTGAAGCCATTCTCGTGTTGGCAATTGTCAACCTATATCTCTACTTTGTACCATAGGAAAAGTCCTTGAAAGGGTAGTCCACAGGTATACTTATACACAATAGTGACTTCTCACTCTGCTTTAAATCAGGCTTTGAACCTGGTGACTCAACAGTTAACCAACTGGCTTATCTGTACAACTTCTTCACAGAGGCTGTCGATTCCAGAGCTGTATTGTGCGACATAAGGAAGACTTTTGACCATATCTCGCATCATGCTATACTTGTCAGACTCAAACATTTTGAATTTTTTGGCAGTCTTTTTAATTGGTTCTCATCTTATCTAAGTGATAGACAGCAAACTGTTGTTCTGCCTGATGCTCAAACAAAATGGAATGATATTAAAGCTAGGACTCCACAGGAGTCAATTTTGGGCCCCCTCATTTTCTTGATATTGATCAATGACATTGTTTCTGATATCAGGGCAAACGTCCATCTATTTGCAGATGACACAAGCCTTCACATAGTTGTCAGGGTTCCATTAACTGCTTCACAAACACTGAATTCTGACCTAGAAAAAATACCTCTTGAATAAAATTTGTTCCATTTTAATAGCTTCATTTGTTTAGGAATAGGGGGTGGATTTGGATTTTTCTAGATTTTTATTTCTTAATTACAAACACCCCATTAAGATAGCGTTTTAGTACCCTTATTTTAACTTTAATTGAAGATTTTATAAAGCTGGGAAAAAACAACTGCCTAAATATTTCTACAAAGCTTTTTTCTTATTCCAGTAGTTATTTCTATTAGGTAAAATGTCTTGAATTGAAATGAAATTATATTTAAATTTTTGTCATATTTTTGTTATTGTAGGGTTCTTTTTTTAAAGTTCTAATTATGCCCCCATTTCAAAGAAATGTGGGTATATATTGCTGGTTTGCTCATGTTCGTCTTTTTTGCTCGTTTTTAATCAAACCTTGTCTGGCCAATTCGACTGTATTGGCCTCTTAGGTCTTCACTTGGTTTGAAGGTTGGTCAAATACAGATAGATGACCCCTATTGATAAGGTCTATCAATAGGTCAAAGGTCAACTATCCATTTGCTCTTTAGGGAGCATTGGTGTTTCACAAACACCTCATTAAGTGAGCGTTTTAGTACCATTATTAAAACTTAAGATATATCAAATAACTTAAAAAAACTAAGGTAGTTGATTTTTCTGAGCTTTATTCTCTACTAGTATTTTTACAAAACTTTATTCTTATCCTAGCAGTTATTACTATTAGGTAAAATGTCTTGAAATTGAAATGATTTGCATTCATATTTTTGTCCTATTTTTGTAATTGTAGGGTTCTTTTTTAAAGTTCTAGTTATGCCCCCACTTCAAAGAAATGGGGGTATATATTGCTGGTTTGCTCATGTCCGTCTTTTTTGCTCGTTTTTAATCAAACCTTGTCTGGCCAATTCGACTGTATTGGCCTCTTAGGTCTTCACTTGGTTTGAAGGTTGGTCAAATACAGATAGATGACCCCTATTGATAAGGTCTATCAATAGGTCAAAGGTCAACTATCCATTTGCTCTTTAGGGAGCATTGGTGTTTCACAAACACCTCATTAAGTGAGCGTTTTAGTACCATTATTAAAACTTAAGATATATCAAATAACTTAAAAAAACTAAGGTAGTTGATTTTTCTGAGCTTTATTCTCTACTAGTATTTTTACAAAACTTTATTCTTATCCTAGCAGTTATTACTATTAGGTAAAATGTCTTGAAATTGAAATGATTTGCATTCATATTTTTGTCCTATTTTTGTAATTGTAGGGTTCTTTTTTAAAGTTCTAGTTATGCCCCCACTTCAAAGAAATGGGGGTATATATTGCTGGTTTGCTCATGTCCGTCTTTTTTGCTCGTTTTTAATCAAACCTTGTCTGGCCAATTCGACTGTATTGGCCTCTTAGGTCTTCACTTGGTTTGAAGGTTGGTCAAATATAGATAGATGACCCCTGTTGATAAGGTCTATCAATAGGTCAAAGGTCAACTATCCATTTGCTCTTTAGGGAGCATTGGTGTTTCACAAACACCTCAGTAAGTGAGCGTTTTCATGCCATTATTTCATCTAAGATATATCAAATAACTTAAAAAACTTAGCTAGTTGATTTTCCTTATGTTTATCAAAAAATAAAGCTAAGGAAAGATTGACTGCCTAACTAACTTTTAAGCCTTCGAAATCATACTGCATAATTATGTTGATGAAATAAGAAAGGCCAAACTAAACCACAATAAATTTGTTAGCACAAAATCTGCTTTCCTCTTCATTGTCATGGAAATCATGGTGAACTTGTCTCAAATCTATCATCTCTTCCAAATTGAGTTCATCTTTGCTTCACTGCAAGTTGGTGATAACACTGTGGAAGATTAAATCACCAAAGCAAACCTTCTGAATAACATTTGTCGGGATCAAACCCCTCTTAATGAATAGTTAGGTGTTCAAACTCTGAAAAATGATGTGAATGTCATCAGCCCTTTCTTATACCACATTACAATTACAACCTCTGAGATTATAAAATTTGAATTGTCCACTCGTCAGTGTGTCATTTTGACCAGTCGCTGTCCTAAGCTTTTCCTAGCTCATGGAAAGACATTTTTGTCACTCCTTGAAGCCATTCTCGTGTTGGCAATTGTCAACCTATATCTCTACTTTGTACCATAGGAAAAGTCCTTGAAAGGGTAGTCCACAGGTATACTTATACACAATAGTGACTTCTCACTCTGCTTTAAATCAGGCTTTGAACCTGGTGACTCAACAGTTAACCAACTGGCTTATCTGTACAACTTCTTCACAGAGGCTGTCGATTCCAGAGCTGTATTGTGCGACATAAGGAAGACTTTTGACCATATCTCGCATCATGCTATACTTGTCAGACTCAAACATTTTGAATTTTTTGGCAGTCTTTTTAATTGGTTCTCATCTTATCTAAGTGATAGACAGCAAACTGTTGTTCTGCCTGATGCTCAAACAAAATGGAATGATATTAAAGCTAGGACTCCACAGGAGTCAATTTTGGGCCCCCTCATTTTCTTGATATTGATCAATGACATTGTTTCTGATATCAGGGCAAACGTCCATCTATTTGCAGATGACACAAGCCTTCACATAGTTGTCAGGGTTCCATTAACTGCTTCACAAACACTGAATTCTGACCTAGAAAAAATACCTCTTGAATAAAATTTGTTCCATTTTAATAGCTTCATTTTTTTAGGAATAGGGGGTGGATTTGGATTTTTCTAGATTTTTATTTCTTAATTACAAACACCCCATTAAGATAGCATTTTAGTACCCTTATTTTAACTTTAATTGAAGATTTTATAAAGCTGGGAAAAATCAACTGCCTAAATATTTCTACAAAGCTTTTTTCTTATTCCAGTAGTTATTTCTATTAGGTAAAATGTCTTGAATTGAAATGAAATTATATTTAAATTTTTGTCATATTTTTGTTATTGTAGGGTTCTTTTTTTAAAGTTCTAATTATGCCCCCATTTCAAAGAAATGTGGGTATATATTGCTGGTTTGCTCATGTTCGTCTTTTTTGCTTGTTTTTAATCAAACCTTGTCTGGCCAATTCGACTGTATTGGCCTCTTAGGTCTTCACTTGGTTTGAAGGTTGGTCAAATACAGATAGATGACCCCTATTGATAAGGTCTATCAATAGGTCAAAGGTCAACTATCCATTTGCTCTTTAGGGAGCATTGGTGTTTCACAAACACCTCATTAAGTGAGCGTTTTAGTACCATTATTAAAACTTAAGATATATCAAATAACTTAAAAAAACTAAGGTAGTTGATTTTTCTGAGCTTTATTCTCTACTAGTATTTTTACAAAACTTTATTCTTATCCTAGCAGTTATTACTATTAGGTAAAATGTCTTGAAATTGAAATGATTTGCATTCATATTTTTGTCCTATTTTTGTAATTGTAGGGTTCTTTTTTAAAGTTCTAGTTATGCCCCCACTTCAAAGAAATGGGGGTATATATTGCTGGTTTGCTCATGTCCGTCTTTTTTGCTCGTTTTTAATCAAACCTTGTCTGGCCAATTCGACTGTATTGGCCTCTTAGGTCTTCACTTGGTTTGAAGGTTGGTCAAATATAGATAGATGACCCCTGTTGATAAGGTCTATCAATAGGTCAAAGGTCAACTATCCATTTGCTCTTTAGGGAGCATTGGTGTTTCACAAACACCTCATTAAGTGAGCGTTTTCATGCCATTATTTCATCTAAGATATATCAAATAACTTAAAAAACTTAGCTAGTTGATTTTCCTTATGTTTATCAAAAAATAAAGCTAAGGAAAGATTGACTGCCTAACTAACTTTTAAGCCTTCGAAATCATACTGCATAATTATGTTGATGAAATAAGAAAGGCCAAACTAAACCACAATAAATTTGTTAGCACAAAATCTGCTTTCCTCTTCATTGTCATGGAAATCATGGTGAACTTGTCTCAAATCTATCATCTCTTCCAAATTGAGTTCATCTTTGCTTCACTGCAAGTTGGTGATAACACTGTGGAAGATTAAATCACCAAAGCAAACCTTCTGAATAACATTTGTCGGGATCAAACCCCTCTTAATGAATAGTTAGGTGTTCAAACTCTGAAAAATGATGTGAATGTCATCAGCCCTTTCTTATACCACATTACAATTACAACCTCTGAGATTATAAAATTTGAATTGTCCACTCGTCAGTGTGTCATTTTGACCAGTCGCTGTCCTAAGCTTTTCCTAGCTCATGGAAAGACATTTTTGTCACTCCTTGAAGCCATTCTCGTGTTGGCAATTGTCAACCTATATCTCTACTTTGTACCATAGGAAAAGTCCTTGAAAGGGTAGTCCACAGGTATACTTATACACAATAGTGACTTCTCACTCTGCTTTAAATCAGGCTTTGAACCTGGTGACTCAACAGTTAACCAACTGGCTTATCTGTACAACTTCTTCACAGAGGCTGTCGATTCCAGAGCTGTATTGTGCGACATAAGGAAGACTTTTGACCATATCTCGCATCATGCTATACTTGTCAGACTCAAACATTTTGAATTTTTTGGCAGTCTTTTTAATTGGTTCTCATCTTATCTAAGTGATAGACAGCAAACTGTTGTTCTGCCTGATGCTCAAACAAAATGGAATGATATTAAAGCTAGGACTCCACAGGAGTCAATTTTGGGCCCCCTCATTTTCTTGATATTGATCAATGACATTGTTTCTGATATCAGGGCAAACGTCCATCTATTTGCAGATGACACAAGCCTTCACATAGTTGTCAGGGTTCCATTAACTGCTTCACAAACACTGAATTCTGACCTAGAAAAAATACCTCTTGAATAAAATTTGTTCCATTTTAATAGCTTCATTTTTTTAGGAATAGGGGGTGGATTTGGATTTTTCTAGATTTTTATTTCTTAATTACAAACACCCCATTAAGATAGCGTTTTAGTACCCTTATTTTAACTTTAATTGAAGATTTTATAAAGCTGGGAAAAAACAACTGCCTAAATATTTCTACAAAGCTTTTTTCTTATTCCAGTAGTTATTTCTATTAGGTAAAATGTCTTGAATTGAAATGAAATTATATTTAAATTTTTGTCATATTTTTGTTATTGTAGGGTTCTTTTTTTAAAGTTCTAATTATGCCCCCATTTCAAAGAAATGTGGGTATATATTGCTGGTTTGCTCATGTTCGTCTTTTTTGCTCGTTTTTAATCAAACCTTGTCTGGCCAATTCGACTGTATTGGCCTCTTAGGTCTTCACTTGGTTTGAAGGTTGGTCAAATACAGATAGATGACCCCTATTGATAAGGTCTATCAATAGGTCAAAGGTCAACTATCCATTTGCTCTTTAGGGAGCATTGGTGTTTCACAAACACCTCATTAAGTGAGCGTTTTAGTACCATTATTAAAACTTAAGATATATCAAATAACTTAAAAAAACTAAGGTAGTTGATTTTTCTGAGCTTTATTCTCTACTAGTATTTTTACAAAACTTTATTCTTATCCTAGCAGTTATTACTATTAGGTAAAATGTCTTGAAATTGAAATGATTTGCATTCATATTTTTGTCCTATTTTTGTAATTGTAGGGTTCTTTTTTAAAGTTCTAGTTATGCCCCCACTTCAAAGAAATGGGGGTATATATTGCTGGTTTGCTCATGTCCGTCTTTTTTGCTCGTTTTTAATCAAACCTTGTCTGGCCAATTCGACTGTATTGGCCTCTTAGGTCTTCACTTGGTTTGAAGGTTGGTCAAATACAGATAGATGACCCCTATTGATAAGGTCTATCAATAGGTCAAAGGTCAACTATCCATTTGCTCTTTAGGGAGCATTGGTGTTTCACAAACACCTCATTAAGTGAGCGTTTTAGTACCATTATTAAAACTTAAGATATATCAAATAACTTAAAAAAACTAAGGTAGTTGATTTTTCTGAGCTTTATTCTCTACTAGTATTTTTACAAAACTTTATTCTTATCCTAGCAGTTATTACTATTAGGTCAAATGTCTTGAAATTGAAATGATTTGCATTCATATTTTTGTCCTATTTTTGTAATTGTAGGGTTCTTTTTTAAAGTTCTAGTTATGCCCCCACTTCAAAGAAATGGGGGTATATATTGCTGGTTTGCTCATGTCCGTCTTTTTTGCTCGTTTTTAATCAAACCTTGTCTGGCCAATTCGACTGTATTGGCCTCTTAGGTCTTCACTTGGTTTGAAGGTTGGTCAAATATAGATAGATGACCCCTGTTGATAAGGTCTATCAATAGGTCAAAGGTCAACTATCCATTTGCTCTTTAGGGAGCATTGGTGTTTCACAAACACCTCAGTAAGTGAGCGTTTTCATGCCATTATTTCATCTAAGATATATCAAATAACTTAAAAAACTTAGCTAGTTGATTTTCCTTATGTTTATCAAAAAATAAAGCTAAGGAAAGATTG
This sequence comes from Lutraria lutraria, assembly GCA_964023205.1. Lineage (NCBI taxonomy): Eukaryota > Metazoa > Mollusca > Bivalvia > Venerida > Mactridae > Lutraria > Lutraria lutraria. The sequence continues at coordinate 1,493,778 of OZ026848.1, forward strand.
ACTGCCTAACTAACTTTTAAGCCTTCGAAATCATACTGCATAATTATGTTGATGAAATAAGAAAGGCCAAACTAAACCACAATAAATTTGTTAGCACAAAATCTGCTTTCCTCTTCATTGTCATGGAAATCATGGTGAACTTGTCTCAAATCTATCATCTCTTCCAAATTGAGTTCATCTTTGCTTCACTGCAAGTTGGTGATAACACTGTGGAAGATTAAATCACCAAAGCAAACCTTCTGAATAACATTTGTCGGGATCAAACCCCTCTTAATGAATAGTTAGGTGTTCAAACTCTGAAAAATGATGTGAATGTCATCAGCCCTTTCTTATACCACATTACAATTACAACCTCTGAGATTATAAAATTTGAATTGTCCACTCGTCAGTGTGTCATTTTGACCAGTCGCTGTCCTAAGCTTTTCCTAGCTCATGGAAAGACATTTTTGTCACTCCTTGAAGCCATTCTCGTGTTGGCAATTGTCAACCTATATCTCTACTTTGTACCATAGGAAAAGTCCTTGAAAGGGTAGTCCACAGGTATACTTATACACAATAGTGACTTCTCACTCTGCTTTAAATCAGGCTTTGAACCTGGTGACTCAACAGTTAACCAACTGGCTTATCTGTACAACTTCTTCACAGAGGCTGTCGATTCCAGAGCTGTATTGTGCGACATAAGGAAGACTTTTGACCATATCTCGCATCATGCTATACTTGTCAGACTCAAACATTTTGAATTTTTTGGCAGTCTTTTTAATTGGTTCTCATCTTATCTAAGTGATAGACAGCAAACTGTTGTTCTGCCTGATGCTCAAACAAAATGGAATGATATTAAAGCTAGGACTCCACAGGAGTCAATTTTGGGCCCCCTCATTTTCTTGATATTGATCAATGACATTGTTTCTGATATCAGGGCAAACGTCCATCTATTTGCAGATGACACAAGCCTTCACATAGTTGTCAGGGTTCCATTAACTGCTTCACAAACACTGAATTCTGACCTAGAAAAAATACCTCTTGAATAAAATTTGTTCCATTTTAATAGCTTCATTTTTTTAGGAATAGGGGGTGGATTTGGATTTTTCTAGATTTTTATTTCTTAATTACAAACACCCCATTAAGATAGCGTTTTAGTACCCTTATTTTAACTTTAATTGAAGATTTTATAAAGCTGGGAAAAAACAACTGCCTAAATATTTCTACAAAGCTTTTTTCTTATTCCAGTAGTTATTTCTATTAGGTAAAATGTCTTGAATTGAAATGAAATTATATTTAAATTTTTGTCATATTTTTGTTATTGTAGGGTTCTTTTTTTAAAGTTCTAATTATGCCCCCATTTCAAAGAAATGTGGGTATATATTGCTGGTTTGCTCATGTTCGTCTTTTTTGCTCGTTTTTAATCAAACCTTGTCTGGCCAATTCGACTGTATTGGCCTCTTAGGTCTTCACTTGGTTTGAAGGTTGGTCAAATACAGATAGATGACCCCTATTGATAAGGTCTATCAATAGGTCAAAGGTCAACTATCCATTTGCTCTTTAGGGAGCATTGGTGTTTCACAAACACCTCATTAAGTGAGCGTTTTAGTACCATTATTAAAACTTAAGATATATCAAATAACTTAAAAAAACTAAGGTAGTTGATTTTTCTGAGCTTTATTCTCTACTAGTATTTTTACAAAACTTTATTCTTATCCTAGCAGTTATTACTATTAGGTAAAATGTCTTGAAATTGAAATGATTTGCATTCATATTTTTGTCCTATTTTTGTAATTGTAGGGTTCTTTTTTAAAGTTCTAGTTATGCCCCCACTTCAAAGAAATGGGGGTATATATTGCTGGTTTGCTCATGTCCGTCTTTTTTGCTCGTTTTTAATCAAACCTTGTCTGGCCAATTCGACTGTATTGGCCTCTTAGGTCTTCACTTGGTTTGAAGGTTGGTCAAATACAGATAGATGACCCCTATTGATAAGGTCTATCAATAGGTCAAAGGTCAACTATCCATTTGCTCTTTAGGGAGCATTGGTGTTTCACAAACACCTCATTAAGTGAGCGTTTTAGTACCATTATTAAAACTTAAGATATATCAAATAACTTAAAAAAACTAAGGTAGTTGATTTTTCTGAGCTTTATTCTCTACTAGTATTTTTACAAAACTTTATTCTTATCCTAGCAGTTATTACTATTAGGTAAAATGTCTTGAAATTGAAATGATTTGCATTCATATTTTTGTCCTATTTTTGTAATTGTAGGGTTCTTTTTTAAAGTTCTAGTTATGCCCCCACTTCAAAGAAATGGGGGTATATATTGCTGGTTTGCTCATGTCCGTCTTTTTTGCTCGTTTTTAATCAAACCTTGTCTGGCCAATTCGACTGTATTGGCCTCTTAGGTCTTCACTTGGTTTGAAGGTTGGTCAAATATAGATAGATGACCCCTGTTGATAAGGTCTATCAATAGGTCAAAGGTCAACTATCCATTTGCTCTTTAGGGAGCATTGGTGTTTCACAAACACCTCAGTAAGTGAGCGTTTTCATGCCATTATTTCATCTAAGATATATCAAATAACTTAAAAAACTTAGCTAGTTGATTTTCCTTATGTTTATCAAAAAATAAAGCTAAGGAAAGATTGACTGCCTAACTAACTTTTAAGCCTTCGAAATCATACTGCATAATTATGTTGATGAAATAAGAAAGGCCAAACTAAACCACAATAAATTTGTTAGCACAAAATCTGCTTTCCTCTTCATTGTCATGGAAATCATGGTGAACTTGTCTCAAATCTATCATCTCTTCCAAATTGAGTTCATCTTTGCTTCACTGCAAGTTGGTGATAACACTGTGGAAGATTAAATCACCAAAGCAAACCTTCTGAATAACATTTGTCGGGATCAAACCCCTCTTAATGAATAGTTAGGTGTTCAAACTCTGAAAAATGATGTGAATGTCATCAGCCCTTTCTTATACCACATTACAATTACAACCTCTGAGATTATAAAATTTGAATTGTCCACTCGTCAGTGTGTCATTTTGACCAGTCGCTGTCCTAAGCTTTTCCTAGCTCATGGAAAGACATTTTTGTCACTCCTTGAAGCCATTCTCGTGTTGGCAATTGTCAACCTATATCTCTACTTTGTACCATAGGAAAAGTCCTTGAAAGGGTAGTCCACAGGTATACTTATACACAATAGTGACTTCTCACTCTGCTTTAAATCAGGCTTTGAACCTGGTGACTCAACAGTTAACCAACTGGCTTATCTGTACAACTTCTTCACAGAGGCTGTCGATTCCAGAGCTGTATTGTGCGACATAAGGAAGACTTTTGACCATATCTCGCATCATGCTATACTTGTCAGACTCAAACATTTTGAATTTTTTGGCAGTCTTTTTAATTGGTTCTCATCTTATCTAAGTGATAGACAGCAAACTGTTGTTCTGCCTGATGCTCAAACAAAATGGAATGATATTAAAGCTAGGACTCCACAGGAGTCAATTTTGGGCCCCCTCATTTTCTTGATATTGATCAATGACATTGTTTCTGATATCAGGGCAAACGTCCATCTATTTGCAGATGACACAAGCCTTCACATAGTTGTCAGGGTTCCATTAACTGCTTCACAAACACTGAATTCTGACCTAGAAAAAATACCTCTTGAATAAAATTTGTTCCATTTTAATAGCTTCATTTTTTTAGGAATAGGGGGTGGATTTGGATTTTTCTAGATTTTTATTTCTTAATTACAAACACCCCATTAAGATAGCATTTTAGTACCCTTATTTTAACTTTAATTGAAGATTTTATAAAGCTGGGAAAAATCAACTGCCTAAATATTTCTACAAAGCTTTTTTCTTATTCCAGTAGTTATTTCTATTAGGTAAAATGTCTTGAATTGAAATGAAATTATATTTAAATTTTTGTCATATTTTTGTTATTGTAGGGTTCTTTTTTTAAAGTTCTAATTATGCCCCCATTTCAAAGAAATGTGGGTATATATTGCTGGTTTGCTCATGTTCGTCTTTTTTGCTTGTTTTTAATCAAACCTTGTCTGGCCAATTCGACTGTATTGGCCTCTTAGGTCTTCACTTGGTTTGAAGGTTGGTCAAATACAGATAGATGACCCCTATTGATAAGGTCTATCAATAGGTCAAAGGTCAACTATCCATTTGCTCTTTAGGGAGCATTGGTGTTTCACAAACACCTCATTAAGTGAGCGTTTTAGTACCATTATTAAAACTTAAGATATATCAAATAACTTAAAAAAACTAAGGTAGTTGATTTTTCTGAGCTTTATTCTCTACTAGTATTTTTACAAAACTTTATTCTTATCCTAGCAGTTATTACTATTAGGTAAAATGTCTTGAAATTGAAATGATTTGCATTCATATTTTTGTCCTATTTTTGTAATTGTAGGGTTCTTTTTTAAAGTTCTAGTTATGCCCCCACTTCAAAGAAATGGGGGTATATATTGCTGGTTTGCTCATGTCCGTCTTTTTTGCTCGTTTTTAATCAAACCTTGTCTGGCCAATTCGACTGTATTGGCCTCTTAGGTCTTCACTTGGTTTGAAGGTTGGTCAAATATAGATAGATGACCCCTGTTGATAAGGTCTATCAATAGGTCAAAGGTCAACTATCCATTTGCTCTTTAGGGAGCATTGGTGTTTCACAAACACCTCATTAAGTGAGCGTTTTCATGCCATTATTTCATCTAAGATATATCAAATAACTTAAAAAACTTAGCTAGTTGATTTTCCTTATGTTTATCAAAAAATAAAGCTAAGGAAAGATTGACTGCCTAACTAACTTTTAAGCCTTCGAAATCATACTGCATAATTATGTTGATGAAATAAGAAAGGCCAAACTAAACCACAATAAATTTGTTAGCACAAAATCTGCTTTCCTCTTCATTGTCATGGAAATCATGGTGAACTTGTCTCAAATCTATCATCTCTTCCAAATTGAGTTCATCTTTGCTTCACTGCAAGTTGGTGATAACACTGTGGAAGATTAAATCACCAAAGCAAACCTTCTGAATAACATTTGTCGGGATCAAACCCCTCTTAATGAATAGTTAGGTGTTCAAACTCTGAAAAATGATGTGAATGTCATCAGCCCTTTCTTATACCACATTACAATTACAACCTCTGAGATTATAAAATTTGAATTGTCCACTCGTCAGTGTGTCATTTTGACCAGTCGCTGTCCTAAGCTTTTCCTAGCTCATGGAAAGACATTTTTGTCACTCCTTGAAGCCATTCTCGTGTTGGCAATTGTCAACCTATATCTCTACTTTGTACCATAGGAAAAGTCCTTGAAAGGGTAGTCCACAGGTATACTTATACACAATAGTGACTTCTCACTCTGCTTTAAATCAGGCTTTGAACCTGGTGACTCAACAGTTAACCAACTGGCTTATCTGTACAACTTCTTCACAGAGGCTGTCGATTCCAGAGCTGTATTGTGCGACATAAGGAAGACTTTTGACCATATCTCGCATCATGCTATACTTGTCAGACTCAAACATTTTGAATTTTTTGGCAGTCTTTTTAATTGGTTCTCATCTTATCTAAGTGATAGACAGCAAACTGTTGTTCTGCCTGATGCTCAAACAAAATGGAATGATATTAAAGCTAGGACTCCACAGGAGTCAATTTTGGGCCCCCTCATTTTCTTGATATTGATCAATGACATTGTTTCTGATATCAGGGCAAACGTCCATCTATTTGCAGATGACACAAGCCTTCACATAGTTGTCAGGGTTCCATTAACTGCTTCACAAACACTGAATTCTGACCTAGAAAAAATACCTCTTGAATAAAATTTGTTCCATTTTAATAGCTTCATTTTTTTAGGAATAGGGGGTGGATTTGGATTTTTCTAGATTTTTATTTCTTAATTACAAACACCCCATTAAGATAGCGTTTTAGTACCCTTATTTTAACTTTAATTGAAGATTTTATAAAGCTGGGAAAAAACAACTGCCTAAATATTTCTACAAAGCTTTTTTCTTATTCCAGTAGTTATTTCTATTAGGTAAAATGTCTTGAATTGAAATGAAATTATATTTAAATTTTTGTCATATTTTTGTTATTGTAGGGTTCTTTTTTTAAAGTTCTAATTATGCCCCCATTTCAAAGAAATGTGGGTATATATTGCTGGTTTGCTCATGTTCGTCTTTTTTGCTCGTTTTTAATCAAACCTTGTCTGGCCAATTCGACTGTATTGGCCTCTTAGGTCTTCACTTGGTTTGAAGGTTGGTCAAATACAGATAGATGACCCCTATTGATAAGGTCTATCAATAGGTCAAAGGTCAACTATCCATTTGCTCTTTAGGGAGCATTGGTGTTTCACAAACACCTCATTAAGTGAGCGTTTTAGTACCATTATTAAAACTTAAGATATATCAAATAACTTAAAAAAACTAAGGTAGTTGATTTTTCTGAGCTTTATTCTCTACTAGTATTTTTACAAAACTTTATTCTTATCCTAGCAGTTATTACTATTAGGTAAAATGTCTTGAAATTGAAATGATTTGCATTCATATTTTTGTCCTATTTTTGTAATTGTAGGGTTCTTTTTTAAAGTTCTAGTTATGCCCCCACTTCAAAGAAATGGGGGTATATATTGCTGGTTTGCTCATGTCCGTCTTTTTTGCTCGTTTTTAATCAAACCTTGTCTGGCCAATTCGACTGTATTGGCCTCTTAGGTCTTCACTTGGTTTGAAGGTTGGTCAAATACAGATAGATGACCCCTATTGATAAGGTCTATCAATAGGTCAAAGGTCAACTATCCATTTGCTCTTTAGGGAGCATTGGTGTTTCACAAACACCTCATTAAGTGAGCGTTTTAGTACCATTATTAAAACTTAAGATATATCAAATAACTTAAAAAAACTAAGGTAGTTGATTTTTCTGAGCTTTATTCTCTACTAGTATTTTTACAAAACTTTATTCTTATCCTAGCAGTTATTACTATTAGGTCAAATGTCTTGAAATTGAAATGATTTGCATTCATATTTTTGTCCTATTTTTGTAATTGTAGGGTTCTTTTTTAAAGTTCTAGTTATGCCCCCACTTCAAAGAAATGGGGGTATATATTGCTGGTTTGCTCATGTCCGTCTTTTTTGCTCGTTTTTAATCAAACCTTGTCTGGCCAATTCGACTGTATTGGCCTCTTAGGTCTTCACTTGGTTTGAAGGTTGGTCAAATATAGATAGATGACCCCTGTTGATAAGGTCTATCAATAGGTCAAAGGTCAACTATCCATTTGCTCTTTAGGGAGCATTGGTGTTTCACAAACACCTCAGTAAGTGAGCGTTTTCATGCCATTATTTCATCTAAGATATATCAAATAACTTAAAAAACTTAGCTAGTTGATTTTCCTTATGTTTATCAAAAAATAAAGCTAAGGAAAGATTGACTGCCTAACTAACTTTTAAGCCTTCGAAATCATACTGCATAATTATGTTGATGAAATAAGAAAGGCCAAACTAAACCACAATAAATTTGTTAGCACAAAATCTGCTTTCCTCTTCATTGTCATGGAAATCATGGTGAACTTGTCTCAAATCTATCATCTCTTCCAAATTGAGTTCATCTTTGCTTCACTGCAAGTTGGTGATAACACTGTGGAAGATTAAATCACCAAAGCAAACCTTCTGAATAACATTTGTCGGGATCAAACCCCTCTTAATGAATAGTTAGGTGTTCAAACTCTGAAAAATGATGTGAATGTCATCAGCCCTTTCTTATACCACATTACAATTACAACCTCTGAGATTATAAAATTTGAATTGTCCACTCGTCAGTGTGTCATTTTGACCAGTCGCTGTCCTAAGCTTTTCCTAGCTCATGGAAAGACATTTTTGTCACTCCTTGAAGCCATTCTCGTGTTGGCAATTGTCAACCTATATCTCTACTTTGTACCATAGGAAAAGTCCTTGAAAGGGTAGTCCACAGGTATACTTATACACAATAGTGACTTCTCACTCTGCTTTAAATCAGGCTTTGAACCTGGTGACTCAACAGTTAACCAACTGGCTTATCTGTACAACTTCTTCACAGAGGCTGTCGATTCCAGAGCTGTATTGTGCGACATAAGGAAGACTTTTGACCATATCTCGCATCATGCTATACTTGTCAGACTCAAACATTTTGAATTTTTTGGCAGTCTTTTTAATTGGTTCTCATCTTATCTAAGTGATAGACAGCAAACTGTTGTTCTGCCTGATGCTCAAACAAAATGGAATGATATTAAAGCTAGGACTCCACAGGAGTCAATTTTGGGCCCCCTCATTTTCTTGATATTGATCATTGACATTGTTTCTGATATCAGGGCAAACGTCCATCTATTTGCAGATGACACAAGCCTTCACATAGTTGTCAGGGTTCCATTAACTGCTTCACAAACACTGAATTCTGACCTACAAAAAATACCTCTTGAATAAAATTTGTTCCATTTTAATAGCTTCATTTTTTTAGGAATAGGGGGTGGATTTGGATTTTTCTAGATTTTTATTTCTTAATTACAAACACCCCATTAAGATAGCGTTTTAGTACCCTTATTTTAACTTTAATTGAAGATTTTATAAAGCTGGGAAAAAACAACTGCCTAAATATTTCTACAAAGCTTTTTTCTTATTCCAGTAGTTATTTCTATTAGGTAAAATGTCTTGAATTGAAATGAAATTATATTTAAATTTTTGTCATATTTTTGTTATTGTAGGGTTCTTTTTTTAAAGTTCTAATTATGCCCCCATTTCAAAGAAATGTGGGTATATATTGCTGGTTTGCTCATGTTCGTCTTTTTTGCTCGTTTTTAATCAAACCTTGTCTGGCCAATTCGACTGTATTGGCCTCTTAGGTCTTCACTTGGTTTGAAGGTTGGTCAAATACAGATAGATGACCCCTATTGATAAGGTCTATCAATAGGTCAAAGGTCAACTATCCATTTGCTCTTTAGGGAGCATTGGTGTTTCACAAACACCTCATTAAGTGAGCGTTTTAGTACCATTATTAAAACTTAAGATATATCAAATACAGTCAAAACTCGTTATATCGAAGTTCGTGGGACTTGCCAAAATACTTCGATATAAACGAACTTCGATATAGGAATTTCGATACCCGTGTTTACATTTTAGAGCTAAAGTCAGTGTGTAATAATAATAACGTAATCGTGTTATTTAGTGTACGGGATTGTAACGGGTTATAAGAATACGGCATTTATACCGGTACTTATACGGGTACTTTCGATATATTTATTTTGCAGTATGCATAAGATAGTTTTAAATTAGCGTATAGCAGCATTAATAATAATTTGTTTCATCAACGAATAGTTTGTATCAGTTTTATAATCGCGTCAATAAAGCTGTCAATAATAAAATATCGATTTTAAATTGTGTTTGTTCGCGGAAAAGGTGCGAACATTTCTTTTGTAAGTTGGCGACATAATTGGTTCGACATAGATGGTCACTTTATAGTTGAAAATATTTGGTTCGGACCGAAAATCTACTTCGATATATAAAAATATCGAGAACCACGAATTCGATATACGTGCGTTTTTTTAATATGTAATAAGAAGGATAAAAATCGGGACTTTATCTTTACTTCGATATAAGCGGGATTTCGATATAAGCGATTTCGATATAATGAGTTTCGACTGTAACTTAAAAAAACTAAGGTAGTTGATTTTTCTGAGCTTTATTCTCTACTAGTATTTTTACAAAACTTTATTCTTATCCTAGCAGTTATTACTATTAGGTAAAATGTCTTGAAATTGAAATGATTTGCATTCATATTTTTGTCCTATTTTTGTAATTGTAGGGTTCTTTTTTAAAGTTCTAGTTATGCCCCCACTTCAAAGAAATGGGGGTATATATTGCTGGTTTGCTCATGTCCGTCTTTTTTGCTCGTTTTTAATCAAACCTTGTCTGGCCAATTCGACTGTATTGGCCTCTTAGGTCTTCACTTGGTTTGAAGGTTGGTCAAATACAGATAGATGACCCCTATTGATAAGGTCTATCAATAGGTCAAAGGTCAACTATCCATTTGCTCTTTAGGGAGCATTGGTGTTTCACAAACACCTCATTAAGTGAGCGTTTTAGTACCATTATTAAAACTTAAGATATATCAAATAACTTAAAAAAACTAAGGTAGTTGATTTTTCTGAGCTTTATTCTCTACTAGTATTTTTACAAAACTTTATTCTTATCCTAGCAGTTATTACTATTAGGTCAAATGTCTTGAAATTGAAATGATTTGCATTCATATTTTTGTCCTATTTTTGTAATTGTAGGGTTCTTTTTTAAAGTTCTAGTTATGCCCCCACTTCAAAGAAATGGGGGTATATATTGCTGGTTTGCTCATGTCCGTCTTTTTTGCTCGTTTTTAATCAAACCTTGTCTGGCCAATTCGACTGTATTGGCCTCTTAGGTCTTCACTTGGTTTGAAGGTTGGTCAAATATAGATAGATGACCCCTGTTGATAAGGTCTATCAATAGGTCAAAGGTCAACTATCCATTTGCTCTTTAGGGAGCATTGGTGTTTCACAAACACCTCAGTAAGTGAGCGTTTTCATGCCATTATTTCATCTAAGATATATCAAATAACTTAAAAAACTTAGCTAGTTGATTTTCCTTATGTTTATCAAAAAATAAAGCTAAGGAAAGATTGACTGCCTAACTAACTTTTAAGCCTTCGAAATCATACTGCATAATTATGTTGATGAAATAAGAAAGGCCAAACTAAACCACAATAAATTTGTTAGCACAAAATCTGCTTTCCTCTTCATTGTCATGGAAATCATGGTGAACTTGTCTCAAATCTATCATCTCTTCCAAATTGAGTTCATCTTTGCTTCACTGCAAGTTGGTGATAACACTGTGGAAGATTAAATCACCAAAGCAAACCTTCTGAATAACATTTGTCGGGATCAAACCCCTCTTAATGAATAGTTAGGTGTTCAAACTCTGAAAAATGATGTGAATGTCATCAGCCCTTTCTTATACCACATTACAATTACAACCTCTGAGATTATAAAATTTGAATTGTCCACTCGTCAGTGTGTCATTTTGACCAGTCGCTGTCCTAAGCTTTTCCTAGCTCATGGAAAGACATTTTTGTCACTCCTTGAAGCCATTCTCGTGTTGGCAATTGTCAACCTATATCTCTACTTTGTACCATAGGAAAAGTCCTTGAAAGGGTAGTCCACAGGTATACTTATACACAATAGTGACTTCTCACTCTGCTTTAAATCAGGCTTTGAACCTGGTGACTCAACAGTTAACCAACTGGCTTATCTGTACAACTTCTTCACAGAGGCTGTCGATTCCAGAGCTGTATTGTGCGACATAAGGAAGACTTTTGACCATATCTCGCATCATGCTATACTTGTCAGACTCAAACATTTTGAATTTTTTGGCAGTCTTTTTAATTGGTTCTCATCTTATCTAAGTGATAGACAGCAAACTGTTGTTCTGCCTGATGCTCAAACAAAATGGAATGATATTAAAGCTAGGACTCCACAGGAGTCAATTTTGGGCCCCCTCATTTTCTTGATATTGATCATTGACATTGTTTCTGATATCAGGGCAAACGTCCATCTATTTGCAGATGACACAAGCCTTCACATAGTTGTCAGGGTTCCATTAACTGCTTCACAAACACTGAATTCTGACCTACAAAAAATACCTCTTGAATAAAATTTGTTCCATTTTAATAGCTTCATTTTTTTAGGAATAGGGGGTGGATTTGGATTTTTCTAGATTTTTATTTCTTAATTACAAACACCCCATTAAGATAGCGTTTTAGTACCCTTATTTTAACTTTAATTGAAGATTTTATAAAGCTGGGAAAAAACAACTGCCTAAATATTTCTACAAAGCTTTTTTCTTATTCCAGTAGTTATTTCTATTAGGTAAAATGTCTTGAATTGAAATGAAATTATATTTAAATTTTTGTCATATTTTTGTTATTGTAGGGTTCTTTTTTTAAAGTTCTAATTATGCCCCCATTTCAAAGAAATGTGGGTATATATTGCTGGTTTGCTCATGTTCGTCTTTTTTGCTCGTTTTTAATCAAACCTTGTCTGGCCAATTCGACTGTATTGGCCTCTTAGGTCTTCACTTGGTTTGAAGGTTGGTCAAATACAGATAGATGACCCCTATTGATAAGGTCTATCAATAGGTCAAAGGTCAACTATCCATTTGCTCTTTAGGGAGCATTGGTGTTTCACAAACACCTCATTAAGTGAGCGTTTTAGTACCATTATTAAAACTTAAGATATATCAAATACAGTCAAAACTCGTTATATCGAAGTTCGTGGGACTTGCCAAAATACTTCGATATAAACGAACTTCGATATAGGAATTTCGATACCCGTGTTTACATTTTAGAGCTAAAGTCAGTGTGTAATAATAATAACGTAATCGTGTTATTTAGTGTACGGGATTGTAACGGGTTATAAGAATACGGCATTTATACCGGTACTTATACGGGTACTTTCGATATATTTATTTTGCAGTATGCATAAGATAGTTTTAAATTAGCGTATAGCAGCATTAATAATAATTTGTTTCATCAACGAATAGTTTGTATCAGTTTTATAATCGCGTCAATAAAGCTGTCAATAATAAAATATCGATTTTAAATTGTGTTTGTTCGCGGAAAAGGTGCGAACATTTCTTTTGTAAGTTGGCGACATAATTGGTTCGACATAGATGGTCACTTTATAGTTGAAAATATTTGGTTCGGACCGAAAATCTACTTCGATATATAAAAATATCGAGAACCACGAATTCGATATACGTGCGTTTTTTTAATATGTAATAAGAAGGATAAAAATCGGGACTTTATCTTTACTTCGATATAAGCGGGATTTCGATATAAGCGATTTCGATATAATGAGTTTCGACTGTAACTTAAAAAAACTAAGGTAGTTGATTTTTCTGAGCTTTATTCTCTACTAGTATTTTTACAAAACTTTATTCTTATCCTAGCAGTTATTACTATTAGGTAAAATGTCTTGAAATTGAAATGATTTGCATTCATATTTTTGTCCTATTTTTGTAATTGTAGGGTTCTTTTTTAAAGTTCTAGTTATGCCCCCACTTCAAAGAAATGGGGGTATATATTGCTGGTTTGCTCATGTCCGTCTTTTTTGCTCGTTTTTAATCAAACCTTGTCTGGCCAATTCGACTGTATTGGCCTCTTAGGTCTTCACTTGGTTTGAAGGTTGGTCAAATACAGATAGATGACCCCTATTGATAAGGTCTATCAATAGGTCAAAGGTCAACTATCCATTTGCTCTTTAGGGAGCATTGGTGTTTCACAAACACCTCATTAAGTGAGCGTTTTAGTACCATTATTAAAACTTAAGATATATCAAATAACTTAAAAAAACTAAGGTAGTTGATTTTTCTGAGCTTTATTCTCTACTAGTATTTTTACAAAACTTTATTCTTATCCTAGCAGTTATTACTATTAGGTCAAATGTCTTGAAATTGAAATGATTTGCATTCATATTTTTGTCCTATTTTTGTAATTGTAGGGTTCTTTTTTAAAGTTCTAGTTATGCCCCCACTTCAAAGAAATGGGGGTATATATTGCTGGTTTGCTCATGTCCGTCTTTTTTGCTCGTTTTTAATCAAACCTTGTCTGGCCAATTCGACTGTATTGGCCTCTTAGGTCTTCACTTGGTTTGAAGGTTGGTCAAATATAGATAGATGACCCCTGTTGATAAGGTCTATCAATAGGTCAAAGGTCAACTATCCATTTGCTCTTTAGGGAGCATTGGTGTTTCACAAACACCTCAGTAAGTGAGCGTTTTCATGCCATTATTTCATCTAAGATATATCAAATAACTTAAAAAACTTAGCTAGTTGATTTTCCTTATGTTTATCAAAAAATAAAGCTAAGGAAAGATTGACTGCCTAACTAACTTTTAAGCCTTCGAAATCATACTGCATAATTATGTTGATGAAATAAGAAAGGCCAAACTAAACCACAATAAATTTGTTAGCACAAAATCTGCTTTCCTCTTCATTGTCATGGAAATCATGGTGAACTTGTCTCAAATCTATCATCTCTTCCAAATTGAGTTCATCTTTGCTTCACTGCAAGTTGGTGATAACACTGTGGAAGATTAAATCACCAAAGCAAACCTTCTGAATAACATTTGTCGGGATCAAACCCCTCTTAATGAATAGTTAGGTGTTCAAACTCTGAAAAATGATGTGAATGTCATCAGCCCTTTCTTATACCACATTACAATTACAACCTCTGAGATTATAAAATTTGAATTGTCCACTCGTCAGTGTGTCATTTTGACCAGTCGCTGTCCTAAGCTTTTCCTAGCTCATGGAAAGACATTTTTGTCACTCCTTGAAGCCATTCTCGTGTTGGCAATTGTCAACCTATATCTCTACTTTGTACCATAGGAAAAGTCCTTGAAAGGGTAGTCCACAGGTATACTTATACACAATAGTGACTTCTCACTCTGCTTTAAATCAGGCTTTGAACCTGGTGACTCAACAGTTAACCAACTGGCTTATCTGTACAACTTCTTCACAGAGGCTGTCGATTCCAGAGCTGTATTGTGCGACATAAGGAAGACTTTTGACCATATCTCGCATCATGCTATACTTGTCAGACTCAAACATTTTGAATTTTTTGGCAGTCTTTTTAATTGGTTCTCATCTTATCTAAGTGATAGACAGCAAACTGTTGTTCTGCCTGATGCTCAAACAAAATGGAATGATATTAAAGCTAGGACTCCACAGGAGTCAATTTTGGGCCCCCTCATTTTCTTGATATTGATCATTGACATTGTTTCTGATATCAGGGCAAACGTCCATCTATTTGCAGATGACACAAGCCTTCACATAGTTGTCAGGGTTCCATTAACTGCTTCACAAACACTGAATTCTGACCTACAAAAAATACCTCTTGAATAAAATTTGTTCCATTTTAATAGCTTCATTTTTTTAGGAATAGGGGGTGGATTTGGATTTTTCTAGATTTTTATTTCTTAATTACAAACACCCCATTAAGATAGCGTTTTAGTACCCTTATTTTAACTTTAATTGAAGATTTTATAAAGCTGGGAAAAAACAACTGCCTAAATATTTCTACAAAGCTTTTTTCTTATTCCAGTAGTTATTTCTATTAGGTAAAATGTCTTGAATTGAAATGAAATTATATTTAAATTTTTGTCATATTTTTGTTATTGTAGGGTTCTTTTTTTAAAGTTCTAATTATGCCCCCATTTCAAAGAAATGTGGGTATATATTGCTGGTTTGCTCATGTTCGTCTTTTTTGCTCGTTTTTAATCAAACCTTGTCTGGCCAATTCGACTGTATTGGCCTCTTAGGTCTTCACTTGGTTTGAAGGTTGGTCAAATACAGATAGATGACCCCTATTGATAAGGTCTATCAATAGGTCAAAGGTCAACTATCCATTTGCTCTTTAGGGAGCATTGGTGTTTCACAAACACCTCATTAAGTGAGCGTTTTAGTACCATTATTAAAACTTAAGATATATCAAATACAGTCAAAACTCGTTATATCGAAGTTCGTGGGACTTGCCAAAATACTTCGATATAAACGAACTTCGATATAGGAATTTCGATACCCGTGTTTACATTTTAGAGCTAAAGTCAGTGTGTAATAATAATAACGTAATCGTGTTATTTAGTGTACGGGATTGTAACGGGTTATAAGAATACGGCATTTATACCGGTACTTATACGGGTACTTTCGATATATTTATTTTGCAGTATGCATAAGATAGTTTTAAATTAGCGTATAGCAGCATTAATAATAATTTGTTTCATCAACGAATAGTTTGTATCAGTTTTATAATCGCGTCAATAAAGCTGTCAATAATAAAATATCGATTTTAAATTGTGTTTGTTCGCGGAAAAGGTGCGAACATTTCTTTTGTAAGTTGGCGACATAATTGGTTCGACATAGATGGTCACTTTATAGTTGAAAATATTTGGTTCGGACCGAAAATCTACTTCGATATATAAAAATATCGAGAACCACGAATTCGATATACGTGCGTTTTTTTAATATGTAATAAGAAGGATAAAAATCGGGACTTTATCTTTACTTCGATATAAGCGGGATTTCGATATAAGCGATTTCGATATAATGAGTTTCGACTGTAACTTAAAAAAACTAAGGTAGTTGATTTTTCTGAGCTTTATTCTCTACTAGTATTTTTACAAAACTTTATTCTTATCCTAGCAGTTATTACTATTAGGTAAAATGTCTTGAAATTGAAATGATTTGCATTCATATTTTTGTCCTATTTTTGTAATTGTAGGGTTCTTTTTTAAAGTTCTAGTTATGCCCCCACTTCAAAGAAATGGGGGTATATATTGCTGGTTTGCTCATGTCCGTCTTTTTTGCTCGTTTTTAATCAAACCTTGTCTGGCCAATTCGACTGTATTGGCCTCTTAGGTCTTCACTTGGTTTGAAGGTTGGTCAAATACAGATAGATGACCCCTATTGATAAGGTCTATCAATAGGTCAAAGGTCAACTATCCATTTGCTCTTTAGGGAGCATTGGTGTTTCACAAACACCTCATTAAGTGAGCGTTTTAGTACCATTATTAAAACTTAAGATATATCAAATAACTTAAAAAAACTAAGGTAGTTGATTTTTCTGAGCTTTATTCTCTACTAGTATTTTTACAAAACTTTATTCTTATCCTAGCAGTTATTACTATTAGGTCAAATGTCTTGAAATTGAAATGATTTGCATTCATATTTTTGTCCTATTTTTGTAATTGTAGGGTTCTTTTTTAAAGTTCTAGTTATGCCCCCACTTCAAAGAAATGGGGGTATATATTGCTGGTTTGCTCATGTCCGTCTTTTTTGCTCGTTTTTAATCAAACCTTGTCTGGCCAATTCGACTGTATTGGCCTCTTAGGTCTTCACTTGGTTTGAAGGTTGGTCAAATATAGATAGATGACCCCTGTTGATAAGGTCTATCAATAGGTCAAAGGTCAACTATCCATTTGCTCTTTAGGGAGCATTGGTGTTTCACAAACACCTCAGTAAGTGAGCGTTTTCATGCCATTATTTCATCTAAGATATATCAAATAACTTAAAAAACTTAGCTAGTTGATTTTCCTTATGTTTATCAAAAAATAAAGCTAAGGAAAGATTGACTGCCTAACTAACTTTTAAGCCTTCGAAATCATACTGCATAATTATGTTGATGAAATAAGAAAGGCCAAACTAAACCACAATAAATTTGTTAGCACAAAATCTGCTTTCCTCTTCATTGTCATGGAAATCATGGTGAACTTGTCTCAAATCTATCATCTCTTCCAAATTGAGTTCATCTTTGCTTCACTGCAAGTTGGTGATAACACTGTGGAAGATTAAATCACCAAAGCAAACCTTCTGAATAACATTTGTCGGGATCAAACCCCTCTTAATGAATAGTTAGGTGTTCAAACTCTGAAAAATGATGTGAATGTCATCAGCCCTTTCTTATACCACATTACAATTACAACCTCTGAGATTATAAAATTTGAATTGTCCACTCGTCAGTGTGTCATTTTGACCAGTCGCTGTCCTAAGCTTTTCCTAGCTCATGGAAAGACATTTTTGTCACTCCTTGAAGCCATTCTCGTGTTGGCAATTGTCAACCTATATCTCTACTTTGTACCATAGGAAAAGTCCTTGAAAGGGTAGTCCACAGGTATACTTATACACAATAGTGACTTCTCACTCTGCTTTAAATCAGGCTTTGAACCTGGTGACTCAACAGTTAACCAACTGGCTTATCTGTACAACTTCTTCACAGAGGCTGTCGATTCCAGAGCTGTATTGTGCGACATAAGGAAGACTTTTGACCATATCTCGCATCATGCTATACTTGTCAGACTCAAACATTTTGAATTTTTTGGCAGTCTTTTTAATTGGTTCTCATCTTATCTAAGTGATAGACAGCAAACTGTTGTTCTGCCTGATGCTCAAACAAAATGGAATGATATTAAAGCTAGGACTCCACAGGAGTCAATTTTGGGCCCCCTCATTTTCTTGATATTGATCAATGACATTGTTTCTGATATCAGGGCAAACGTCCATCTATTTGCAGATGACACAAGCCTTCACATAGTTGTCAGGGTTCCATTAACTGCTTCACAAACACTGAATTCTGACCTAGAAAAAATACCTCTTGAATAAAATTTGTTCCATTTTAATAGCTTCATTTTTTTAGGAATAGGGGGTGGATTTGGATTTTTCTAGATTTTTATTTCTTAATTACAAACACCCCATTAAGATAGCGTTTTAGTACCCTTATTTTAACTTTAATTGAAGATTTGATAAAGCTGGGAAAAAACAACTGCCTAAATATTTCTACAAAGCTTTTTTCTTATTCCAGTAGTTATTTCTATTAGGTAAAATGTCTTGAATTGAAATGAAATTATATTTAAATTTTTGTCATATTTTTGTTATTGTAGGGTTCTTTTTTTAAAGTTCTAATTATGCCCCCATTTCAAAGAAATGTGGGTATATATTGCTGGTTTGCTCATGTTCGTCTTTTTTGCTCGTTTTTAATCAAACCTTGTCTGGCCAATTCGACTGTATTGGCCTCTTAGGTCTTCACTTGGTTTGAAGGTTGGTCAAATACAGATAGATGACCCCTATTGATAAGGTCTATCAATAGGTCAAAGGTCAACTATCCATTTGCTCTTTAGGGAGCATTGGTGTTTCACAAACACCTCATTAAGTGAGCGTTTTAGTACCATTATTAAAACTTAAGATATATCAAATAACTTAAAAAAACTAAGGTAGTTGATTTTTCTGAGCTTTATTCTCTACTAGTATTTTTACAAAACTTTATTCTTATCCTAGCAGTTATTACTATTAGGTAAAATGTCTTGAAATTGAAATGATTTGCATTCATATTTTTGTCCTATTTTTGTAATTGTAGGGTTCTTTTTTAAAGTTCTAGTTATGCCCCCACTTCAAAGAAATGGGGGTATATATTGCTGGTTTGCTCATGTCCGTCTTTTTTGCTCGCTTTTAATCAAACCTTGTCTGGCCAATTCGACTGTATTGGCCTCTTAGGTCTTCACTTGGTTTGAAGGTTGGGTCAAATATAGATAGATGACCCCTGTTGATAAGGTCTATCAATAGGTCAAAGGTCAACTATCCATTTGCTCTTTAGGGAGCATTGGTGTTTCACAAACACCTCAGTAAGTGAGCGTTTTCATGCCATTATTTCATCTAAGATATATCAAATAACTTAAAAAACTTAGCTAGTTGATTTTCCTTATGTTTATCAAAAAATAAAGCTAAGGAAAGATTGACTGCCTAACTAACTTTTAAGCCTTCGAAATCATACTGCATAATTATGTTGATGAAATAAGAAAGGCCAAACTAAACCACAATAAATTTGTTAGCACAAAATCTGCTTTCCTCTTCATTGTCATAGAAATCATGGTGAACTTGTCTCAAATCTATCATCTCTTCCAAATTGAGTTCATCTTTGCTTCACTGCAAGTTGGTGATAACACTGTGGAAGATTAAATCACCAAAGCAAACCTTCTGAATAACATTTGTCGGGATCAAACCCCTCTTAATGAATAGTTAGGTGCTCAAACTCTGAAAAATGATGTGAATGTCATCAGCCCTTTCTTATACCACATTACAATTACAACCTCTGAGATTATAAAATTTGAATTGTCCACTCGTCCGTGTGTCATTTTGACCAGTCGCTGTCCTAAGCTTTTCCTAGCTCATGGAAAGACATTTTTGTCACTCCTTGAAGCCATTCTCGTGTTGGCAATTGTCAACCTATATCTCTACTTTGTACCATAGGAAAAGTCCTTGAAAGGGTAGTCCACAGGTATACTTATACACAATAGTGACTTCTCACTCTGCTTTAAATCAGGCTTTGAACCTGGTGACTCAACAGTTAACCAACTGGCTTATCTGTACAACTTCTTCACAGAGGCTGTCGATTCCAGAGCTGTATTGTGCGACATAAGGAAGACTTTTGACCATATCTCGCATCATGCTATACTTGTCAGACTCAAACATTTTGAATTTTTTGGCAGTCTTTTTAATTGGTTCTCATCTTATCTAAGTGATAGACAGCAAACTGTTGTTCTGCCTGATGCTCAAACAAAATGGAATGATATTAAAGCTAGGACTCCACAGGAGTCAATTTTGGGCCCCCTCATTTTCTTGATATTGATCAAATGACATTGTTTCTGATATCAGGGCAAACGTCCATCTATTTGCAGATGACACAAGCCTTCACATAGTTGTCAGGGTTCCATTAACTGCTTCACAAACACTGAATTCTGACCTAGAAAAAATACCTCTTGAATAAAATTTGTTCCATTTTAATAGCTTCATTTTTTTAGGAATAGGGGGTGGATTTGGATTTTTCTAGATTTTTATTTCTTAATTACAAACACCCCATTAAGGTAGCATTTTAGTACCCTTATTTTAACTTTAATTGAAGATTTTATAAAGCTGGGAAAAATCAACTGCCTAAATATTTCTACAAAGCTTTTTTCTTATTCCAGTAGTTATTTCTATTAGGTAAAATGTCTTGAATTGAAATGAAATTATATTTAAATTTTTGTCATATTTTTGTTATTGTAGGGTTCTTTTTTAGCTCACATGTCTCAAAGTGACAAAATGAGCTATTAGGATCACTCTCCGTCCTGCGTCCGGCGTCGTGCGGTGTGCGTCGTGCGTCGTCAAACTTTTTGTTGTGACCACACTAGGGGCCACATTTTTGGCTCAATTTTAGCAAAACTGGGTCAGAACGTTAATATCAACAAAATCTCGGACGAGTTCGATATTGGGCCATTTGGGGTCAAAAACTAAGTCACCAGGGCCAAATAAGGGAAAACCTTGTGAACACTTTAGAAATCACTGTTTTGAATTTATCTTCATGAAACTTTGTCAGAATGTTTATTATAATAATATGTAGGTCAAGTTTGAAAATGGGTAATTTCTGTAGTAAAATTAGGTCACTAGGGCAAATTGCTGGTAAACCTTGTGAACACTCTAGAAGTCACTGTTTTGATTGGATGATCATGAAACCTTGTCAGAATGTTTGTCTTCATAATATCTTGGATGAGTTCGAACATGGGTCATCTTGGGTCAAAAACTAGGTCGCTAGGTCAAATCTTGTGAAAAACCATGTTAACACTGTAGATGTCACAGTTATTATTGGATCTTCACCAAACTTTGTCAAATCGTTTGTTTTAATGATATAACAGTCAAGTATAAATATGGGTCATCTGGGGTCAATAACTAGGTCACCAGGTCAAATCTTAGGAAAACTTTGTTAACACTGTAGATGTCACAGTTTTAATTGGATCTTCACCAAACCTTGTCAAAATGTTTGCCTCAATGATATGTGGGTCAAGGATGAACATGGGTCAGCTGGGTTCGAAAACTGGGTCACCAGATCAAATCTTAGGTAAAAGTCTTGTAAAAGCTCTAAATGTCACGCTTTTGTTTGGATCTTGCCCAAACCTTGTCAGATTGTCTTAATGATATTAAGGACAAGTTCAAATATGGGTCACCTAGGGTCAAAAACTAGGTCACCGGTTCAAAACAATGTTTTAATGAGTGAACAGTGATTGTCATGTGAGCGATATAGGGCCATCTTGGCCCTCTTGTTAATCAAACCTTGTCTGGCCAATTCGACTGTATAGGCCTCTTAGGTCTTCACTTGGTTTGAAGGTTGGTCAAATACAGATAGATGACCCCTATTGATAAGGTCTATCAATAGGTCAAAGGTCAACTATCCATTTGCCCTTTAGGGAGCATTGGTGTTTCACAAACACCTCATTGAGCATTTTAATACCATTATTAAAACTTAAGATATATCAAATAACTTAAAAAATCTTAGGTTTAGTTCAATTTTTAGGTCAGCAATGTAACAAGAATACTATTGTAATTTGCTATAGAACAATCTATGAATCTTAATAATTACTGTCCTCTGTGGCGCAACTGGTAAAGCACAAAGTTAGTGAATCTTGAGGACTGCGTCTGATCTTGGAAAACTTTTTTATTTTCAACTTTTTTTTCATTTTTAATAAAAGGTAACTTTATATAATTATATTGATAAGAGAATAATGTTTTATAGGTTTTTTTATATTGTTCCATTAAATTAACAAAAATATAATTACCTCATATGGGTAATTAGGATTTATATTATTTCAATTGTGGAGTAATAATATAATAAGTAGAAACTGGTTCAAGTGTTTAGTATTTTTATGTAGTATTTGAAATAAAATTTGTTTTTGCGATTTTGTGCAATAAAAAATAGGAATACATCAGAGAACAAATGCATTTCTGCTTTCCTTTTTCTCTTTTGAAAATTATAAAGGTGCTATTCAACGAGTATAAATACATGTAACAAGAACAAACATACATTGTATTTCAATAAATAAATTATAAAAAATAAATGTATATAATAATCTAAAAAGAAAATGCCATTGGCTGAGTTCGAACCAATCACATCTGCTTCATTTTGTAAAACTGTTATACATGTACAATGTACATGCCACCTTATCCAATACACCATGACTCTGGGTGACGAGAATGACACTTATTACTACAGATTTAAAATGATTTGGGCAATCAATTTACAGTGATTACATTTACAATGGTATCGTCCAATATTCGACCTCGACTTATAATAAGAAAATTGAACTATAGTTGATTTTTCTGAGCTTTATTCTCTGAGGGTATTTTCACAATACATGTACATTATTCTCATCCCAGAAGTTATTTCTATTAATTACAATGTCATGATTTATTATTTTACAATATTATTATAAAACAATATGCACCATTTTCACATAGGGAAAGCGAGTCCCATTATTTTTTTTTTGTTGGAGGTATTGGTAGCTAAGCACATGATTATTTGGTTCCTTTCTTTACATGCCTACTTTTTACACAATGAAAATCGTTTTCATCAAACTCATACTTGAAATAGATGTTTTGTGGATCTGTCTTTCTGTACTGTCACCATTTAACTTGTGTCCACAGAATATTTTACCTCTTTTAATCCAAAGAATATTTTGGCATCATTAACTTTGTCGTGGGTTTGATATCCACAAAGTCAAAATGCTTTAGTGGTACAACAGTGTATGGCCTTTTTCATTCTGGTGGTCTCGCTATGGTATCTCAATGACTGGGTAAATACAGTGTAACCTCCATGAATGGTCACCTCAGAAATACAGCCATATTCATGTTACAGCCTGTATACTACCAACCCAGATTGATGTTTTACTCTATTTCCACTCTCTCAGCAACAGTCACCTCCTGACAACAGCCATTCTTGTCCTTCCAATTGGTGGCTCACGGTTTTAGGAAGGTTGCACTGTATACAGATGAACACTTGTGGTCATTAGTGTGCAGCTTTATTTGTCATCCAATGAAATCGCCGTATTTCTGCCTTTTTCCTAACTCTTAATTTCATAGAACGCCACTATATCCATAGTACGTTACTACGCCTCACAGTGTCGAATCTAATTTCGTAGAACGCCAAAAATCTTTACTACGCTCATAGTATCGACGGTTCCATAAATGTATTCAAAATGGGAGGAGACATTTTATTGCGCATGCGTATTCACCGCTTACGACACGGCCATCTAATTAATATTTATACCAGGAATTGAGCATGCGCTCTTCTCGTGTTAAAATCAGTTTAAATCACATAGACACTAGTGAAATAGACCACGTCACTTCATACGTGCAAACTACGAATAACTGGCCAGAACAGCTGACTTTTTTTAAAGAGGCGCAGTAATAAAGATATAACCCCAAACTATGGAAGTATCCAAATTTGTTCCCATTCCAATTCCATGTTGCAGTGCATTAAAAGGCTTTATAGTTTATACAGACAAGTCAACGGAATGAAGAGCTAAAAGGGGAGACAAATCGTGTTTACTCATCCCTAATGTCGTCTCTCCATCCGTAATCAAAGTAGCTAAAAATTTTCAACAGAAAACCTGTGGTAGATGTTATTTTCGATAATTAAAATATCCTATCGCCAGAAAAGATGTTTAATTTAGTTTAAAAAAAACAATCAGACTAAATATACTCAAAGCAACTTACTAATCGCCAATTCGAAACTGAAATTTCTCAGAAATTATGCGGCAGAAATGTATGAAATTTTGCATACAATAATTTCATTCAATTACCCGTAACTTTACACTATTTTGTTGCATATTCTCTTGTACATTTATCCAGTCGAAACGTTTCTTCACTATTGATTATATTGCTCGTGAATCCCGTGCATTCATTGAAAATTAGATCAGCATATATTTCAATCGGTTCGGTTTTCTATACGCTATCATAAAAAACATAAAACATGGATAACATGTCTGTAGTTAATGTGTGTCTTCACATCGCGGCGCTCACAGACTAAATGACCTGACGAAGGTGTAAATCAATATTTTCCCGCGCGCTTAGAATGACCTTTAACATTGCATATTTAAAAGGTCAAATAAACCCGCCCACTAAGTATATTAGTATTCATCCTGAACTGTTCTATGAAAATTAGAAATGTCTCCGGTCGCTACGCTCCCGTCGACATTTCTAATTTCCATAGAACAGTCAGGATGAACACTAATATATACATAACGTCTATGTTATTCACAGTGTTAATAGCATGCACCAATAACAATACATTAAACATATTCCTACTTTGACCAGTACAGCTCTCTGACATTCGTCAAGAAGAGGTAATATTATCAAGATGCAGAGTTTATTAAATTCACTCTTGGCTTCTCACTGGAGATGATATTCCAGAAAGTATTCTATGGGATGCACCACATTCTATCAGACATGTTCTTGTTCGCTGCATTGACCTTCAACCAACTCGTAAAAAAATATTTTAACATTGAAGACACGAACACACTTTTCAAAACTGTAAAACCTGAAACCATTCTCAATTATTTAAAGGAAGTAGGACTTTACAATAGACTGTAATACTTTTTAGACACTTCATTGTTGTCAATGTTAACTATTTAGTTAACCTTTGCCACCACCTTTTAATTTTAAACCTATTTATGTCTGTCACCCTTCATTCTCATTAATACTTTATTTTATTACATGACTTAATTTTTATTATATCAATTAATTTTTATTGTGCTCTATGTGACCATTTGTTGTCGATGCACCATAAAACAACACTAAACAATCAAACAAATATGAGTGACACTGATTGGTAATGATTTAATGTATTTGAGTAAGCATATTCCAATTGCACAGGATCCTCCCTGGCCCTTACTTTTGTTCCAAAGATGGCAGCCCTGTGGCTATATTTTTGACTCACTGAAGATTCAGGCACTTGTCATGCTGCCTGTACATCAAATGTTGCCACATGATAATTTGTACTTGATATTGCTCTGTGTTTGTCAATAGATTTCTCTTCTCTCTTATTGACTATTGTTACTATGAGTCTCATAATATAATCTTGGTATATTCCTATATCTGTTAGTTAATTTAATTGAGTTCATTGAGTTTTCTTCTTGTCTCTTAGTTACACGTGTCAAGCATTCGTCCCATTTAGGGGCATGAAATAAAGACATTTTAATCATATTCCCTGCAAAATATATACTTGCACTTTGATGGTGAAATAATTTTTTGTTATTTTAGTAATACACTCCTCTTTGTGTAACATACACCTCTTTTAAATGTGTAACTCTTTCCCCTTAGAACTGCCAGTTTTGTACTGTTCCTTGTGAAATGTGCTTCAGGAACAGGATAGGATTTAATGTGTCTTCTCACATTGTCAATAACAATGTCTGGTGTTTTGTTGTTAGGTATATGTCCACCTCTCCTATCTGTTGAACACTATATATCCAAGAGTGCAGTTCCAACTACTCAAAAAGACTTGTTGACATATGTACTAAGAAGTATGATCTTGAACATATTTGTTTCTTCCTTGCATTTCGAGGGCTCGGCACAACACTGTTGTAACTTGTTCTTATTTCAATATGAGTTTCCACACTTTTGCGTTGAACCCTCGAAATTTTGCTCTACATTTGTTGGGATCATCTTTTTTATCATTTGCACTAAGTCTTATGAAAGGTCTGGCATTCATATATTATCAGACCCGCCTCTGTGGTCAAGTAGTTAAAGTTGTTGACTTCAAATCACTATAATCTCTTACTGATAGAGGGTTGTGAGTTCGAGCCCAGCCACCGATCATGCCTCTTTATGTTAGAAAGATGGCAGTTGCTTACGGATGATGAGAGTCTAGTACTTGATCTTCCCAGGAATGACAGTCAGATGAACTGTCTGCCACATACGACTCTGACTTGAGGTGTAAGAGTCAAATAGACAAAAAGTATGGTATCAAAGCCCAGTTCCTTGTCTGTCTGCCTCAGATATTGTTTTCTTTACACTTAAACCTACCTTTGCACATTATTTCATGTGCAGCATTTACCTTTCGGTAAAACAGTTGCATAAATTATCAGTGCTGCTTGATATTTTGCTTTTATTTATGTGGATCTGTTTTCATTTGCATTAAATTTTGGCTTTGAACAATTTATAAATTTTGTATCAAAATCATAACTAGCTTTCAAGAATAAAGCTATTTATCTAATTCTCTTCTGACAAAATAAAACATTGTCCACACCAGACAATGGGAACATTATGGATATAAAATTGAAATATTATATGACTTATGAACACCAATGTTCCCTATTGTTTTTCAACTAGAATAATTCCTGATAATTATATGCATTAAACTATCATCTGTGATTAATTAAGTCTTGAATTACCAAAATGTATATGAAAAAAGTATTTCTGCATTTATTTCATGTTTTATTTGCATTTGATGCAAACTGACTTGTTAAAGAGTAACAAACAATGTTTTCTCTAAATGTCTTATGATTATGCACATCCTGCAGAATGACCACAGCATTACCTATAAATTGGTATTTTTACCTCATCTGGCACAGAGTGCCAAGGTGAGTTTTTAGGATCGAGCTATGTCCGTCGTCCGTCTGTCTGTCATCAACAATTTCTTTAAATAACATCTCCTCCTGAACCACTTGGTCAATTTCAACTAAACTTCACAGGTGTGTTTCTTGCCTCAAGCTCTACCAAAGTTGTTCAAAGAATTCCATTCCATGCTGAAAATCTTCTACTCAAAACCAGAGGACCTCCCCTGCGAAATGTGACCACGGTTAACCATAGATCAACCTATGGTTGCCTGATCATGATCAACCATGATTTTAACATTTTAACAAATGGACCATCCTCAGGAACCATGCACAATTGCATATGAAAAATGTAGTAGAAATGGCCATAGAGTAAAACCTGTCAATAGAGTGTCATGAAGTAAGTAAATCTGACATCAATCATATTACACAACTATCTTGCAGTATGGCAATTAAAGCACTCATATTACAGTGTACCGACTGCAAAAGGCAAAAAAATCTGCTAGACATTAGATCTGGCATGCTTAAATTATTAAACCGAAAGGAAATCTGTCAGACTGGAAAAAGTAATCAAGTTAGTATACATGCACATGCATCAGATAAACAAGTCTCCGGACAGCTCAGGTCCGATGAGATTATATCTATATAAGTATACTGCATGGAAACATGTGTATCATCAGTCAAATAATGTACAAAGAAATCAATTACAAATGTAAGTTATAATTTATTGTACATACCTCTGATCATCTAATGTATATTTTTTAGATGACTTCATGAAGTAAAATGTTTGTGTGTACATTGCTTTTCTGCTCAGTGAGGTATCTTATCAACTGTAACAATAAACATACAATATATAATCGTAATTTTATTAAAAAAGAGTAAATCCCCTATTTATTGTAATACTGTAGGAGAAAAATAATGTATATGAAACAGGGCTGGAACCAGCGACCTCCTGCTTGCAAGTCAGATGCTCTACCAACCGAGCTAATCGGGCTGGCAAATGTCCCAGCCATTTGATAAATTTATTACAATATACCACACTAGTCACACACTCAAGTCATCAAATGTAATAGGACTTTGAAGGAGGAAAATAATGCATATATACATGCAATGAACCCACAACCTCCTGCTTGCAAGTCAGATGCTCTACCAACTGAGCCAATCGGGCTGGTGAATATCCCAGATAATTTATAAATACAATATACTGCTTCATTAATATCAACCTTGTTAAAATTCAATATGCAATGAATGATATCACCAATATTCGCGATTTTTAGAGCCAACGAACAAACTGGCAATTATGTGTTATTTAATGGCAAAGGTTGTGCAATTTAAACATTAATATAAAGAAAGCTTTTATAGATTTATAACTTCCGGCTATTTTCACAACAATTCTACAAACAATATATGATTCTGCTTTAAAGTTTATTAGGGAGTAAACAGCTGTTGGACATGGCAGATCGGTTAATATACACCTCTTTCGTATTTAGCATTAAATCGTTCCTGTGACATCATCCTTTTGTTCTCACTGTCCAATAATTTTACGAATGGGTCGCTCTCAATGGACAGCTGTCAATGGGCATCCGTCCGTTATTTTTTGTAATATAGGAGTGTAGTCGACATATTGGACTTCCACTCAAATTTGGACACTGTCAACAACGCATGCGTAAGATTATCAAATGCTTTAATGATCTGAAAATAAATATATATTGTACGAGTCTTGTCAAGGACTTGTATATATGTATATAAGTCCATGGTCTTTTTCAAGATTTTAATTAAAATGTAGCAGTGCTGTATCATAGCACTAGTTTTTGGAATTTGATAATTCCTTTGCTATCATCGACTTACAAAAATGCCGTGAGCTCCATAACTGCCATGGTTCCCGTTCCCACTCTCACTCTATTGTGTGCGGTGAGATAGGGTTAGGAAACCAACTAGTTTAGCATAAAATAGTTCTACTTTCGGCTTTCGTTCAGTAGGTCAGTAATTTCTCTGCAGAAGTATGCATGTAATTACATTAATCTACTATTGATGTATGTCTTATATGTGACTTTTTGACATGATATGTAAATCAGTGTTAAGGTTTATATTCACAACGCGTATCGATCGATACTATCGGCTAGAGCTATATATAGTTGGATAAATTCTAAAAATAGAATGTGGGGTTTTCCCGTCGAAATGCAGAGGACAGAACGGCAGTACACATACATTTGCGAAGAAATAACAGTTATTGTGAAGTTCGCAAATATTATGTTGGTTCACAGTGTGTGGAGGGTATTTTGATGTTAAGACAGAAGGATCGTAATGGAACTGATGAAATTGTGCGATGTCGGTATATTCCGTAGCGAGATCGGCAAATGTCGCCGTATAACGGCTCGTTTCCGGATAGCTATAGTTTTTTACAATAAACTTTTACTTTCACTTCAAAACCTGTCATATAGTCCAACATCATGATATCAAGTTTGAATATAATTCCCATACCAATAACATATTTTTTCTGGAAAAAAAATCTTAAACTACGATTAATCAATCGATAGTGGTTTATGTCAGTTTTGTTCCGAGTTAGGAACTAAAACATGGAAAGTCGAAACATTCTTCAAAACCAAATTATCACTGAAAGAATTATATTGGTCGATTTTAATTCGTTTCTAACACTGTAGTGTGCATTTAAAGTGATATGTGGTCATAATCAAGATATATTATTAAAATGGAGCGTTTTGAAGAGCTTTTCGGTATGTATTAAATCAGTAAATACGACAGCAACAATGCTTATTTTGGTACCGATGGATTTGGGAAAATATAGGCTGGATAATGGGCTACATAATAAACTTGAAACATCTGATAACTTAGATAACCATCATGTTAGATTGATGGAATTTAGCACATGAATATCAGAATATGTACATAAATAGATGGCAATATTGAGATGGTGTATGTTAATTCCTAAGCATGAATATCCATAAACTGAACCTTCTCCTAACTGTCATTGTTGTGTTGTCAGCAACACCATGGCAGTGACTTGTCTCATATGAAAAAATCAAATTCCGACAGTACTTTCAGTACTTTGATTATAAACAGGCTGTACTATTAACAGTCAGAATAGTTCAGTTTGCAGAGCATCTGACTGACAAGAAGGAGGTCACGGATTGAGCCACGCATCGGGTACATTAATTTCCTCTTCCTATTACCTTTGGTGCCATGAATGTGAGACTAGTCTTGGAATACTTGGAATACTACTCTTAGGGTGAAGCAAAGATTGGGTTAGTCAACAGAACCTGTGATTGTCGTGATAAATTAATTTGAATAAAACAGTAGGAGGACTATAGCAGTACTGTACATTGTACTTATATTTAAGAATTGGCTGTAATATTAATAACCCAATTAGCTTAGTTGGTAGAGCATCTTACTTGCAAGCAGGAGGTTGCGGGTTCTATCCCCACACCGGTTGCATTATATTCATCCTGTTACAACAAAAAAATGTATATGACTAATCAATTGATCAAATTTCATAACACTCAATAAGAACACATTTTCAATACAATTCATACCTTGAAATATAACAAATCAAATCAAACAAAAGTATTACACAGAAATCCTACATTAGCAATTTTTTCCTATTCACACCTTCCACATTGCTCCAGACTGTTTTACAAACCCATTCCGAACAAACGAATACGTAGGAATGACACTGCTTGAGTCAATGCGAACAGGTTTGAATAAAATGTACATTCCTCGTGCTACTCGAGCAGTGTGGTTGAAAGAGCTGATTTAAAGGTACCTACTGTAATGGCTTTAAAGCAGTTAAATTCACACGTTATCTTATCTATTTATCTTGTCATAACAATGCAAGAAAGATGAATCCCTTCTACTTTTTCAAAGCCAATAGCCTTCTTTAGTGACATTTAGTCAGCAAAGTGTATCATCAAAAAATAGGAAGGAAAATCAATATCAATTACTTGATTTTCATAGGGAACTAGAATGATTAAGTTGACAGATACCTTTAAGAATGACAAATTATCATGGTCAATAAATTGTGTAATCCTTTCAAAATGATTTAAGTTACATGTATTAACCTCAAACTGTCCATTATGTAAAATATTGGAGTGTCTTCGGCACTACGCGCCTCAAACACTCCAATATTTTACATTATGGACAGTTTTGGGCTTATATCTATCACATATACTAAAAAACATAATTCACAAATGACAGATTAATTTAGGGTACAAGTGATTTCTCTATCTATCCTCAGTCTCTGCTATCCTCAAACATTCAAACTGGCTGCTGTTATTACATAGCCATTGAAAATGATTGAAAATAAGCTTGATCAGTCACAGAATGTTTCATGGCCACACACAAGTAACTTAATTGTTGATAGCGATTTCGATTTCGTACTACAACAGTTTCCTACTTTATGAAGTTACATATATCAATTTGAAAGCATTTTCAAATCCATTCATCATGCCTAAATACATATTTTAATCACAGTAAATGTCCAGAAATATTCAAACCTAAGAAACTACAGCAGGTTTCTGTGCATGTGGTAATTTACTAAGAAAACAAATGACCTTGATAAATTAAACTACGGTGATCATGGTAAATTTACAATTCACATCCACATGGCCTTCTGTGAAGTAAACATCAGAATGAATGTTGAATAAATCTCAAAGCAATTGAATAAAACTGTGACTCAGACTGATTCAGAAGTAGTTCATGAAAAGAGTTCGGTTCATGAAATGTGCATGATCATTCTATAAACCTAAGAGTTTACCTGTTGAATGAAAATCTGTTTTATAGGGCTCTGAATGATTCTTGAACAGTTCATGAAAATATAATTGTTCAGATCACGAATAATTCATGAAGTCCGAACGCTTCATGAACTGCTCATGAATATTCCTTCAGAGCAGTACAGTACATGTTAATAAGCTCATGTTTTCAAACCAAGAACTTTTCATTGACAGTTCATGAACTGTTCTTGAATGACTTGAAATTTTACATGATGTCATGAACTTCATTTCGGGCGTGGGGGTCAGTTGATTTCAACAACTACTTGACAGTTTGGGTAGATAACTTTTTACCATGACACATAACTTCCCTTGATTGAATTATCCCTTAGTGTTACGATACTCAGGTGAGCAATATAAGGCCATCACCCATGGCCCTCTTGTTTTAAATGCTGTAAGTGCACATATGGCTTTTTGGCATTATTAATTCTTGTGTAAAAAAATCACTGAAGACTTTCTGGCAGTTAGTCCACCCCTCATACTATCCATTTGCCCTTTAGGGGGCATCGCTGTTTCCCAAGATTAAGGTAGTGTTAAGTACCTTTATTTAACTTAAGTTTAATCAAAACTTAGATTGTATATATTTCCAAAGTTTGTCAAAAAGAAATGAGGGAAAAATTGACTGCCTGAGTATTTTTATAAACTTATCCCAGCAGTTATTTCTATGAGGTTAAATGTCTTGAATTGACATTTGTATTTACATTTTTGTCATATTTTTGAAATTGTAGGGTTCTTTTTTAAAGTTCTAACTAGACATCAAACCTGGGCGTGGTTTCAATTATTGAACCGTAAACATGAGCGATTTTAATTAGCTATCAAAATATAATGGGGTGCGTCAAATTCGTTGATTTCATGATCCGACACGTTAATTGTTAATTGCTCAGCTTAAAAAAATACAGTAGGTGTCATTTTCGAATTAACATTGCTGTCTTATTTGATGACGAATTTCAAAGCAGTTTTCGACATTTTGTAGCGGAAATGTTAATCTATAGAACCTTGCATCAGAATTTTGATACTTGCTTTCATTTTTATCTATAGAGTATTACGTAATAAACAGCTGGCTTCTGGGTACTGTATTTATTTAAAGTCAAGTATCTAACGAACGAAGGACTTTATAAAAAAACTGAGGCACAGTTCCCTGCTTTATACATTTATAGTCATTTTAAGGCTACTTGTTGTAATATATTCCTAAATACAGAGTAGTTATCGTTGTTCAAAAATTTGTAAATTACGTGCGATATTGGTTTATAGAAGACCAATCAAATGTAATATTTGTTTCAAATTACTTGCAATGCACTTTATACAGTGGGTTTATCTCAGTATATAATTATGCTTTAGTTTTCAAATCTATAAATTGGTGAAACTTGATTTGACCTGACATCCAGTCCAGATACTTTAAGAGTATTTTTACAAAATGTTATACTTATGTCTTGAATTGACATGATTTGTATTTATATCTTTGTCATATTTTTTAAATTGTAGAGTTCTTTTTAGCTCACATGTCACAAAGTGACAGGGTGAGGTTTTAGGATCAGTCTCCGTCCGGCGTCGTGTGTCGTCAAACTTTATGTTGTGAATACACTAGGGGCCACATTTTTAGCCCAATTTTAGTAAAACTGGGTCAGAACGTTAATATCGCCAAAATCTCGGACGAGTTTGATATTGGGCCATTTGGGGTCAAAAACTAGGTCACCAGGGCCAAATAAGGGAAAACCTTGTGAACACTTTAGAAATCACCGTTTTGATTGGATCTTCATGAAACCTTGTCAGAATGTTTGCCTTCATAATATCTTGGACAAGTTTGAACATCTTGGGTTATCTTGGGTCAAAAACTAGGTCGCTAGGTCAAATCTTATGAAAAATCATGTTAACACTATAGATTTCACAGTTAAAACTGGAGTTCCACACAACTTTGTCAAATTGTTTGTTTTAATAATATAAAGGTCAAGTAAAAATATGGGTCATCTGGGGTCAATAACTAGGTCACCAGGTCAAATCTTAGAAAAAAATTGTTAACACCGTAGATGTCACAGTTTTGATTGGATCTTCACCAAACTTTGTCAGAATGTTTGCCTCAATGATATGTAGGTTAAGGTTGAACATGGGTTAACTAGGGTCAAAAACTGGGTCATCAGGTCAAATCTTAGGAAAAATCCTTATTAACACTATAGATGTCAAATTTTGACTGATCTTCACCAAACCTAGTCAGAATGTTTGTCTTCATAATATCTTGGACAAATTCGAACATAGGTCGTCTGGGGTCAAAAACTAGGTCACGAGGTCAAATCTTAGGAAAACCTTCTCTATGCTGTAGTTTTCATGGTTTTAATTGGATCTTCACCAAATTTTGTCAGAATGTTTGTCTTATTTATATGTAGGACAAGTTCTAACATGGGTCATCTGGGGTCAAAAACTAGGTCACCGGTTCAAAGCAATGTTTTAATGAGTGAACAGTGATTGTCATGTGAGCGATATAGGGCCATCTTGGCCCTCTTGTTTAGTTATGCCCCCTCGAAGAAATGGGGGTATATAATGGTTTGCTGATGTGGGTCTTTTTTGCTCGTTGTTAATCAAACCCTGTCCGGCCAATTTGACTGTTTTGGACCCTTAGGTCTTCATATAGATAGATGACCCCTGTTGATAAGATATATCAATAGGTCAAAAGTCAACTATTCATTTGCCCTTTTGGGGCATCGGTGTCTCCCAAACACTTCATTAAGTGGGCGTTTTTAGTACCCTTTTTTTAACTTACGATATATCAAATAACTTAAAAAACTTAAAATTAGATTAGTCAAAGGTTTGATATTCACAAAGTCAAAATGCTTTAATGGTACAACTGTTACAGTGTATGGCCTTTTCTCACTGACTGGATTATACAGTGTAACCTTCATGAATGGTCACCTCTGAACTACAGCCACCTCCCTGTTACAGTCAGTATACTAGCAACCCAGATTGATGCTTTACTCTATTTTCACTCTCTCAACAAAAGTCACCTCCTTTTTTGTCCTTCTCCATTGGTGGCTGTTGTAGATTTTTGCTATTTCAATTGTAGCATGGATGGAATCACTGGTATGGCTATGGTCAATAATATCTATGTTAATCACAGTGTTAATAGCATGCAACAATAACAATGAAGTAAACATAGTCTTAACTATCTATGTACAAATAACAAACACTTGTTTGTTGCTCACATGACCATACCAGAACTTTGAAAATGAAAGCATCAAGATTATTCAAATTCAATACCGCCTTATATGATTACATAATAACTTGATATATGAGTACATAAGTCACTAAGATTGTGTAACTTAATATCTCATTCTTTCTTAACAAAAAGCATTTTCTTCCTGAATTACAAGCTCGATGAAATAAAAACATGTCGGAATCATAACAAAAATCGACACTTTTCATATACCTCTCTAACACCGCAACTGGACTTGCACAAGTAACACATTTAGCACTATAAGCATATTTCCTTGTCTGTAAACATCAGTTTTACTTTGACTAACAAAAATCACAATGTGATATTCATTGAATCTGAAAAACCTGCATATGATCACAAAATCATAGATATGTCTTTCAAAGAGATGTCCCAGACTATTGATACATTGAAAATTGACTAAAAATGCACTGACGATTACACCCATTCGACCAGTTATCAATGACATTCACCAAACTTAGTGGAACTCATGGGCATGAGATCTCAGTCAAGTTTGATAACCAGCAAAATTGCCCTGGCCCTTCTGAGTTATGCCCCTTGATACTTTGAAAACTGACTAAAAATGCAGCAGCCACCCAGATGACCCATTATCTAATGATCTTCAACAAACTTGGTGATTATGTATATTGATTATTGGCATTTTTGACGACTGTTGCTTATATTAAAACAAAATTATGTAATTTGCCACTCATAGTATCCCAAACCTTTTGATGGGCATATTTTGTGACATTTCAGAACCCATTGTTTTGTTTTAATGCTATTGATAGCATTGTGTATCTTAATTCATGGCTATAACGTTTGAAAAGCAAATGGTTATTCACCAAAGATGCCATTATTGTCTTTACCCAGATTTACCACCCCTGATATAGGTAATAATTTACAATCACTTATAAAGTACTTGAATGCACCATCATCTTTCACTAACTTTGGTCAATATGGAGTTGAAGTCCATTGTGGTATAATCAGTGTACAGTTAAACCTGTGAACAGAGGCCACCTAGGGAAAGACATAATGTGACCTTTATTGACAGGTAGCCTTTGTTAGAAGGTAATTTTGTTCTAGATAATCAATGATGTTTTCTAAAAGAATGGACTTTATTCACAGGGCGGCCTTTATTTGGAGGTGGCTGCTTACACAGGTTTGACTGTACCTGGGCTTTTATCATGAATCTTTTTAGCAATACATTTTTCTGGAAATCTTGGTGATGGAATCAACCAGTTACACACACCACACCAATTCTGATCAAAACAATAGATAGTTTCTGTCCCTTCAACCCACCATCTACAATTGAATCTCATCATTTAGCGTTAAAATGACTGGCAAATCTATCTACACTGTGCAGACCCCAACATTGTTCTGAAATTGACTAGTCGTTGCAATCTGAACATTTACTTAAAATGATCTGCTCTTTGGTTGATTTTTCATTGAATCCAATTACTGGTAACGATCAAATCGACATTGTGTTTTATCCCGCTATCACGCTCATTAGGTGCAGGAGATAGCCCTGCCAGATAAACTTATCTATCTCCTGTCAGTGCGTCATGTGATTAAAAACACCGTAAGAATACAAATCATTTTAAGATTCCCACGCTCTGAAAAAGCTAAAATAGAGATGTTTATACTTGTTGTCATATGTAAACTGCATTAATGCTATTTGAGTATTAAATATTAAACCTTTAAATGCGTTGTTTCCATTGTAATGATGTGAAGCTCCATGTGACGTCTTAAGTGAAGTGACGTCACAAACGAAAAGACATTAGTGTATGTTATGTCATATATAATTTGGCCGATTTCAGTAAAAATTGTAGTGTTGTACTAAACTTAATGAGAATAGCAGGTTTATCTGGTTCGATGCAAAAGCGCATCTTGGCTCGCTAAAGCTCGCCAAGATATGCTTTCTCACTCACCGGATAAACATTCTCCATCTCAGGCACCAACCATGTATTCTCTATTTCCGAAAAATCCCAAGAAACACCCTTTGGGGGCATCAAAATTATTTTGTTGAGAGGTTGTTGCTCTAGACAGATTTAATTAGTACTTAAATCATGCAGTGGGAAAAAATCATGCGAGTGTTCAAGGGAGGTTATTGCTCAAGAGAGGGCCACTCTGGAGAGGTTGTACTGTATTTTCAAACTGAGTTCATGCTATCTGTCATTATTGTTACCTAACCTGACAATATAAGTAATGTTTCTGTTATCTGTGAAGAATTTTTGATTACATTATGACTAGATACTATTCTGTACACAGTCTGTAAATCTTGCTAAGTTGAGCTTTTTCTTGCCTCGTCATACGCAATATATGTATTGGTATGTAGATCAAAGATATAAGTTTTTTGTGTCAGAGAGGATGAAGTCATCACATCAAAAAAATAATAAAATACAAAAACGACGTCAAGGATGAAAAATGCACTATTGTTTTCTAATCTGTATTTAACTGCATTAACTGTATTCTCTGAAACAAAAACTTACATCTTTGATCTACATAATCTATAAATATATTATGTATTTATATCTGCAATTTAAAGGGGCATTAAACATGTATGAAAGTGTTACCTTGCTTTTGGGACACCCTGTATGTAAAGAAGATTTGAAACAAAACTTACTTTAAATGAATGGACAGTGCATGATACCTGGTGCACATGGGTAGGGTAGTACATGCGAAAAAGAAGTGATCCTTATACCTTCTCGTAAAACTTTTAAGAGCGCACATAATAAACAAAATGGGAAAAAACTTTAGGTAGCGCCTGATTATATTAAAGAAATCAAAAATACAATTATTGTCTTATTTAAAATAGCATTTTTAACACTGAATGTAAAGTATTTGTTCTACTTACCTGTAACGTACCTGTCATCCTCAAATTTTAATGTTTGTGACATATGGTTTCAATTATTTACTTATATTTACCTTTAATAATTTTACAATTTCAATTTTTATTTTCAGTTATATATTTTGGTTTGAACTCTTATTTTAATTTTTTCAACTTGACTTTATAGAATTATGCTGATTTTTTCAACTGTTAGTACTATTTTATGTATAGCACTCTTAGCGGAAATTTGCTATTTCTTACGCTTTAAGCAGTTACAACCTAATTTATGTGTAATATATTTCCTATGTACCATTTTTTACAAATGGTTGAAGCATGAAATAAAATAATAATAACAATGGTCAACTAATATCTATCTATAATAATACACATCAACAAAGCACTAGGCTTAAATGATGTATTCAAATATTTGGATACTGGTCATGTCCATAGCCCAAATTTTGGAGTGCATAGTTTTAAGCTACCATGTGCAGTAAATGATCTTAATGATCATTCATTTTGTGTATTAGGAGAAGACCATTGTTTAAGATAAAACTTGAATTGGCATACACATATACATATATTTAGCCACATGTTTGTTGTCTGACTTTTCTCATGAAATTGGAACAGTCATGTTTTTGACAGTACAACAGACAACTTGGGTTTCAAATTCTTAACAACTTTTTGATAATGATTAAAGATTATAAGCTTGTGCTAGTAATGTTGAGTAAAATGAACCTTAATTCTTTACATTGCTTTGAGCCACTTTTGCGTTTTGCTTTTTTTATTTTGTTTCTGAGAATGTAAATTTTTAGTTATGAAATTGTGTAACAGGTGAGCTTTGAAGCATAGACATTAAATTTGGACATTTTGTAATAAAAAAAACTGTCACTAAATCAGATTTTTTGTAAGCTACTGCTAATGGATTTAGTAAAATTTATTGATTGCCTTGATTTCCACAAGATTCAGTGTTACATACAATATTGATAGTTTTTTTTAGTTACTGCAAGCCTTTTGTAGAATCCTGACTTTTAATTTGAAATTCAAATAAGCCTGAGATTTAAAATAAGGATCACACTTCTTCATAGTACTCGTCCATGCTTGTTATTATAATTCAAACAGACTAATCCTATTGTCACAAAGTCAGTGATTTTGTATTGTAAAACAATTTGTAAGTGATAACCCTCCATTTAGAATCTGAGTAAAGTGTGTTTAAGTATCATAAGGTTTTGTGTAACAAAGGAAAATACAGAACAGAACATACAATGTATTGGCAGGAATAATAGATATAATGCACTCAATATGACAAATACATTGTATCGAATTCAGTAATATTAAACTTGAATATACATGTCAAAGTTAATACTTAATATTTGCAAAATGACAGAATCTGATGTACAAAAATGAGTAAAATTTTAAGGGGCCATTGGTGTACACATCTTTCATAGGAACATAGTTTCAGTTATGTCAATACTATTATAGCACAACCCTTATACTTCTGTCCCTGTAATGTTTAGCATCAATGCAAGTTTAATATGAGAAGCCCTTATTTACATTACAACACTTCAGTTAATTTCACAGCACACAAATTCCACGAAATTAAATACACAACCAAAATTGGTAAATCAACATAATTTGATTGGCAGTTTCTTACCTAGTTATAGTTTTTGATAAAGTAGAATAATTTGAAATTATAAAAGATATTCAACTCATACTTAAAATTCTTCCTTTTTGGGATAAGGTTCATCTGTAGGACAAGTGGCATAACTCTGTTGACAGTATTTTTAGAGTTATGCCCCTTTTTAACTTTCCGGTAGATTTTTTGTTAAAATAGGTAAAATAGTACAATATCTTGAAGACTTTCAAACATATTCAACTCAAACTTTAAATACTTCCTTATGGGGACATGGCGCATGATTCTGTAGGACAAGCAGAATAACTCTGTTTACAGTGTTGTCAGAATTATGCCCCTTTTTATGCCCATGGCATCTTTGATGTCGGGGCATATATTAGTGATTGTCCTGTCCTTCCGTCCATATGAGGTTAAGTAGATTTTACCATTTCGTCTAGAACCAATACCGCTTGCTAGAACGCTTTGATACTTACACAGTTGTTGTGTATGATCATTCTCAATCCATCCCTATCAAGAAATCCCACTTTGACCTTGACTTAATTTGGACTTAGAATGATTCTGTACCAGGGTAAGGACATATCCGATAGTTGCTATTGCGCATCTTAGTGCACATCCGTGACAGTAATTATACTATTAAACATATAGGCAAAATGAAAACGTATAGAGAGAATCTTTTAAAACTTTGCATGATCATAGCATATGATAATAGAAACATTTTAAGTGAAAAGAACATGGGGATCGTGGTGATTGTTTCTGAGTTATCTGCCCTTGAAAATGATGTTTTGGCTTAGTTTAGGTAATTTCAAGGGCAGATCACTCATACATAAATCTTGAATACCGTATTTTTACTTCTTGTTTATATTTTTCATTTCATTCTTGGTCAAAATACAAAATCTCATGCAATTCCATTAAATATTTTTATTAACTTTTTTTAGTTGAAGAAAAAAGACTGAACATTCTAAGAAAATTGGCATTGGATATGGTAATGAAGAAACAAATAGTTATCTGCCCTTGAAATGACCTAAAATAAGCCAAAAAGTCACATTCAAGGGCAGATAACTCAAAAACGAGCACCACGACCCTCATTTTTGTTTGGCTTAAAGGGGCATGCCCTGGAACTGAAGTGTCTCGAATAGCAATCAAATTGGTATCATTTTAATGCCTAAATCAATTAATGAAAGCCCTG
The DNA here is from genome assembly GCA_964023205.1 of Lutraria lutraria. Classification (NCBI taxonomy): domain Eukaryota; kingdom Metazoa; phylum Mollusca; class Bivalvia; order Venerida; family Mactridae; genus Lutraria; species Lutraria lutraria. The sequence continues at coordinate 1,534,350 of OZ026848.1, forward strand.
TAAAATATTTACAAAATATCCCGCTAGTTTACTCAAAATACACATTTCAAGATTTACCAAACATACCGATTTCGGCCTCAGAATTATTCGTCATTTTTTCACAACTCGACCCTTTCGGTGTCTCGAATAGCAATCAAATTGGTATCATTTTAATGCCTAAATCAATTAATGAAAGCCCTGTAAAATATTTACAAAATATCCCGCTAGTTTACTCAAAATACACATTTCAAGATTTACCAAACATGCCGATTTCGGCCTCAGAATTATTCGTCATTTTTTCACAACTCGACCCTTTCGGTATCTGTCAAAACCGAAAGCATCGCGGAAAAATGTCAACAAACTGAAATGGGAAGTATTGCTTGTGTTATGTTCACTTGAAAGGCAGCGCACATGCTCAGACTCTCAGACCTATCGGAAATATCATTGTCGTCAATAAAAGGCTGTAAGCCAAAAACCGACATATAAATACCGACTTGCGCAATATAGGGTCATTTTTCAACGCACATTCTTCTTTGACTTTTCGGTAATAATTGGTTTTACAAGTGACAAACACATTTTTGGTGTTCGAAAAAAAAGACACAGCAGTTCCTGGGCATGCCCCTTTAAAATGTTTCTACTATCATATGCTATGATCATGCAGTTTTTAAAAAATCCCTCTATACGTTTTTATTTTGTCTGTATGCCTATATGTAAAATTGTGGAAACTGTCGGATATGTCCTCAAGTAGATTTTACCATTTCGTCTTGAACCAATACCGGTTGCTAGAACACTTTCATACTTCTACAGTTGTTGCGTATGATCATTCTCAATCCACCCATATCAGGAAATCCCACTTTGACCTTGACTTAATTTGGACTTAGAATGATTGATTCTGTACCAGATTATGTAGATTTTACTGTTTGGTCTAGCACCAATACTGCTTGCTAGAACACTTTCATACTTCTACAGTTGTTGCTAATGACCATTCTCAATCCACCCATACTGATCAAATACGGACTATGACCTTGACATTGTTCAAATGGGCTATTGCTTCACAAGCATGCCACCGGGGGCATACACATTTATTGAGCGCAGGATCTTGTTAATTTAGATTTTCACCTCTATCAAGCATTTTATTTCACTGAAGACTTATAAAAGTCAAGCGCACTGACTTTGGACAGTGAAGAACAGTGGGGCTATCTTATTTTCTCGATGAGTTTAGTGTGCAACTTCTTGTACAACTTAATATCTCCATCAACCACTAAAAGTATTTACTTGTTACTAAATCACACAGTCATGTCTTTGAGATCATAACTGGAGGTCACTTTTTTGGGCTTATCAAAAATATTTGAATATGTTTGAGGTGTAAATCCCAACCAGTATCTTTTAGCATTGTAGTTTATCCTCACTTTGGTATATTAGATCACCTTTCATACATTACAACGCAGAATGCATTCAATAATTTTAGTTTCACTTTATTACAAAGAAAACAACATTTGAATACAGTACGTTTCATGTTAAACTACACCACACCAATATTTAAAATGCTGATAGTTATTATGCACTTAAAGTCCTAAAAGTTTGAATAATTGTTTCTTTGTAAGACCTCTATATAATGTAACATGCTTAAATATATTACATGAATTTATCATAAATTAGTTCACTACCATTTGTATCTTGTCATCACAATACATAAACACATTATTTCCATGAAAAAAGTCTGTTAAATACTATGTTGTCGGCTATTCATGCTGGTTAGCATCTCTGCAGTTACTGCAACAAATCCATAACTCCATTTAAAAAATTTGTTTGTCCCATTAACACAGGCAAAATTTCTGATTTGATCCAAAAGTTCTGAGTTTGTATTTGGTTGAAGGAATACAAGCTTGACATTACACAATGTCTGGTGAGGATGAGATGGCGCATTATCATTAAGACTTCTCATCTTCCTTAGAATCCACACACAAAATCTATTCCTCAAATAACCTACTGGTTATCCAGCTTTCATCTTACTTAAACATCTCAGTTTCACTGATTTCCCTATCACTAATGGTTTGAGTTTTCTCCTGTCATACTGGCACAAAGATCTACTGTAATACAAGTTTTAGCATGCTTCCCCCCAGCACACTCTTCTCTTGACTTGATGAATGTTGTTCTTCAAAAGGCTATATAAAAGATCCCACTTTCATCCATATTAAATATGTCACGCTGTTCATATTGACATACATGATAGAGCTTATCTTTCCAACCTGACACCTCATCTTTTTACACACATTGTTGTGTCTCTTCAAGAATTTCTCCTAACAACCATTGGAAGCCTTAAGTTCATGCAGACCTAATTCACTTTCTGTTGAATTGTGGCCGAGCGAGGGTCGCAGGCAGGGCGGCGGCCTTGCACTGTGGTGCATGCTGTGAAGCATATCAAGCACATTTTATGACCTATATTGTATGTCTTAGCAATTTCACAAAAATAACTGTTACATACTTGAACTTGAGGTCTACCAACACCGAAGTGCTCAGCAAATTTTCTGGAACCAGAATCTAGCATTTTGATGGCAGCAATATACTACTCAAGCATCAGAAATGTGCATGTTTTTAGTACTCATAGTGACATGAACAAAGTCAGAGTTTATTTAAGAAGCATGTTGACATTCACAACTTGAAATTAATAAACATTAATTTGCACTATTCCCTTGACACCATTTCATCGAACACACTAGACAATTGTTTGACATTTGACACACACATAATATTATATTCTTGACTGGCTGTTAGAGGCTTATGACAGTCAATGACTGGTGGTTCAGAGGTAGTAAATGGTCATTGGGAACAAATTTGCAGGCCAGAGTCCTGAGATGACTGGTGGTGAATGGTTCTTTTAGTATGTTGAAAATACACTGGGGTATTTAAAGTGGTCATTGCTAAGATGTGACCGTTGTTGAGAGATGAACGTTCATGGAGGTTCCACTGTAATGTTGTCTAATATGTCCTGCAAACATAAATCCACTTAACTGATGAATTCATCGACATTTTTTTCAAAAGAATCAGTCATAATCACAATTGAAACTTGCAGTGAAATTTTACATGGCCTGACTGTGGAATGAACAAGTTGAGAACATTGGTATGATGTCATTGTTATATTTATATATTGATCACATGACTACTTAAATGTGCATTAAGGTATTGGGATCCTTACTCATTACCTCCACATTGAAGAGTATTTAAATAGGCTAAAATTACTGTCAACAGCATTGAAACTGAAGGTCGTGGGTTCAAACCTCAGTTGGGACAAACTTTTATTATTTTATTTTTTTCTTTAAACATTATTTTTGTATCTCTTGGAACATATTTAGGGTGAAAAGGGTGTTTTCTTTAAATTAAATGATTTTCATGCATATTTATTGGCTAAATAATGCTAGAAATGTGAACATTTTCTGACCCTAGGGTTACTTTAAGCTGTATTGTGCAACAGTAAGCCTGGTGAGGTATGTGTTTCTTGCTTTTATTATGCTTGTTAGACATGGGGGACTAATTTAAATATAAGTTAGGCCGCACCAAAATAAATTTTGGTTCTACAGATTTTCTGGGGAAATAAATGGGGCGAACGAGCGAAAAATAAATTTAAATATTTATTTTTGAAAATGCCATAATTGGGAGCGAGCGAAGGAGCGAAAATCTTTTTTAAAATATTTATCTCTAAAATTACCATTTTTAGGAGGAAGTAAATGAAGTTATGTTTAAATTTTTTTATCAGAAACAACCAGATACAGAGCTAGACGTCAAACATTACTTCATGAATGTCTTCAGTACTATATTCCAAATAATTGAAAGATTAAATCATAAATAAACATACACCTCTGCTATTAGTATTATAAAAACATTTATTTCTATTGGTGATAAGATTACAACTAGATTCTGATTTTAAATAACAAATTAATGCACACTGTCCAAATCCAAATATGAATCCTTTAATAAATCATTACCAAATTCATTAAAGTTTTTGTTCAGAATTATACCATTCCACTTTACTTCTCAACCAACTGAGATAATCCAGGATTTAGATTCTCAAATGATGATTTTTCACAGTTTAGTCTGCTCTTAATATATTTTGAAGCTGGCTAGGTGAAGGAAAGCTTTTGCTGACTTCCTGTCTCTTTCTATTCATCCCGGTCAAGTGTTCTTGGTACATTGAATCAATGGGTGCCAAAAAGGTTGATGACTTGGCTGTAAGAAGAAATTCAGAAAAACATAATATTATGCAAACATTTATAATAAAGCATGCAACTGTTTTGGAGGATGGGATAATTATTTTGTTTCTGACTGTTTTTCTTTATCATTATGGAATACATAAATCTACAAAGCCCAGGTATATTATATGTATAACTATTTATAAACAATTGCATTAATCAGTCAATTGCATTTTGGATGCAATTTTTTTGGATCATTTGCACAAATGTTTCCATCAATAACTTTTATAAGTCAGGAGTTTGGCTGACATATAGGTACAAATCATTACTTCCCTGCTCATACTCTCATTTCTGATTACATTTATAAATGTCATACAGGCTGTTGACAAATAAAAATAGATCTTACAGTGATGCAAATATTTAGCTTCAATGATTCATTACTTATGTTCAACAAATTTGTTAAACACACCTAGTTATCCCTGTATAAAAATATTACATGATACATCCGAATTATCATCTATCCGAAAACCTTAGCATTATTAACGTATGACCTCATCCAAATCTGGAAAGCTGTAGGTTGCATGTCCACATCATTTTCGGATGGTGGGTCTAGTTTGACTTCGTTAATGCAGGCGTCACACTGTCCCGATATTGACAGCAGATGGCCACACGAATATGGATTTTTGAGAATCGCGCGAAAATGGCCCCGATCCTAGTCAACAGCCGAATCAAGTATGATACCTTCCAAAGATGACAAGATGACACCTGATGTCCGGTTAATGCAGAGTTCAGAGGCAACTGAGTAGACTTTACTGAGCCTCCAGCCACAGAGGGGCATAAGATCAATACAAAGACATTTGTATTCTGCATCGACCAGGGCCATGAGGACAATGAGAAGAACCTCTTGTAGTTTCTGTAGACAGACCCACTGTTCCAACGACAGGTGACCACCACATGCCTGCCATCCAAAGCACCACAGCAGCGTAGAAATTGTCTTCAGAAACTACTCAGCAATGGCAGTCAACTTTCCAGTTGTAGCAGGACACTGTTTCTTCTCAGCAGCAAACTTGACTTCACATAGTTCATTTATGATAAGGGATATGGTGTTTGGACAAGTTGTAGAAAAGCTAGGATAACTGTAACCTTCGGCTAGTTGTCGTAGGGTGATAGACAGGTTGAGACGGGGAGGGAGAGACTTTTGTACCTTGTGTCCTTCTCTTTTAAACAACCTTCTAGCCATCGCTGGACCTCTGGGAAGCTTATGCAGTTGTAGAAGGCATTCCTTCCTCTGTCTACAGTTCCATTAGAAGAGTGCTATAATGGTTGGTTATAGCTTTGTCTTCTTTTACCAGACAACCAATTCCTGACACTTTCCTCATTCACCTCAAGTTATCCTTGCCTTGGAAATAAAAAGCAAAACAAATAAGCACATTATTAAATGCGAGTGGAACCCTCTATTTTGTTACAAACCCAATGATGAATTACGTGGGTTTAGTCCAGGGATTCTGACTCGTCTCTACGCTACGGAAGCAAAATGGTAAGTGCTTGGCAACAAGTTTAAGATATGAAATAAAATTATATTAAACAACAACAGTCAGTAATAAATGGTATGTAGATCACAATACTAATTATCACTATGCAGATAAAGTTTACTACCCTGTGCATATCAGATACGCTATGAAAGTAAAATGGCGAGTGCGTGCTATAACAGTGAACTATAGGTTGGGTCATATATCATATATTATTAAGATAATTATGACCATACTATTTCCGACTGAAAGAATGCTAGTATTGATGATGATAAGGATAAGATGATGTACTTATGGTCATGATAACCCTATCCAAAAGAAAGGCAAATAGCAAGAAATGACAAAAAGAAATAAGACAATTTTACCTTTTAGAGGAGGTACTGGCCTGTAAGAGTTTTTCATCATATTTTCTAAGGTATTAGAGTATGGACTACCTGTACCCTAGGTCCCCCCCTAGCGGGATTTTATGACACATATATCATTGTAAAGCTTAATATATCCCCCATCGAATGTCACTTGTTGGACGAAATATAGGTGCTGATTAAGCCTACAGTATGCGATTGATTATCTCCCCCCTGATTTCGAAATTTCATTTTTTTTTAATTTTTGTATACAAGAGATTATGGAGTCCAAAATGACCAAGTTCTCAACCAACATTGTTTAAGAATAAGATTATTATATTTTATATTAATATACATATTTGAAAAGGAAAAGATAACTCTGAACTAAAAAAACAAGAATTATGTCCCTTTTAACTGTAAAAAAGAGTAAAAACTATGTATACAGGGCAACAATTTGCAGAAAGCACTGGATATAATTATTTATATAATATCTGAAACAAATGGGCCAAGATTGCCCTAAATCGCTTACCTGAGAACAAAGACAATTTAATAAATGACCAGGTAATATAGTTTTCATCTCATACAAGGGCCCATAAGTGCATGTACCAATTAAATTTCGCCCATAATCAATCTCATCAAAGACCTTTATTAGGATTGGTGAAACACCGGACATTCATCGACTCTAAAAGCTCACCTGAACAATCAGGTGAGCCAACAAAAAAAAACCAATTTCTTAACACTTCTATTATTTTTGGTTACTTTGAAATACATGTTATATGTAATGTATCCATCAACTATTTCAAATTACTGCACATAATTATGCTTTGTTATTTGTCGGTTGATTCTAGGCTACGATTCGTTTAAACATATTTATTCCTGTCTATGATACATTGCACATATAGGTAATTGTACACAAATTTACATCAATTTTGGAAAGGATTGGAATGGAAGACAGAACTTTCAATTAAATTCTTCTCCTTGGATAGACTTCCAGTTAAATTTCAAGAACTATTCAACAATTTAACTATTGGTATGTATAAAATAGATTAAAGATTAAATCATATAGGGATATGGGTCTTGTGATCAAAAAGTAAAAATAAATAAGAAAACAAAAAGAAAACACTTAGACAGTAACACAATGGGAAAATAACATTACTGTATAAATCAAGAGAGAGAAAGGGTATGTGTAGAAATGAAGAAGGAGGCTTCTCAAGCATTATAATGCATGGTACTTTTCATGTGAATCTATTGCTGTCACGCATACAGACTTGAACCTGATTAAAGATTAGTGTATTTTCTTGATCTGAGAGGTTTGTATAGGCTACGATTGAATGAACACTATAGCTTGATTTATTACCGTAAATAGATTTTGTTGTTTGCAAAATATTAACAAAAGAAGGGTCAACAACGGACATCCATACCTCAGATTTGAAGTGATTTTCATTGAAATAATCAGTAGTTCAGGAAGTTAGAAAATTTCAAAATATGACAATATTCACTGTAATAGTTGATGCAGAATAATAAATGACCATTATGACAATATTCATAATAAATCTACTAAGGCGATATTCGCTTGATGATACTGGTGATTGAAGCCATTTATCAGTGTGTCATTGACGGTCAAGCAATAGGCAACAATTTTTCACACGTCACAATGGCCAGTTACAAATATAATTAATTTTGTTTTCTTTCAGTTCTGTCAATTTTCAACATTGTTTCAGTTTCAAGTAGGTAGTTCACATAACTAGCAGTGAAATACGACACATTTACATGTAATTAGATTTAAAACAATATCACTGAGTGATCATTTTATTAAAATCCCACAATGTCAACATGTATTAATGCTAAACACGAAAATGAGAACTGCGTGATTTAAGGTAGAGATGGCAAACAGCAAGGATAATTGTAGTCTATCTGATGGTTATGCAGGGATTGGCTTAGAGGGAGACTAGGATGAGATAGTCTCCCTGATATCTGGGACAATTATTCATGCATGTATAATGGTCCCAGCTAACATTTTGCCCGTTATTATGGAAGCCCTAAAAATTGAGTTGGATTTCGGAGTTTTAAAAAGTCTTTTCAGCTGTTCAAAGTAAAAGTTGTCGTTTATAAGAAAGGAAGTGGATAAACATTGCATGTACAATGTACGTATTTTTCAAAAGACAATGGCAAAAATCATGAAAACATGGCCTGAAACTTGATAAGTAAACCACGTCCTGTTTCAATTCTTAAAGGATGTGAAGAAAGCCTAAATCTTGTCATAGCTATGAGCAATTTTTTAACATTTACATTAACTAGATACATGCTGTTGTCAAAATTTGCAGAAACCCTAAAAACCCTGGAATAAGATGACCTTTGTACTTGATTATTCCATTCTTGCATGACAATGTCTTCAACTTTTTGTTTTAACAATAACATAAATAGTTTAGCATTACATACACCCTGTGAGTACAACGCTTCAGAGAATACTATTTCATTTAATGTAACTATCTGTAACATTATATGCCCAATTAGTGATGTACGGTTTCTTTTCAATATCTTTAAACATGATTTGGTATACATGTATTATGCTTGTCTGTTTCCTTTGGCTTTTATTAGTAACTTTCAACCAAAAGTTTATATCTTGCATAATTCTTAGTGAGAAGATCTAATCGACCTAATTCTCCGTGTATAAAATACACACATTTTTGTGTGCTACTTTTTACTCATAATAAAGATTTTCAATACTAAGTGTGAAATTTTTCAATTGCTAATCGAACAATTCTAAAGAGTGCCTTATTGTTATGTTATGAAATCTACACAGACATTTTCTTAATGTAAAGATAGATTTTTGAGCTTGGTCAGCTAAAGTTTTATGCGTTTCTACGAAGGACCCTCCAGATGAAAACACTATTCCAAGATACATAAATTAGTTAACAATTTCCTATTCATAACTTTGGTAACTGTTGGCAAACGCCCTCCTTTTCTGAATATATTAATTATCTTTGTTAACAGTTAATTTCCAACGGTCACAGTATACATCCAATATGTTAAGATTACTTTGTAGTTCTGATGAGTTAGCAAATACCACGATGACCTCGGCTTACATTAATAAAACCTGTAAATCAATGCCTTTCGCTCCGTTTAAAGGTTTTACGTTGGAATATTTGAGTAGAAAGAACTTTTAAAAAAGTGATTGTATACGATATTTTGAATTCGAAGTATATGGATTTCACTTGGAGAACCGAAAAATACCCATTTTAAAACACCTTTTTTCATTGTTGAATAGGTATTTCCTAACTAGGGTGCGCACTCTAGATAGAACTATTTTAAGACCCCTGCCAAAAATTAAACCTCGCTTTCAAAACTAAGTAAATGCACGAAAACTACATGTTATGGTGGTGTTGAATAAACATAAATAAGGCAAATATATTTTAATACTTAAAGTGGGTCGCGAGTTTCCTTCCGAAAAGTGTTCAGTTTCCAGAAGTCAACGCACAAGAAAATCATTTTGCAGGAACATCCTTCAAAGTATTGGCTAAAGCAAAAATGATGTATTCAAATGATATTTCCATTGAAACCATTAAAAAAAGGCCACGGAGTGGAGCGATATGTTGCATATGTTTTGTTTTTATTTTCGCTTTATTTCTTGTACTGCTCCGATAATTTTGTATATTAAGCTATGAAATTTACTGTGCACAATGCTGAATCATTTACAAATCCGAAAAAGTTAATATAGCTTCATTTTGCCGTCATTAAATCTTAAAAGGTTTTGATCGAACTCTGTAGTGGTGGCAATTTTTCGGGAGGAAACCCGTGACCCACCTTAACTAAAACCTCGTATTGATAAAGAAGATTAATTAAAACACGTTTTTCTTACTGTGCACGGTCTGTCTGACATGTTTCGTTGTTTTTTTACATAATTAGAAATACAAGTCAAAATAGGAAGTACACATTTCTAAAAATAGACCGAGGATATCCTTTCGGTTTCAATACAACAACGAGTAATAAAGGTTTTCTTCCATAATTAATAGAAATCTTTGCTGAAATACTTCAGCATGTGCTAGATATTGTCCAAATCAACTTTTCCGTCAGTTCTTTTCTTCACATGCATAATTTGAGAAAGGAAAGCAACTGACCCCCTTTAAAATGTGGTCATCCAGATCATTAAGGTACATGGAAAATAGAAAAGGCGACAAGCTTTCCCCCAGTCTTAGTCCAAGATGACCATAGAATGATTTACCGATCTCATTATTAAATTTTACTCTGGTTGTAATTTGAAAATACATCCATGGACTTAATGACCTTATATAACCTTCCTCTTTGCCCTGAATTATAAAGTGTATATCATATATTTCGGAAAACCAAATAATCGAAAGCTTTAGAACAATCGCTAAAATCTAATTAATCTATGCAGTACAAATATGTGGCCAATCGTAGCCATTCCGACCCTAAAACCTGCTTGTGATTCCATGAGAGTATATGATAGTGCTATTCAGAACGTGACATTAACATGCAAGTGTTTGCTTCTGTGCATATCTATGTCGTTGACTATAAGTCTTAATTTCAAACAAATGTAACTTAAGATTGTTGATAAAGAACTTATAACATTGCGACAAATGTAGTAACTGTTCAGTTTATCATGATCCTTTCGATATTTCCGCTGTGTCTTGGTGATATATATAATATCCCATTTTCGGGGGGGGGGGGGATATAAAGCAAACACAGTAGTATTTTGCTTTCAAACAAACAATTTTGTACATAAAGTATGTTGTTGTAATAAGTATGGGCAAATTTACTTTGTCATTTGTCATAAAACCATTTATTTATCAAAGAATGGTGTTTTTATATTTTGGGGTCAATTTACCCCACCCACTTCCTAGCTATACTAAAGTAATACCATGAGTGTATTGAATAGCAAATGAATAGATAAACAATCTCTGAATATTTATTAGTCATTTAAAACCTTTCCAAATAAAAATGAAAGAACAAATGATACTGATTTGCCATATAAGGTCATATTTTAACAATTTAAGCCCATTTTTTAGATTCTAATTAATATTCATGAATATGCAAATGAGCAAATCAATAACAAACTATGCCTGGGATATAATAATTATATTGATCATATTTTAAAGCTATTTTGTATGTTTTATAACTGAAATAAACAACATTTTTGCGTATTTATTACGACAAAGCTAAATCTTAAAAATATTGCTGGTTGCCATGGAAACAGCCCGACCGTTTGCTTATCCAGCATCCCTCAATCGTCCAACAACCGGAATTTGTTAACATATACCCTAAGCTTCAAAAATATATATGTGTACAAAAATCCCGCTAGGGGGGGGAGGGTTTTGATTATGGGCCCTTGGCCTATATATCGAAGTCTCATCATCAAAGTATGCCATTCTGCAGGAAGTGAATTATGGATATGTGTGATTGAAGCTTTGAGAGTAACACACGCCTCTCTTCTGTAGAGTTGCATATAGGACTGACTGAGGAAGGTGCTCTATGATTGGCCTTTTATATATTCTCGTTACCATAACACTTGTGAAACACTTGATCTACTCAAAATCGTCTGTCTTCGTCGTCACCGTGGTTCCATCTCAATGACATCGTACTGTAATACGGTGGCTACACGACGGCATTGAGAGGGCTTCACGTAGTCGTGTTGCCTTCTTAAGACAATCGGGTGGCTTCTTGTTTCCTTCGTATTGTCTTCGTATGGCAAAAATGTTTGATAGCACCGATGATTACATGAAGAAAATACGATGATGACACAACTAAACAAGATGCCCTCACGATGGTAATACGAAGGGCAAAATGAACACATGAATTCAACACGAACACGATACTTCGCGTGGACATTCACCAATTTTTTGGCATGCCAAAGATTTTGTCACCACTCACGAAGTTGATGCCGAAGCCTGAGAAACTGAACTGGCGGTCATACAATTGCTTAAGATGTCCTCACGAATGGCCGATGTTATCACGATCACACCCGAATTTGAACATTTCCTAAATCATGACTGTGTCCATCTGGTGTCTGCTTTGGGACAGTGTGATGCCTGCATAAAGCCGAACTTCCAGATGACAGAATCCCTGGGTAATCGTAAATGCTTTAAATTGTGCGTGCAGATTCTGCCATGGAAAGTTCAACCATGAATTCAACGGAGCACATTTCGAAGAAAAGAACGCAGCAAAAAGAATATTTTCAGCAGATGAAAAAATCATGTCGCCGATGGTCAGATTGTGATTTCATCCCTTTTAACGGGAAACCAAAACATAGTTAACAGGTTCCCCATTTTAGTAGACGATTCGACTATAAATCTGTTGACAGCAGACATACATCTGGGTCACAGAAAATGAATTTGAGCGATTCCCAGCAAAAAAATGCTTCGTACAGACATCTTTGAGAGTATTTGCTTAAAACACCCCTTGGAAGTTTATTTTAGAAGAAATTTCTTATGAATGAATGCGATCAAACATAAATTGGGCCTATATTTTTTTATAAAAAAAATGCAGGCGCGCAAGATTTCTACTGGTGTGGGCGGTAAAAATTAAATTTAAATATTTATTTTTCATTTTGTGAAAAATAGGAGCGGCGAATCCCGACGAACAGGAGATCAATTTGGTGTGGCCTTATGTCAATTAAAAATATTTCAAAGCATGGTTTTTCTCCGACCCATTGAAAAAATAAGAAATGTGTTTCTTTTTCATACAATAAGCATATATCTGATACCTTTTTGGTATACTTATATACAATTATGTAAAATACAACAAATGCAATTTCCTGTGCAAATTTATTCTAAATAATGAAATTATGAACATTTATTGATCCATGATACACAGGGTTTAGCCGTATAGAAGGATATAGACTTTTCTGCCAAATAAAGCATTATTTTGAAAAATTGCATGGTCAAACGTCTTTATAACCGTGTTAAATAACATATTTTAAAAAGTTATGAATTTGAAAGAAAAAAAATAGATTTGAACACCTTTGGATTTTTGGAGTTATGTAAGGATCCTATAATACCTTAAATGTACTTTCCACTCTCCAAGGCCCATAACTCATTATCAATCACTGGGAATATAGTCAAGCATGCTGTCCTACTTACAACTCTTGTTCTGGTACTTGTCTACTTTACCTTCATTTTTGCCCTTTTGCTTGGTGTTGGGTTTATCTTGTGGGTCTAGACTTTTGCCAATGACAAATAGTTTATTTGATATCAGTCTCCAACCCAAATCGCAATGTACAATTCATATTGAAACAATTGTTAGCTAAAGACAAGCTAGTGCATAATTATACATATAGTACAAGTATTGCTCAACATTTTGTATGAACTGAAATGATAATTACCTATCAAATTTAATACAGATTCACAAGTTTTGTTTTCTTTTTTCAAATGCATAGTACACATATATATTTTTGTAATGCTAATTGGTCTACCAAAGTTTCAGAGTTTGTACACATTAAAATGTTGAACTTATTAACAGATGGAGACAAATAATAATTTGGTGGAATGTATTGAGCTCTAAGATCCGAGTACATATGGCAGATAAGCGTAAATGGTATTCTGTTTCTACACACCCAGCGCAAAACCTCTGTTCACGAGGTACCTTTTTATATCTCCCTCTTTCTATCTTTAAATCATGTGAAGATGTACATGTAGGGCACTTCTTAATTTGTGGACATACACTGATGATAAATAAAATTCCTGTACTAACACAGATTTGTATTGACAATATGAATCAAGTTTAGAGTTACATGTACTTGAAATGTTATCATTCCAATTTTGACTGTATTTATCACACAATGCTTGAGCAAAAACCTTGATAAAGCCCTTTCATTTGGGACACCTTGTTGGTCCCAGGTAACATCAAAACCAGTTCCATTTAACATAAGTCCAATGCTAGTAGCCCAATGTTTCTACCCATTTCATCATAGATCGAAGCATTATAATCATAACATTGTTTTACAAATCTATAGTATTTCATATTTAGAATCTTTAAAGGGGCATGCCGTGTCTTGGGTTTTATACACCAAAAATGCGTTTATCACTTGTAAAAACAATTATTACCGAAAAGTCAAAGAAGAATGTGCCTTCAAAAATGGCCCTTTAACGCACGCGTGGGTATTTATATGCCGGTTTAAATAAAAGGCTTACAAGCCTTTTATTGACGACAACGATATTTCCGATTCGTCTGAGAATTTAACTTAGCGTGCGCGCTGCCTTTCAAGCAGCAAAACAATGATATTTACCTATAATTGATCGATAGATAAGCTTTATGTCGCAAACAATGAACATGACATGAGCAAAACTTACCATTTCACAGTTTGTTGACATTTTTTCCGCTTTTGACATATCCCGAAAGGGTCGAGTTATGAAAATGACCAATATTTTCTAAGGCGTAATCGGCAGGTTTGGTAAATCTTGAAATGTGTATTTTGAGTCAAATAGCAGGACATTTCGTAAATATTTTACAGGACTTTCATTAATTGATTTTGTCATTCAAATGATACCAATTTGATTTATATTCGAGACGCTTCAGTTCCAGGGCATGCCCCTTTAACCAATATTTCATACACCGTATTGAAGTTGATATGTACAAAGGTCTACGTCCAGTGTCACCAAGCACAGCTGCATTTATAGCCTTGCTTAACACACATGTATCTTTTACAAGCATATTGATGTACAATTTCTACAGTTTTGTGTTCTTTTATACCCCAGAAATAATATTGGCACAATTTTTGTATTAATTAAGCAACTTAAAAATATATGTTGTGGCATTTGTCCGTAACTATACAACTTATTTAAAGGCCCATTGGCTTTTTGAATTTAGTGATACAATAGATAAAATTATAGTAAGATATAAGGAATATATTTTATTCCCTCTGAAACAATATTTACATAATGTCTTTCTTTAGTCACATCTCGTTAAAATGTTGTCAGATGCGTGTTCTTATTTTTTGCAATATCATTGAAAAAAATATTGTGCTTTATTTCTATATGTACTTCGTGATTAAAAAAGAAAATTTCGGACAGTAAAAATCAGTTTCATTGATAAGACATCTTTCTATGTAAAATAAGACCTATACTTTAATTTTAGCATCCAAAAAGCTAATGGGGCTTTAACAATGCTATTAAAGTTCTTTTTCCTTTCTTTGATTGCTCATTTGCCATATATATTAAGTGACAACGTATGAAAAGTTATTTACAACATTGTTGATTATCATAACACCATTTCTGATGTCTTGACAGTCTTCCACCGCCCTTTTTAAATACAATGTTCAATTTTTTATTTAATTTTTAATATTTACACATAGAAAATAGTTTTTCTGTAATTTGTGTTGTGATGGATGAATTTAAGTATACCGGTACATGTAGTTTCTTATTTGTTGATTTCAAAATGGAGATCTAAGCAAAATGTTCTTGGAATTTGGAGACATTGTATGTTGTTAACAGGGGTGTCCTTTTGATAGGTGTCCACTGTATCATGACCACTCAAGATATTGATAATTCAAGGTATGAATCATTAAAGCATGGTGTGGACAGAGACTAGTTCTCTTATTGGCTGCAATCACTGACTACAGAGGTATCTTGAACGCTTGCAAATGAGAAAGAATGGGGCTTGGGTGTCAGCCATCTTATCACTTATGTCTGGTGACTCTGGGTATGCAGTCTCCTTCACTAGAGGATTATCATATTCCTCTGTGACTTTTCAACTAGACCAACTGTCCCATATAGTCCACAGATAGAAATGTTTATCAGATTTATTCACAACAATCTGGAAGTTCTAATTCTCTCTCTACATCTCTTACTATCAACCTTATTTAATTCTACTTTACTCACATTAAAATTGTGAGTAAATCAATTATTCTCTGATCTCAATTATCAGTATAAAACATACACCAAATACATAACAAAATACAACAAATAGGTATGAACTGTGTATTATGGCAGCAATTCTCATTTTTTAACATGTAATTACGACAATGAATAAAGCGAATTATATCTGTCTGCAAACTTGTAGTGGACTTTGGGTGTCTTCCTGGCTGTATTCTTAAATGAAACTAATGAAAATATTTAGCCAATGTTATGGGAATTTGAAAAAATACTTGATTTTCGTATCTTTACCTTGTATCAGCTGGTCAAATATCAGTTTAACAAGTCCATTAATTAAAATCGTAGTTCGAACAGACAGTATGGTGGATTCTTGTTCGGATGAAGTTTAGAATATCTCAACATAACCAGGAATCATCTTTCCCTCGTATCAAACTTTATACCATACTTGGTATTTGATTATAAAACTCATACATAACATTTTGTCCAAAGAGTAAGGTAAGTACATTGACGAGAATGATTATCTAAAAACAGGTTTCTCCATTCTGGGAGGGTGGGTGGTGGTACCAGTGTTTGTTACCAAAATACACGTCCCAAGTGACTGCCACACCGGATTTCTACCTTATATGCCCTTTATACCACAGCAAAACACTGACTAATTTCCCACCCTACAAAACATACAATTATACCGTAAACCCTGCTAATTTCAAAATGAGAATAATTTCGTTTACTCACATTAAAATTGTGAGTAAGTCATTTATTCTCTAATCTCAATTATCAATATGAAACATATACCAAATACATAACAAATACAACAAGTAGGTATAGACTGTGTATTATGGCAGCAATTCTCAAGTCAAAACAAAGATAGTTATACCTATAACCAACATAACAACAATCATAATCTCCAAAGTCTCCGTCTGTACCATAACTTCATTTCCAACTTCACTGATATATCGACACCAATGTGATATTGTAGTTATATATATCATACTTTGAATTTATTCGCAACCTGGTACATAACAGCAAACATTATCAGAATTCTACATGATACACATATCCTGCATCTGAATAAACTGTCTTTGAATTATCTTTTTGTGACAGGTTGCCTGACTATATATTTTATGAAGAAAACCCTCTAAAACTAGGTTGTCTCCCAAAAGAATTAAAGAATTAAGGAAAAAGTCTGTTTGGGCAGGGGGGGAACCCACTTATTCGAAGACTGAATAAGTATAACAAAGAGTTACCCCATGAACTATCACATAAATCATCACTCAATGATAAATTTACGAAACATTTGCTCTGCATATCTTACATTTATTGTAACAGTGAAACTATGTGAACATGTGTTTACGCGTGTTCAATATAATTCTTGATTTAGCATATTATTGAACATACATGTATTTAATCCATATAATCACATTACAGTTCAGTTCAGTCTCAATTATGATAGTCATTGTTCTATAAACATCAAATAAATCTGATTAATTTACACTACGTACATCAGATTATTTTATTACACAGACTGTCACTATGATAAAATATCAATGATGAATGTGTCCTCCTGTCACTGAACAATATATTTCAACAAATATAACATCAATTCAATGAGAAATTAAAGCTTTAAATTAAAAGAGACAGTCAGACAATCTTGTAAAGAATCTTTAACATAACTATCCCTAGCAGAAACAGTTTTCCACCTCGCATGTCTTTGCCAAAGTCTTTCATTGGTTTTATTGTTAGCGCTTATTTTAGCTTCTCTAGATCTAGATGAATGCAGACTATATAAATCTGGATTAATACCATTACTTTTGTTTGGTTTTAAATTTCATCAGTCAGCTGCCAAAACCTGGTAAGTCGATTTTTTTGGGAAAATGACTTTTTGACTCCATGAAGTTTTGCTAACTGTTTCCCGCCTTGTCTCAAAAAGTTGCATCTCTAGGCCATTAATTCCCTTATGTACAGTCATGTGATGAAATGACGTAACTCTAGTTGGTTTATGGAGCAACGTTTCAAAATATCGTATCTCGAAACAAAATCACAACGAATGGTCAGCGACAGTTTTACTATCAACAAGTCATTGGAATCTTCATTTAAAGAGATAAAATCTGTTTTATTTAAACATGTTATATCTTTGCCACTTATTTCAAATATTTATCTTATATATTTTATATCATGTGGCTTTCAATTCACAGAAAATAATTGAAAAATAGTTTTAGTCAATTTATGATAAGTTTTCGAATAATATTGACGAAACTAGATAGCAGATAAAATGCATTCATTACATGTTTATTGTTTGAAAGCTTTAGGGTCGAAATTTTAAGATAACTTTTGCAATAAGTGTATTTTATTCCGTCAATAGTGAGTAACAATTAACAATTTGACACAAAGACATTTTTTCATACCTTAAAATTAGTATCAATTTGGATAATTTGAGATATGACTGTTTGGAAGTACATGTACTACAAAATACAGCGTCTTAATAACAATAATATTTATTGATTCATTATTTATACATATATTATCCCATGCTGTTTAATTAATTGTATATCTCCAAAATCGCAAGCAAGTGCACTATACTTTAAGACTATAAGCTTGCATGTCACAGCTTCACAGTTTATGATTTAGTCAACAAAGATGTGTCATGTTATTTTTGGCTGGAAAGGAGAGTGACCTGAAAGTTTGTTTGCAACATGCATACCCGGTAACACATTACATAGAGACAGTATCTTGAAAAAGGCCATACCCAAATGAAGGTTCAGACTCTCTGCAGAAGTAGTCTATGCAACGGTATACCTGTGTATTGTGATACAATGTCACGCCGATACTTATCGCGGTACAACATCCATGTAACGCGATATTTTCTCTAATGTTTGAGCATAATGCATTGAATTAAATGAATGCAGAAATAATGTTTAGTGTTTTGTACTGTATTATCAAAGATCGATTCATCTCTCTGATCATCAAAGACTCGCCTCCGTGGTCGAGTGGTTAAGGTCGCTGACTTCAAATCACTGTAACCTCTCACTGATAGAGGGTCGTGGGTTAGAGCCATGAAATTGACCATGTCTCTTTATGTGAGAAAGTAGGCAGTTACTTACGGAGGATGGGAGTCTAGTACTAGCTCTTCCCAGGAAAGATAATTAGGTGAACTCTCTGTCTCATATGACTCTGACCGTTGAAAGGCGCGTAAAACTCAATATAAACAAACAAACAAACAAAAACTGATCAATAAGTCGTTGATTATTTGCAGTTTTCCAATAAACCTATCTTGGTACAGTGTGTAAAACGATAGTTCGATCACCTCTTTTTACTGATAAGCCATGTACTGGTTACACTATCTGTATGTAGCAATGGGTTAACACTAATGAGTTAACTGTGGCTTAAGTTTTATTATGTTTTTCATTACTCCTTTGTATTGCATTTACATATTGCAATATGGGCCAACTGGATTGCAATATATCGCAATAAATGAAATATCAAAACAGGCTTATCAATCAGTAGAAGAAAACAAATCTATGTACATGCGCGTTAAAGCATTGATCGGACATCAGCATATGCACTAACCCAGTTACATGCGAGAGTAAAACCAATTACTCAAATATCGCATGTGTACACACTATGTAATGAGCAATAATGAATAATTTAGAGATATAGCGATTGAAATTGTTACTAACGGCATGTGCGTATAAATATTGTGGACTCCATTTATAAGGTTGAGAGTTGAGTTGATAGACTCGTGAATTAATGTATTTTTGTATCTAATCAACAGTCCTTATTAATTAATCGCCACGTTTATATAGCAAAACAGTTACGAGTTAATCACAAAATGGCAGAAATTTAAGAAGACCGTGATAATGTACAGTCAACAGTCTATGAACGACAGTCTAAAACTACCGAACCTCCTCAGAGCGTCACCTCTGCAGAGCGGCTGTTATTTCTGTCTCTGCCGGATGTCGCTCTACGGAGGTTATACCGTACTCAAAAAAAAGAAACTTTACATATTTTAGCTAAGATTTCCATTGACGCAACTTTAGTTGACTGTATATTCACCTAAAGGTCCTGTGCATTGATAAAATTAGTGGTATGATATGCAGTGGACTAGAGTCGATACAGTTCATTCAAGAAATGAACAGTTTATGCAAACAGTTAACCAAAGATGCAACAGTAAATATGCTCTTATTTTAATTCAAAGGGAGGTAATTTGAAACGTATCAATGTTTGATTCAAACTGCATTCATCAGGGTTAGACATTTTCAGTATCAAACTTGTTTTTCTTTACAACAATATGTCGTGTATTGATGTTTACAACATTAAAACAGGTCAACAGTCTATGAACAGATAGTTTGAATACCCATAATGCTGTTTTAGAAAAATCAGTTATTCCCCTTTCCGTTCTGTAATTCTGAGTTGTTTTCCCTGGAATACTTCAACGGGATGGACAGTTAAAATGTCACTATGTCTGTCCTTGGTTATTTCTTTAATGAGCATTGAAATATCAATACATGAATAATGTAAAGTTTCTTTTTTTGCTGAGTATATATATAATTATACAAGCGCATTTTTTATTTTTTTTTATCATCAAATAATTATATTACCAGTTGGTTCTATAGGCTTAGATGCTTGCACTGGTTAAAACGTCATGCTTCAAGATACAGTACAGATCACTGACAATTCAACATAGATCATTTAGTACATTGAATACATATTTACATTTAATTTGAAGAACAAATATATTTATAAAAATCTTATCTAAGATCTGTATCCTTGAGGGCCACAAATTATTTGTCTTTACACACAGCAAATGATATACAGTTTTTTAACCTCACAGTATCAAATTTTAAAAATAGTAACAACTGGTTTCCCCTATCACCACTGATTAGAAGTTCTTCCCAAATAGTTTCAATGAGAATACAGCATTCAGTCTTATCTGATTTACACTGTTCATATAAAGATAATCAAAGTACTGAAAGTACTGTCGGACTTGATTTTTACCATACGAGACAAAAGAGAGAAATGTGTACCCACATCGTTCGAGCCCATACAAATATTTTAACATTTAAAATTACGGACCGATTTTTCATTCATATTGTAATGAAGGTCATATGCATATAGGTAAATGACATAAGCTAGGGCTTTAAAGTTTAATGATTAGCACATTAATTGAGGACAATTTAATTGCATTAAAAACTCTTTATAGTACAAAACTAGTATACAACACTTCAGTAACAGTAAATACAAACATTGATTCTTCTGGTTTTAACACAACAGAACATCGTCGCATTGAACACATTCAGGGTCACTCAAATCAAAAAGGTCCTGACACAGTAGAGTAAGACCTATATGACGATGTTGCATGAAATTCAGACGTGATTATGTAATTCTAAATAATCTGGCGTAAAAGGAACTCTTAAACAGTAAATTTTAAAAGCACGTATCCAGTAATTTACGTTCGTATTTAGCAACTCGAATTATTATTCTTAAGCCGCAGTTTTAACATTCAACCTTCGATAAATCAAACTCCCCACATCGGTTACGCTTTGCTACTAGCCACTGCGGGGAGTGAGTCTATAAATAGCGCTTCCGTCATCAAAATAACACTAGTTGGTGTGAATATCACGGAATACGATTAAATGAGAATTCGCTTTGTAATATTAAGAAATGTTAGAAAGGCACAAAACACACACATCGATGGTAGATTGTTGCAAATGCATGAATACGTCCGTGGAGATTTTTCTGAACTATCGAACGAAGACTGAAAGTAGAACTACTTTTACGGCAAGATATTTTATTGGACAGTGAATACGCGGTTTTAATTCTACGCATTTGAAAATCTCATGTATCTACCGACAAGCACTTATTTAGATACATGACTCTTTCCATGTAGTTACAATAGAATGATTTGAAATGTATTTAGATCTGACACACTTAATTGGGGAAAGATTCCAGATACTTCTATATAAACATACCATTTAGTTGCGCACTATTTCCTTTATGTGGCATTCTTTTAACCAAGCTGTTATGGAGTCCAGCGACAAATATAAGTCAACGATTACAAAAAATGACTTTGGTGTTAAGATTATACATAAAACATGTTGCTTAATGAATGGAATGAAATGCAAAATATACCGAAAAAAGTTGCAAAGAAGTTACGCTTTTTGAGGCAAAAAAAAGTTACAAAAAAGCATAATTAAGTTATACAAGTTTGGAACCATTTATTATAACATAGTTACAGAAAAGTTATGCCTATTAAAAGTTACTAACTAATATGTAACTTTTTTGTGCCTATTTACAGAGAAAAGTTACATATAAGTTACAAAAAAGTTACACTATAGTTATCAAAAGTTACAAAAAAGTTACATTCTAATTTCTATGCATTTCAGGCATACTTTAGTTACATTCAAAGTTACAAAAAAGTTACTCTTAAGTTACAAAAAAGTTACATTGTAGGCATACTTACATTCAAAGTTAAATTAAAGGTTACAAAAAAGTTATAATCTAGGCATACCTCAGTTACATTAAAGTTACAGAAAAGTTATATTCTAGGCATACTTTAGTTACATTCAAAGTTACATTAAAGTTACAGGAAAGTTATTTCCTGTGACCTTCACAGATCTAAACTACATAAAACAACAAAACTCTGTATAACTTAATATATAGTATAATTGTAATGAGCACTTGGGCAAGCTTACTCTTGGTACATCATCATACATTACATAAATTCACATATCAACATAATCTTCCACATTTGTACATACAATAATGTCATATAACACATATCTACGTTATGCATATAGTATATAGCACAGAAACACATCGCTTTCCCGAACTTTCTAAAATATACTGGTAATTTTAAGCTCAAATGCCACAAGCTGAATGACCACAAAACGTACAATCTCTGCGCACTCGTGCGTCATGGTTACCTGACATAACAACTCCTGATTGGTGCAATCGCAAGATCTTAACCTATCACAGGAAAGCATTTCGCTTAACCTGACGGGAAATAAATATTCTATAGACATACCTCAGTTACATTAAAGTTAAAGAAAAATTACACTAAAGTAACGTGATCAGACGAGAAAGGTTTTAAATATAAATATCATAGCATTTAATTATTTCTAAAATGATACAAAAAGGATGTGAAAACAAAATCAGTTTAGCAACAGTGACTTTTTAAGCACATAGATATTTCTTAAATAAAGCACTTATATACATGTGCAGTCTATATTCCAACATTTTAGATGTATGTATGGTTAATTCACAAGACGGGAATGGTTATTAGAGTTCTCTTCCTCATGTTTGTTTTCATCTTTCTTTGTTCAAAACTGACCAATAGTGCATTATTCTAGGTTCATCTAGAAAACTCAATAATGCAGCTTTCACATCTTTGCCTTTAATAACAGCAGTCTGGAAAAAAAGAAGACATATACAATTAAAATATGATTAAGTTTTACATATGTTTTAAAAGTTGCAGATCATCAAATGTACGAACAATATAGTGTCAAAAACAGCAGATGATGCAGAAAATTGACAGTGTATAATTATGAAAGCATGTTTCTACCACGGGCATATAATTATGCTAAAATTTCGTTCCAATTATTATTTTAAAAGTCCATTTTATATGACTTAGTGTGTTCTTTTTATCAAGGACATATACATACATGTATGACATGGTGAGCTTTTCTGATCAGATTCCGTCCGGCGTCGTGCGTCATCAAACTTTATGTTGTGAACACCCTAGGGGCCACATTTTTAGCTCAATTTTAGCAAAACTGGGTCAAAATGTTAATATCGACAAAATCTCGGATGAGTTCGATATTGGGCCATTTTGGCTGAAAAACTAGGTTACCAGGGCCAAATAAGGGTAAACCTTGTGAACACTTAAGAAATCACAGTTTTGATTGGATCTTCATGAAACTTTGTCAGAATGTTTATTTCAATAATATGTAGGCCAAGTTTGATAATGGGTCATTTCCGGTGAAACATTAGGTCACTAGGGCAAATTGCTGGAAAACCTTGTGAACACTCTAGAAGTCAATGTTTTGTTTGGATGGTCATAAAACCTTGTCAGAATGTTTGTCTAACTTTATAATCTCTTGGACAAGTTTGAACATGGGTTACTGTATCATGGGTTAAAAACTAGGTTGCTAGGTCAAATCTTATGAAAAACCATGTTAACTCTGTAGATTTCACAGTTATAATTGGATCTTTACCAAACTTTGTCAAATTGTTTGTTTTAATGATATAACCATTAAGTATAAATATGGGTCATCTGGGGTCAATAACAAGTTCACCAGGTCAAATCTTAGGAAAACTTTGTTAACACTGTATATGTCACAGTTTTGATTGGATCTTCACCAAACCTTGTCAGAATGTTTGCCTCAATGATATGTGGAACAAGGTTGATCATGGGTCAGCTGAGGTCAAAAAGTAGGTCACCAGGTCAAATATTAGGTAAAAACGTTGTAAAATCTCTAAATATCATTGTTTTAATTTGATCTTGGGCAAACCATGTCAGATTGTTCGTCTTAATGACAATAAGTACAAGTTCAAATATGGGTCACCTAGGGTTAAACACTAGGTCACAAGGTCAAATCTTTGGTATAACATAGTGGCTCTCATATCCATATTATTTCTATAATCATCATTGATTGAATAATTAATTAGAGAGACATGAATTATTATCAGGTACATATTCATCATCCATATCACCAACAGTGTCTACATCTGGACTATTTCTGAGCCTCATTATTGACGATACACCAGAGCGAGTGTAGCCATGCCCCCTTAATTTCAGGGAGAGTATACACTCTTGTTTAGTCCATCAACAAAGAATTAAACAATACACGGTACTTATAAAAAGAAAACAATTAACTATATATATAACCCTTACAAAATAGAAATTCGTGTTTGTCTCTGAAATGCAAAGTCATGTTAATTATAAAACAATGTAATCATGCAAATTTGTTCTTCTTACTCTCGATCATATAACGATGCACATAATAGAAATATAACTACTTTCATAATTGTAATGTCACATCTTATCGATCTGTTAATAATAGGGCTGTCCCGATATGGCTGCGTACCGGTACATACCGGTACAGTGCTGAACGATATGCGTATCATATCGGAAGGTCTCATATCGGTCGTATCGCGGTTTTTTATTTTATATTAAAAAACTCTTAGAATGTTGAACAACTGAACCAAATTTGCGAATTTACTCTCGTATCATCGTCAACAATGCTTACTCAACTAATATCCGGGATTCCATACATTATTATAGACATATATAGACATTAGCAGCGTGAGGTAAAGCTAGACAACAAATTCAATTCGAATACTAGTACTAGTATTCAGATTTTGTCAAGTAGAAATTGATATATAATTTGTATTACGCCACCATGTAATTTTACATAAAAATATGGCAGCATTTTTGTTTGCCGATTAATGAAACAAACACACAGTTGTCTGTAAGAAGTGTCAACGTGATGTCAAGTATAGTGGTGGTACTAGCAACCTTAGAACAAATATGTCTCACCATCATATGATTACTCATTATTTATTTAATTTAATATCGTTAATCAATTTGGCAATCATAACCCTTATTCTTTAAAAAATTTTATGTGGCTAGGTTCTATTCTTGATATAAGGTCATTTATGGGACCGAGATTAAAACTCGCTTCTGTAATAAAATTTCTCATAATTATTTTATTTCCACAAAATCAACTAACATATATGTGAATCAAATTGATGACTTTAAGTACAAGACTATTTCAGTTTTATATCTTTTTAACAGTTAAGTAGGACTTTCTACCACCAAACAAGTGTGCAGAGTTCCCAAAAAACACTAATATTACAACGTTTTTCATTACTTTGAAATATTTTTATATCGTATCGTTGATATCGCATATCGCTAGTACCGTACCGCAATACGTATCGTATCGGCTGAGATCTGTATCGGGACAGCCCTAGTTAATAATTAATACAAATTAATTTTCCTGGTAATTTAAACTTGAACACACTTCTTGTCGAATTTAGTGCCTTAGTTCTTATTTTAACGCAGTCGAAAAGACATGCGTAAAATTATACGACAAAAATATTAACATATTAACGTTCATTTACGTACCTGGCAAATGTAAGTAGAAATAACACAAATATATTGAAGAATAAAATATAAAACCTTAGGGTCGTGGAATTATTTTTTATTAATCTATATGAATGCAATATTTTTTATGAGTCTGTATGAACGTCTGATCGAAGTACGTACTCAAAAACACCAATTCTCATTGTGATAACATATTTATATTATATTGAAAGCTTTTACTTTAATATGATATCATTATAATTGACATGTTAAATTTAAAAATCAATGGGTTTGGGCTGTGGATTTCAAACCCTTAAATGAATATCGTCGGTTGGCGATGCAAACCACGTATCTAAAAATGCCTACTTTTCAGGAGAGCAAAAAGAAAGTCTCATATTTTTTCTACTATAGTCACAACTAGCTTTCAGGGGCTTTTTTAAGTTAATTATTCGTCAATGGATATATTTTACTTGACTTTCTGACTTTACAAGCAGCTTTAATGCCGCAAACTTAGATACGATAATTTCGCATTTAAAATATTTCCCAAAATTTGAGGTACGTCTTATTCCATTTTTTCTATCATTAATTTTCATGCAAATCATGCTGAAATTTCAGATACGACATTTTCATTCTGAGAAAAAACTTTCGTAAAATAGTTTATCTTCAGGTTATGACTTACCGCCGTAATAAACATTATTGTTTTACATCTGTATTATGTCTACGGTTGAATTTCAGGTATCAAAACATTATTTAACAAAGTAACGCTATAATGGTGGACTGCAGAACATAAACCGAAAATAAAACAAACATTTAAAATTTTGTTTGACGAAACAGTGGTACAAGTTCACACATTTACCATCATTCCACGAACTAGACATACGAAAGTAAACTATTTCTGAAAGCAATGATTTCTATTTGAAATACAAGAACAAATAAACTAAAATAATCTAACTACATCGCAAAAACATAACACTTAAGATTATTATCCTGTAATAATACTAGTACTGAACGTAAATGTATTATTTACCATTATATTAATTCAGTATATCATTCAGATACATTCATGTAAATATGAGTATGTAAATACAGCAATATTGATTAAGGTGATATTGACTATTTCAACATGTATTGTGTCAACTGTAGCCCAATTCGACCGGAAAACGGTTAGAAACATTTAATTTGTGTAACTGTATCATGACTGCATGTCTTGCTTTGTTCAAGTTTCATTCTAGTCACTGATATATTCATTAGTTTATTTTTGTGATAGTTTAAATGAAGATACCAGCATGCACTTGATTAATGAACATTCTCATTTTCATTAAAATTCAAGCTTGAATGCTAAAATAAAACAAGAGTTTTAAACTCCCAAGATATCGCAAAATGTAGTGCAATACAATGATGCGTATCCCAATCCATCGCGATACGAAATTTTACGCAATACCCATCCCTAGTAAATAAATACCATCTCATGGCAATACCCATCCTTAGTAAATAAATACCATCTCATGGCAAGTTCAAAATTACATAGCAAATTGTACATCAAACCTTTAACGCAAACAAATTAATAGTCTTTCCTTAAAACAAAATAACAACAAAAGAAAAAACGTGACAATGTAGCATTTTAAACAACTCTGTTTACATGATTCATTAATCTAAATTCCCTTAGTCTAATTCACACGAAAATGTGGCAGAAGTCACGATATAAGTTATCGTAAACAATTATTGTAAATTAATTCAGGTGTGCACCACATTTTTTTACAAAGCTTTAAAACAAGATATGAGTTAACACGACGTAGTGAATTTTACCATGGGTAAATATATGTAGTTTGTCTGAGTTTTGCCAGCTATAATGCGACAGTAGCGTTAGTAACTCTTCGGGAAATGTTCTGGCAAAACATCACCTTTAAGAACTTTCTTCTTCAGTATTTGTAACTTTTCTTTTATTCCGTGATCCTTGTCGTCAACCCAGTTATAAATCATACTTTCTCCGATAAGAACATACTTTTACTTACATGTACTTTCTCCTTTGTATAAATAAAATATGTACAAATATTTCTTTACTGTTGTCTACTTCAACCAGTTTCATTATTCGCCTTGTGTATTCTACCAGTCAACATACATACTAGTATACTCTTCTCTGGGACCAGGGTCATATCTTTCGTCGGTCACTCAGCAACGTCGCTGAATTTTCATCAAAATATTGGCTTCTGCTTTTAAGTTTTTTCTTCTTATATAGGGTAGAACTGATGCAGTCGGTTGGTGAGCCGCCAGTTGGTTTTAATGATAGTTACCGTAGGCCCATCTTAGCCAGACGCCCGGCAAAAAGAGAAATAATTCGGGAGGCATTATTAAAAAGATAGGTGTCTGATAAGCCAAATTGGCTGGCCCTTTCAATATGGATGACACAATAATGAACAAAAACTTTAATGTTACTTTATAGGTTTCCCCATTCTTTCCCTTTTTCTTATACTCTTCTGCCAAGTTTCGGGTTCCCAAACCCATGTTTTGCTGAATATTTCAGTTTATTGTTTGCATGATAAGTCTAAACTGTGTTATTCGGATCATATGTATTGGTTCATTCCGTTTCATTGTTCGTTTAATCATAACGGTTATCTTATGAGCCTCAGGTGTTCCTCAGTGTCTTCATTGTAGCCGCGTTATTGTTTATTTCAACAGTTTCTTCATGGTAGACCAAATCTGTGTTTATACATACCACTACAACCTGACCTCACTCTATACAGTCCTGTTTTGCAGAGGGATTCCTTTTTTGTGCAATTAAGTTTTGTACAAAATGAACACTTTCATCGGAATCTGACGATTCATTATCTGAATTCTTTGGAGCCTGGCCCTGTCCAATCCCTTATATCATCGTCAAACTCTTCCTTCGTAAAATTGAATGACAAATCTTCATTAGGCCTCTGCATATCAGCAAGTAATTTCAGTAAGTTTTGGGGAGAGATTCTTAAGATTATCTTTCATCGATATACATTTTAACATCCGGTTTGGACATTGGTGTTATGTATATTTGGTTAAAATGTATGTATGCATCTTTATGGAATGTTAAAAGTTTGTTCACGTAACAACGGAGCTCTCTTTTACTGTGTCATATTAGTTTAATGTTAGACATGATCATGACCAATCGTCCATGTACAATGATGCAATAAGCCCCAGCTCCACAGTCACTGTATAAAAAGTCTGGTCCAAGTTCTTGTGCAGTAATAACCTCTCGGAAAGTTATCGATACATAAGGTATCTTACAACAAGTGTAGAATAAGCAGATACCACAATTAGAATCTTCTAAAAACGAAACCCTTCATTTATGGGTAGCTGTTGATATCCTAAGTCTAAACGATCAAAGACAACCTCGCAACACACATCACATCATCAATTCTTTAAGTCTTTATTTAAAGATCCAGTGAAATTACTGTTAAATGTTTAGCATAACAGTTTTATATAAGGGCACACTTTTCAGGCTGAAAACATTGTGCATTATTTATTTTTTATTGTTTAATAGTGACTAACCAACATTTATATCTTGTTTATGTAGTAAAGCACTAAGTTATTAAAACAGCTTGGGTAGATGCTCAGGATATTGTAATGCGAAAACATTCTTAAATAGTATAATAATAACACCTTATAGGCAAGTATAAGTGCTCTTGTAACCATAGATGAAACGTGGTAAAATACTGTATCTCAGTTATCTCTAAATAATCTTGCGTTCGAAAAACACGTATCTAAAATTATTCTGATAAAAATATATAAATTTTTATTATATGTCGGGAAAATTGTTTAAAATGTAAAAAACACAGGTTGCATAATCTTATTTTTTTATTCCCAAGCCCAAAAATTAGCTTTATACCTAGCTTGCAAATGATGAAAAGCTTGGTATATTGTAGAATAAGACAAACACCTTTAACATTAAGGAATGATAAACGAATACTGCAAAATTAAGGAAGGATATTATTATACCCCCAGATATGAAATATATGGGGGCTATATTGGATTCACGCTTGACGGTCGGTCGGTCGGTCGGTCGGCCGGTCAGTCGGTCGGTCGGTCGGTCGGTCGGTCCGTGCGTCTGTAGACACAATTTGTCCGGAGAATTTCTCAGCAACTACTTACAGGATTTCAATAAAACTTCACAGAAGTGATCAGTAGTAAGCCTAGTTGTGCTAGCTTAAAGCATTTTTCGTTCGGATTAATTTTCACTGAGTTATGCCCCTTTGTTGTTTTTATACAGTATATACAATAGGCAAATTTTGTCCGGACAATTTCTCAGCAATTACTCACAGGATCTCAATGAAACTTCACAGAAGTGATCAGTAGTAAGCCTAGTTGTGCATGCTTAAAGCAATTTTCGTTTGGATTAATTTTCACTGAGTTATAGCCCTTTGTTGTTTTTATACAGTATATACATTAGGCAAATTTTGTTAGGACAATTTCTCAGCAACTATTCACAGGATTTCAACAAAACTTCACAGAAGTAATACGTAGTTAGCCTAGTTGTGCATGCTTAAATCATTTTTCATTTGGATTGATTTTCACTGAGTTATAGCCCTTTGTTTTTTTCTACAGTATATACAATAGGCAAATTTTGTCCTGACTATTTCTCATTGACTACTGCCAGGAATTCAATAAAACTTCTCAGAAGTGATGAGTAGTTAGCCTAGTTGTGCATGCATTAAGCTTGTCTTGGTTGGTTAAATTTTCACTGAGTTATGGCCCTTTGTTGTGTTTTATACAGTGTATATACAATATCTCAGTAACTACTCATAGGAATTCAATGAAACTTCACAGAAGTTATAAAAAGTAAGCCAAGTTGTGCATGCAATAACCAGGTTTTGTTTGGATTAATTTTCACTAAGTTATGGCCCTTTGTTTTATACAATTAGGTAAATTTTGTCCGTACTATTTCTCAGCAACTACATGCAGGAATTCAGTGAAACTTCTTAGAAGTGATAAGTAGTTTGCCAAGTTGTGCATGTCCACAATAGGTTTTGTCCAAGTAAATTTTAATGAGTTATGGCCCTTTGTTATTTTTTATATAATGTATATTTAGAAACTGGTCAGGATATATCTAAGCAACAATTTGCAGGTATTAAAAAAATGAAAA
Source organism: Lutraria lutraria (assembly GCA_964023205.1). NCBI lineage: Eukaryota > Metazoa > Mollusca > Bivalvia > Venerida > Mactridae > Lutraria > Lutraria lutraria. Next base: position 1,565,407 of record OZ026848.1, read on the forward strand.
TGCATTATATTTTCCTCTGTAAAATGTAACAATAACTGTGTCAAGGCCGCATCTGGGGGTATTCATCACCTTTAGTGATAGTTCTAGTTTAAACAACTCTGTTTTGCCACTTCTTATTGTTATAATCTAATATAATTCACTGTTCTTCAAAATAAAAAACACAAACCTTGTCGCAGCAAACACTTTCTTAGATACGATATTTTCGAAGAAACAAAAAATCACGCGATCATTATACGTGTTTTGATCACATATCATTTTTAAACGTTTCTGATATGCTTTTAAGTCCGGTATTTTCGCATTTTAAGGGGGTTAGGTACGTTGTTTGATATCTAAAAGAAAAAAAAATCATGAAAATTTAGATACGAGGTTTGCATCGCCCACTGACGATATACTACATGAATATCACATAATAAAAGCGAAATGATGGTAAAGATCCAACAAAAAAAAAGCCGTGCAAAGAAATATTATTATAAATGATGAAGCCGGAGAGTCCCCACATTGTTAACATTCATGACAACTGAGACCATGTGCATATTGGTTTGTATACATTTTCTGTTAAATCACATACACAAGTATGCTGTCTCAGATGTCATTATGTTGGGGAAGAGGATAAGCGATGCGTTCAAGACATTGAACCAAGAATGCGAGACATGTGACTAATTTAATATGGACCACCAAGACCCCTGTTCTCACAGAAGGGGGTAATAAAATAGACTTACAGGTTCATTAATAGACTAACTTCCATTTACATAATTATATTCTATGCTTATAAAAACAACAGGAATTTAGTTGTACACTAATCATCACCATAAATAAAAAAAAAATGTCACCCTTCTTTTTAACTAGGTGACAAGTCTACAGACCATGACCAGACAGTATTAATCTGATCAGGGGCAATAAAACAATTAATGAGATTATACCTCATGTGGATTTGGGGGTCACTTAAATATAGTAGCTATTTAATAAAAGTAAATAAGTTAAAACATAGACTAAGGTCATACTATAGTATCATCATTACGAATATATCCATTACATGATCTATATATTTATATATTTCATTAGAAATGATACATGTAATAACTGTATTTAAATAATTGTAGAATTTATATATATAATTCATGTATTTACAAAGTTTTTTTCATTAAAGCTAAGATGCACGCGAGTTATACTCGTGTGTGCAATTTTATGATTACAATGGGCCATGACGTTTAAATCTGAACGATCGACTTATTCTGACTTCACATATTTTCGGAAAATAAATAAAAGTGTAAGAAATAATTTAATAACACCCTTAATTATGTCTGGATACCGCATATCGGATTTAATATTTTACCTGGCAACACTGTTTTGCTGTTTTTAGGTCGTTTAATCACAATGATTATAAAACCTATCATGCATATTTACCATGGTCCGACAGAAGTTTGACGGACAAAATTATGGCCAGCAGTTTGGCTTATCAGTTCTGCGTTCTGATTGGTTGATTTGACCTGTCATTCTAAATCTCACGTATCATCAATTAAGGTTTTATACCCATGATGTCAAAAATTATTTTCATAAAATGGAGTGGACAGATTTTGTGAACCTTAATAGTTTTTAAAAGTTTTTTTTTAATAGAAAATGATTTACCTTGAGATATTTTTAAAAAACAAAGTTACTATGATAATCCTTATTGGCCCTTTAAATTTGCATTGAAGTCTATGGGAGTAGATTAAAAGATTAAAGAAAAAATGGAGATCCTTTTAATGAAAACTCATGGAACTACCAATCTAATTCGACAAATAAAATGCAAGGCACCATACAATACCTTCAAGAATTAACAATTTTGAACAAGGGCAAATACTCTAACAAAATGTTCAAATGTGTTGTAAAATAAATCAATGGTAACTATCAAACAAATAATGATAATTTGGCAACACTACTTTTGTAATATTAACAGTTTTTCAGTAGCATTGAGTGATGTCAAAAAAGTACAGTCTTGCGGAGATATAGTACCTTAAGTGCAAATGAGCTGTAATGAAAATTTTCCAAGAGCTCTCATTCATGCTATTTAAACATTGGCTATAAATAAATGATTTTTTTATGCCCCCGCCATGAAATGGCGGATGGCATATAGTGTTTACCCTGTCCGTTGGTGTGTGTGTTGGGGTGACTGTTTGTTTGTGTGTTACGGATTTTCGTGTCTGGCTCATAACTTTGTCATGCATGATTGGATTTTGAAATAAATTGGCACAAATGTTTAGCATAACAACACGATGTGTCATGCACAAAAACTGTGTCGCTGGCTCAAAGGTCACAGTGGACACTTAAAGCATTATATGTATATGTACGTGTCCGGCTTATAACTCTGTCATGCATGATTGAATTTTTAAATAAACTGGCATAAATGTTCATCATATCAAGAAGACGTGTCATTTGCATCAACTGCGTCACTTGCTCAAAGGTCAAGGTCAAAGTGGACATTCAAAGTTTGTGCATATTATTATGGATATAGTGAAAATGTATTTTCGTGTCGGGCTCATAACTTTGTCATGCATAATTGGATTTTGAAATAAACTGGCACAAATGCTCATCATATCAAGATGATGTGTCATGTGCAACAACTGTGTCGCTTTCTCAAAGGTCAAGGTCAGAGTTGACACTTAAAGCATTATATGTATATGTTCGTGTCCGGCTCATAACTTTGTCATGCATAATTGGATTTTGAAATAAATTGGTACAAATGTTCATCATATTAAGATGACTTGTCATGCGCAAAAAATGTGACACTTTCTCAAAGGTCAAGGTCACAGTGGACACTTATATATTTATGTTCATTCCTTATATTGAAATAGTGAAAGTACATGTAGTTGTGTGTTTACCACCCTTACGTGATCTTTACCTCCCACTATGCATGGTCAGCATTCCCAAGCAACCTGCTCTATGTTGTATTCACATATTTGCCACAAAACACTCATTTCTGTGTCCAGTGTGAAATGGCGGGGGCATCCATGTCCTACGGACACATTTCTAGTGATATATAATAATTTATGTCTGAGAAACTCATAATATGATGACATCACATTGATGACATCATGACGTGAACTGAGTTACATACAGTTTTTCATACAATCAGTCTGTATGAATACAACATTGTGTAAATGGAAAACTGTATGTAACTCAAGTTACATACAGTTTTCCATTTACAGAACTGTAAGTATTGAGATAAGACTCTTTTGCACAAACCCTTTATAATGGGGTTATAATAGGGATACAAAACCAATATTTTTTCCTCTTATGTATAAATGGTCACTTACACCAAAAATGAAATAAAAACATTTTGTAAGAAAAAGTTAAGTTACGACACTAAGTGAAGTCTTCAGTTGAGCCCTCGAGATACCAGACTCGAATGTCAGTTTCCTATCATTTAGTTTAAGTATGAGATACTTTTCAGATAAACAAAACAAAAAAATCTATTTTAATTTCTTTTAGAGGTGTTGTAACCATTTTGAAATCACGCGCCTGCCATTGTGAAGCCTGACTACTTTTTACTGTTGGAAAGGAATGACAACTCTGGATAGAGATTATCATTTTGGGTCAAAATGTCAAATTTAATGAAAAATTTTGAACACACCAGAGGTCATTGTTATGATTGGATCTTCATGAAATTTTGTCAGAATATTTGTGTTAATGATGTCTTAGACAAGTTCGATAAAGGGTCATTTGGGGTCAATAATTAGGTCATTGGGTCAAATCTTAGGAAGACTTGTGAACCCTCTAGAGGTTACTGTTTGTATTGGATCTTCACCAAATCTTGCCTGAATGTTTGTCTTAATGATATCTTGGACAAGTTTGATAATGGGTCAACTGGGGTCACAAACTAGGTCACCAGGTCAAATTTAAGGAAAACCTTAATGAATGATTGTCATGTGAGCAATGTAGGGTCATTTTGGCCCTCTTGCTTTATGATGTTGGCGTGTAAGCAAGTAGTCAAAAGCAAAAATCAAAATATTATTTTTTAATTTTGATAAAAAAGCAAACAACAAATCAGGTGAACAAATAATTGAACTGGTATGGCCTTATCATCCTTTGTAAAATACACAACATATTCTACACTGGTCATTTTATTGTACAAGGGTTTGAAGTATCTTTTTTAGCTCACCTGAGTGTGAAGTATTAGTATAGTATTTTGTCTGTCGTCTGTCTGCCCATAATTCTTCAAACGACTTTCCTCTGAAACGGCTGGGCCAAATTTGATGGTCCTTTACTATAGTTGCTAATGGAATGTCATTCAGGTATACTAGAATGTGTTTAGTGCATGATTTTCTTATAGTGATTTGTCTGTATTTCGTGTTATCGAAAGTAGCATTTTGTAAGAATGTCGAGAACCAGACTAAAACAACTAGTCTGGTTACCGCGTTCATCAATCTTTAGTACGCTTCTGTAAGAATGACAACAACCAGACTAACGCAATATTTCGAAGCAATTGAGAACAATTTTTTAAGTGTGGATACTATTTGAGACTACATAGCCAAAGGGTAAAACTTTTCTGACACTTTAATTTTGATCCTGTATTTCAACTCGGGAAACGTATACCGCCAAGTCTAAATTGTTTCAATATTCATCTGTAGAGTACGATAATTATTATTTCAGATAGAAATAATATATACGCATATCTAACATACATACCTGGATTATTTGGACTAATAAACATACACCGGAATAAATTTGATCATAAATGGAAAGGAATTGATATAAGCAATATCTGCTTGTTTTCCAATCCATTGTATTATATGTATTTGTATTTGCACTTCTGTAAATTTGTTTCTTGAATAAATATGTTTAAACTAAATTTGATCAGCATCTAAACTGCTGAAAAATATGTCCTTAACAATACTGGTCTGTAAATTATCTGGCCGCAGAAAACTATTTGACTTGTTCCATGCTGTACTCTGGTTTCCATGGCAACCAAAAGGAAAATCTTGAAAAATCTTATCTTGAACCACATGATCTAAAGCTTATATTGTAGATATTAGCCATGGAGCCCCATCTAGAGACCCTCTAACAAAGTTGCTAAAATAATGTACCTGGGATTAAAATTGTCCCCATCCCAGGGGTCACTTAATTTGTTTCGTATAGATTTATATAGGGGGGAAAAAAAGTTCTTGTCTAAAAGCTTAGATGTTTTGCATGTAGCAGCATGTAGAGGCCCTCTTACAAAATTGCAAAAAAATGATATCCCTGAGGTCTTATTTTCCGATACTTTTTGCATCACAAATTTAAATCAAATTCATAAGTGATATTGCCACAACTCATTTCTCAGGTGAGCATTGCAGGGCCACTTGGCTCTCTTGCTTGTTAATCATTTTGTTTACACAGCAAATTTAAATCTCAGTATAAAATGGTTCAGTGCTTTCCTATCACCCCATTTGTCAACCAGTTTTTGATGCAAAATTCTCATGCTTCTTGAAAAGTTTACACACCCTTGTAAGGAGAACCAGTTTTCAATCAGATTGTTAGTGGACAGGCACATGGTAGGTTGATATTTTACTAATGAAATTAATTTTAGGTCACAGGTATTTGAGCTTTAAATAATTGAATTATGAATTATTTCTTCAGATGATTTTGTATTACTATTTTATAGATGGTTTAATTTTCTTCAATTTATTTGTAATACATGTGTAGATACAGTACGAGTTTTGTTCTTACAGACGTAAGAAGACAGTTCGCTTAGACAAACGACCAAATTGTCTGAGGTGAAGCCAATGATAAATGGTTGTTTGTCTTAGCGAACTGTCTTCTTAGCATCAGTGTAAGAAGTCATTTTTTAAGAAAATACAAGTTCGTGTATCTGACTAATATACGACGATAAAGGATTGTGTCCAAGTGAAAGTTTGTAAGAAGATGCTTTTTGAATAGCTCTGTTTGGGGTATAGTCGTATAAGTTAGTATATAAATGTAATGTTATTGTTGAATGTTGTAAAAAAAACTTACTGACCATGTCTCTTTATGTGAGAAAGTAGGCAGTTGCTTTTAACTTTTCCATGTGCTTTCAAGTGACCAAAAAAGCTCAAACCTATCTAGTATCTTTTTGTAAGTAACCAGAAAAATAACGATTTCTTTTATGCCTAGGAAGACCCAGGTGGTAATTTGAATGTAATAAGTTTAAATAGATATGATGTAGTAAATGTTAAAGCTCGGTTATTTAAAATAGATATACTGTTTTACTGGTAGTATTGTGTATAACAATAAAACATCATCATAAGTGCTCAAAGACTTATTTCAAATCTAACATTCTTAAGCTCGACAACAATTTGTTGAATTTTTAGCTCACATGAGCCAATGGCTCAGGATGAGCTTTTAGGATCGATGAATGTCGGTGCCCGTCCACACTTAGGGTGTTTACACTCTAGCATGATACCATCCACAGCTATATATTGATTATGTTCAATTATGGGCAAAATGTTATAATTATTTCAAAGTTATGAGCCCCTGACTTAGAAAATTTGCTCTATTTTAACTTGTTTACATTCTTCATTTCTTCACCAATATTAAACATACTTACAGTGAATGTGTATGACCTAAAGGTCTCTGAGAGTTTGATAAGGGTGAAATTGAACCGGTGTTTGCAGAGTTATGGGCCCTTGACTTAGAAAAATTGCTATATTTCAACTTTATAACATAATGACATCTTGATTTCTTCGCTAATTGTAATCATATTTACACAGCATCCATTATTCATGAAAAAGAATTTCAGTTTAATCAAACTCTATGTAGAAACTGCATATACAAGATGAAAAACTATAACACCCGGTCATTAATTATAGTGTAGTTGTTCTCAGGTGAGCAATATACGTCAATCTTGGACCTCTTGTTAAAGTAGCTTTTAATGGACCCATGATGTCAGTGTTTACTTATAAATTTATCACTTTATATTAAAGTCATTGGCAACAAGAAGAACAGTGAGCAATTCTAGGTTTGGTGCATGTGAATGAATAGACTTGTATTTTTTTAGGCCTGTATTCTACAATGAAGACTTGGCCATCAGTCTAATGTAGGTGTTAAAAAGTGCATACTCTAAAAGTATCACTCTCAGCATGTCGATCACTTTATCATAAATTTATTTTTTTGGTTGTACTCCAGTTGTCCACAATAGTTCAGTACATGTAATATACCAGTGGCAGGGATGTTATTTTTCATCTGCAGAACTTTGTGGTTTTGATCATCCCTGGTACCAACTTGGGCCCTAGCAGCCCTAAGCTCCCAGCTTAATGAATTTAATATTTCTCATTTTTGCCATCCCACTTTACACTCGCTGTAACCTGCAGCGGGCAGTAAACCAATTGAATTCTGTACCAATACTTACCTTGCTCTCCGCATGCAGCAGTCTACTTCTCTACATGTAATAAGTGTTCAATTTCATAGAAAATATGAAAATAAGATTGAAATTATGTTGTTGCTTTTTAGCTCACCTGGCACAGGGTGCCAAGGAGAGCTTTTAGGATTGAGCTATGTCTGTCGTCGTCCGTCCATCGTCAACAATATCTTTAAACAACATCTCCTCCTAAATCACTTGGTCAATTTCAACCAAACTTCACAGGTGTGTTCCTTGAATGAAGCTCTACCAAAATTGTTCAAAGAACTACATTCCACGCAGAACTCTGGTTACTATGGCAACCAGAAGGATTTTTTTTGAAAATCTTCAAAAATCTTCTTCTCAAAGAGGACCAGAGGACCTAGAGCTAAGATATTTAGTGTGTAGCATTGTCCAGTTGACCTCAGCCAAGTTTGTTCAAGTTATTGCCCTAGGGTCAAAACTGGCCCCACACCGGGGATCACTTGATTTATATAGACATATATAGGGAAATTTAAAAAGCATTCTTGTCAAAAACTACAATGCCTAGAGCTTTGATATTTCGTGTGTAGCATAGTCTAGTGGACCTCTACCAAGTGTGTACAAATAATACCCCTACAGTCAACCCCGGGGGTTACTTGATTTATATAGGAAAATTTAAAAAATCTTCTTGTCTAAAACTGCAAGGCCTAGGGCTTAGATATTTTGTTGTAGCATTGTCTAGTAGACTTCTACCAAGTTCGTGCAAATCATGGCCCCAGGGTCATTATTGGCCTTGCCTAGGGGATCAGTTGATTTCCACAACTACTTGACAGTTGGGGTAGATAACTTTTTACCATGACAAATAACTTCCCTTGATTAATTAAATTATCCCTTAGTGTTACGATACTCAGGTGAGCGATACAGGGCCATCATGGCCCTCTTGTTTGTAGTTTTATTGTCAGAACTTTAGAGAAAATCGAGAATGAAAATATGAAAATAAGATTAAAATTATGTTGTTGCTTTATTTTAGATTGGTTGTCAGAACTTTAGAGAAAAATGAGAATGAAATCATCTACTTCTCATCTTTGTGATGCTGCTATGGAAGAGCCTTCCGATGATACTTCTATATTAGTATAGATACTTATCAAAATTTACAGGTAGCTTCCAATATTCATTATAAAAAATTAGGTGTGATTCTTATCACATACAAACAATTATTTTGCCAATTAAAGGTCTGTCAGATATAGCTTTATACACTTGATAGACCATTCAAATTTCAATGACTGACTTCAATGAATATCATATGGTGTTTTTATTTATATAAAGTTTGAATTCATAATAATTGACTATGTACATATAGCTCTCGCTATAAGAAATTCATTTTGAATATTTATAGGTAATGATTAACAATTTATGTATTTCACTCGTAAATATTCATGTAACTTATGCATTTGTACTTGTATTTTTTTCTGATATGGATTATGTACTTTGTACACATCTGAATAAATTATCTGTTCTGATCTGCCAATGTGTAACTCAAAGATTACAATTTGACTTCTGTTGAATTTGCAGCTTTATTCTACGATTGTGGAACTAACTCTGAAGATGGCTATGAAGGTCATGTTCAGCTGTACCTTCACCTGTATCCATGGAAACAAACAACCCAGTTCTTCATTGAAGATTACCGTACTTTTCTAATGAAGATAAAACAGTAAGATGATAATGTATGTGTACTAAAGATCAGATATTACAGACAGGAAATCAAGAGGTAGTTTTATTGTACGTAGTAGTTTTCTGTAATGTATATAGTGTAACCTCCATGAATGGTCACCTCCAAACAACAGCCGCCTCCTTATTACAGCCAGTAAACTAGCAACCTAGATTGATGTTTTACTCTATTTTCACTTTCCTCTCAACAACAACCACCTCCTTAAATAACCATCCTTGTCATTCCCATTGGTGGCTGTTGTAGGGAGGTTGCGCTGTAAATTCTTATTACTATTGTATGGTGACATTTTTCTGCATACACTCAGTGAGTTAATTGTCGTGAGAAAATGTTTTACCTTCATCAAGGACATAATACATACATGGATTTGCAACTGCTAAAAATAGCCAAAACAATATCAATAGACAATTGATTGCGATACTCGACAGCTGTAACCAAAAAATAAATACAAGTGTAGAAAGTGCAACTTTTTTCATGTCATTTTTTTAAATGTGTTTTATTGAGAAATAGTGCATTTCAAACTCTAAATACTGAAGTTGCGAATCTATGTATGTATATAAGTTCTTGCTTTCATGAAAATATTTTTCGTCACTTAATAGGTGGGTTAGGAGATAGGTTTCCATTTAAGGTGCGTTGTGGGTTTCCAATATGGGTTCAAATAAGTTTCATTGGTGCAAAACGATGTCGGTGACCATGTTTTTATTATTTTTAAGTTTTTGAAATTGTTTTTAGAATCTGTACTAAGAGATAAAATTAATGTCTCATTATTTGGCATTGTAAATTGCCACCCCTGCAGAGTTTTATCAGTGTCTTTTAAGATTTAATGATGGTAAAATATGACATTCTTGTATTTTTCGGATTTGGAAATGATGCAGCATTGCAGTTATACAAATTCCATAACTTAATATACAAAATTAATGGAACAATGCAGGAATTAACTCGAAAATCAACAAGACCATACCCTCGACTATGTGGCGCTTTTTGAGTGGTTTCCATGGAAATATCCGTTGGAATATATCATTTCTGCTTTAGCCAATACCTTACATTGTGCATTGACTTCTGAAAAAATGACAATTTTTTGTGAGGAAACCAACGACCCAGGTTTAAAGTCAGAAAATCTTATCATGAAAATCTGATAGTTTCACGAAAGTAATCTAAATAAATTATGCAGAAATATGCCGCAATACTAATGAACCCTGATAAAACTCAAGTAAATCTTTCTGTATTCATTCTGTATGGACTAACATTGCTGGTTATCATGCAATCAAAGTACTGGAAGTACTAATGGAAACTGAACTAAAATTTAATAGACTAGCGCTGCAACATGGGACGGGAACTAGTTTAACAATTGCATGGTGGATATAGTAAAATATAGTACTTTGGTCCACATCAAAATTCATGGGCATCTAGCTAGTAAAGGCTATAGAAAGCTGTCTATAATTCTGTTTCCAATAATACTGTGGTACAATTAAGATTTTAGAAACAGTCTTTGATACAACAAAGTTTTGGGAATCATTTTTGATGCAACAAAGAATTAGGGACCAGTCTTTGATACAACAAGGATTTGGGAACCAGTCTTTGATACAACAAGGATTTGGGAACCGGTCTTGGTATGCTGCTCTACTATAATAAGGAAATGGTGCTGAAGCAACCAATGAGGGGATAAAGTAAATTGTGACTTGTTTTCATTTTCCAGATTTATCGTCTTAGCTCCAGTGGGAATTTCAGATTTTTTACTTGTTCACTGATTATTGAATGTCTCTTTATCTATTTTCTAGATATTCCGAGAAAAATGTTCTGCAGTAACCAAGAAAACCTTATGACCAGTTGCTGGTAAGTAAATCATATACATGTATCTTATATTTGATCTGAATTTTGATGAGATTATAATGACTGAAAACATGGGTGATTTAAAACAGGCATTAATTAGTTCATGACTGACATCGTTAGAAAAATATTTAAAAAATAACATTGTGAAGCCTGGAACATTCAAGTTCTGAGTTATTAATAAAAAAATTAATCTGCGCAGCCAATGATTGTTTCTATTTTGAACTTAAGACATTCAAAAATGTGTTGCTAATGGTTGAAAATAATCAACCCTCATGTTGTTGTTACATCTTGGTTAATTGATAATCAAAATTTAAAGCCAGATATTGTGTGATTTTATTAAACTGACAAAAGCTGCATAATTTCATGGTCAATGCTTGCATTTATTTTTAGCTTTGGTAAGGTTTGATTACTTTCATAATTTGTTACACCGGTTGTCAAATGTGCATGTATTTAATGATAAGCAACATTATAAATATTATATTAACATGCAGAATGGAACATTCCCTAACAGTAAAATAAACAAAAACTATTGACTGTGGTTAGAAGCTAAAAATAATCGCATTCAGTGACCATGAAATTATTATATATTGGATTCACACTTGACGGTTGGTCGGTCCGCGCGTCTGTAGACACAATTTGGCCAGACAATTTCTCAGCAACTACTTACAGGATTTCAATGAAACTTGACAGAAGTGATCAGTAGTTAGCCTAGTTGTGCATGCATTAAGCTTGTCTTGTTCAGTTAAATTTTCACAGAGTTATGGTCCTTTGTTGTTTTTTGTGCAGTGTATACACAATATCTCAGAAACTACAATTAGGAATTCAATTAAACTTCACAGAAGTTATAAAAAGTATTAAAAGTTGTCCATGCAATAACCAGGTTTTGTTTGGATTATGGCCCTTTGCTTTATAAAATAGGTTAACTTTGTCCAAACCATTTCTCAGCAACTACATGTAGGAATTCAGTAAAACTTCTGAGAAGTGATAAGTAGTTTGCCATGTTGTGCATGTCCACAATTGGTTTTGTCCAAGTAAATTTTAATGAGTTATGGCCCTTTGTTATTTTTTATATAATGAATATTTAGAAATTGGTCAGGATATTTCTAAGTAACAATTTGCAGGTATTAAAAAGGTGAAAATGGGTTATATTTCCCTTTGTAAAATGTAACAATAACTGTGTCAAGGCAGCATCTGGGGGTATTCATCACCTTTAGTGATAGTTCTAGTTCAGCTTCAACAGGTTGATAAAATCACACTGTACCAGCAGATGTCAACCTAGTATGTAAGAAGTATAATGTAGCTTTTTATACCTCCAGCATCTATAATGCAGGAGACATATAGTGATTGTCCTGTCTGTCCTTCCATCCTTTCATCCATCCATACGAGAACATCTGAATACTTAGTCAGTTACACTTATCATTCACATAGACACTTAGCCAGTTACATGTACTTGCTTAGTTATGTATGATGCAGGAGGCATAATTATGGTGATTGCCCTGTCCGTTCATACAAGGTTAAGTAAATTTTACCATTTCATCTAGCACCAACACTGCTTAATTACTAGAACACTTGAATACTTATACAGTTGTTGCCTATGACATTCTCAATCTACCCACATCAACCAACCAACCTCACTTTGACCATGACATAATTTGGACTCAGAATATCATTGTTAAAATGAACTGATCTTGACGAGCATGCCACAGGAGTATATACAATGAATGAAAACACCAGAGTCTCAGCATCTTGTTGTGTCTGTAGTGTTCTTATACTTCTTAAATCATAGGGTTGATTTCTGATACAATGTCAATAAAACAAAGAAACACTAACTGATGTCTAATGTACTGTAGATACTTGTATGAAGTTATTTCTGTTGTATTTTTATCTGATTGTTTTTTGTAGGTGATACAGGATACAATCTTGGATGTACATGTAGCTATGGTTTACTGTGAAATCTTTCAACACAACAATGGAAAACAAACAACTCAATGGTTTGGGAAATATCTTCAATAAGACAAATTTTATAATCGTCTTCTTTCAGTTCATTCATAATTGAGTAAAACATTTCTCTTACATGTTAGTAACAAATAAGTTTGATTCAGTTTCAATTGGGACATGTGTTTATAGCAGATACAACTTTTTACATCTTTGTTGGTTGTTAATTAAGTCACAAACTGATCATCATTGTAAATGATCCAGGAACATCAACTATTTAATGTACATTTTTGTGTCCCACCACTTTTTGGGGGGGGGGTATAATTTTGTATACATCTGTGATACTAGCTATGTTTGTTTTTGACTCCACATGATTGATTGTACTTGATCCTTGATGCTGATATCGATGTTAAACTAAAAGTCTACTGGGTATCATAATTGATTTTAATATATAGATATTATTACTTTCCTAAGGGCGAGCATTATTATATGCAAGAATGACATTGACACAAAAACATTATCAATTTGCCAAAAATGAAAATTCTTAATTTCTGCCTGTGCATTGTTTAAACTTGTATTGTTTATAATGTTCAACCTCTCCAAGAGCGTCCCTCTCTTGAGCAACAAACTCCCTTCGAAAACAGCATAATTTAACTATTAATTCAACCTCTCTAGAGCAACCATCCTCAACAACAACTAATTTGCTACTCCAAAAGGGTGTTGCTTTATACTTGTATTCTTTATAGATATACTTAACACTGTTTATACTTTATAGTGAAATTTTATCCATTCACTTCTTTTAACTTCATACCACAGTGGGTACTTTTTATTTCATCATTAGGGCATGTCCCATTCCTCATGTTTATATTCTAGATAGTAATTTTCTATGTAGCACATTGTTTAAAAACATGATTGTACATTCGACATCTTATTGTATAAATTACGAAAGTAATCTAAGCTCACCGAAGCTAAAAATAAATGCAGCTTTGATAGTTCAATAAAATGACATAATACATAGTTCCCACCCTTATATTGAATTGGCAGCCATCTTGAAAGTCAGTTTTTCCTATATGTTTCAATAGAAAAAACAACAAAAAGTAGTTATCATGGAGTTGGAAAAAAACATAAGCATATCAGGTTTAAGAAAATGTAGTTGTCAGATATGAATATCAATTTTTTATCTGAACAAAAATATAAATATCTTCTATCAATTATTGTCAAATTAGCCTTTCAAGATGGCGGCCAAGGAAGGTAAATATTGTAGATGTGGGAACTATGTATACTTGTTGTGATAGGTCTATAACTTTGATGACATTTTGTGAGAACACTAGGTACAATTTATTCTGAAATATATTTGTCTGTTGTATTAGAATCATTCAGGTAGTCATAAAAATGACTTTTCTGATCATATATTGTATTAATTATTGAAGATCATTTGTTTTGCTTTTGTCATTACAAGTGTATATAAATAAACTGTAAAGCTGGCGTCTTTTGTTAGTGTTTTTTTATTCAAGATAATGAGTAATTATATGACAAGTACAATTTTAAAAAAATCAACATGAAAAAGTAATTTAACACAAAATTTTACAAGCATTACGTGAAGAAAGTAGAAGTAAAAAAAAAAGAAAAAAAATTTGCCCACAAAGACGGCAAAATTTCCATAAGTGCATACACTTTACACAAACCACCAAATGTGTAAGGGTCGGCCTTGTGTATCTCATTTTCAACATCTTGTTCCTAAATTATGGTAATGACATTTATATATTTAAAAAATATTCAATGTATTACATACAAATATTACATCACTAATTATTGCATTATCATATCACATATATAAATATTCTATTTAACAATCATAATTATTTATACACAATTATAAAAATCATTAATACATCAAGAAATACAGTATACTACTCTAAAATTAACAAAGAACATTTACTCAATGATACTTATAATGTCACTTTCTGAAATATGCATATCAACGAAATCTATTTTATTGATTTTTACCTTGTTTCTTCTCTATAGTTATAAAACAGTTAATTTGCATGTGGTAAGTATGAATCTTCTAAGTAATTTTTTAAATCGATAGCCACATTACAGAAAAACACAAAATGGGGTGGATGTCCATTGAGGAAATTTTTCAAATGCCAGCCCTGTCAGCCTTATTCAGCAAGGATACAATACTTACAAATACATTAAGATTTCAATTAAAGTTTAATTTACTTAACACATCAAATGAAACCAAACCACTAAGTTAACATATGAAATAGCTGTGGTTTTATACATGATTTTGCAATGTTATTCACTAGAAAACAATTATGAAATGTCTTATATGATATGTCTTATAATGTGCCCAGTCTGTATTGCTGCAGTATTTAGTGATATATCAACCTTTATTAAACAAAAGAAAAAAAACAACAGTATTTTCATCTTAGAACTCAATTGTTTTCTCCAATGTCACCAAAAAGTATTGAATGTCATTAAATTGTAAAAAAATATAGTGAATTAAGTTAGATTTTAAAGCAACTCATTAAATTCAATCTGGTATTATAATATGCTATCATTTCACGTAAGTCATTACAGAGGTCAATTGTATCCATGTACATTTAGTTAGTGGAAAGTATAAGGTTATTTTTTAATGTCTTTTCTACATTGCCAGAATCTTTGAAGTTTGTAAGAAAATGATTGCTTGACTGAATGCCAAATACATTTGACAGCTATAATGATATACGAAAATGATAGTAGTATGGGTGCGCTCCCTGAATAAGGCCGGTGCGGGTCCTTTCCTCAATGGACATCCATCTCATTTTGTTTTTCTGTAATGTGGCTTAACATTTGATCAATTTCAAAAATTCATACTGTACTTTACACGTGCTGCACTTGCAAATTAAATGTTTTGTTACTGCAGAGACATAACAGGGTAAAAATCAATAAAATGCATTTTTGTTGATAGAGTCTTGTAGCTTGACTTGTTCGAGATGTGCATTGAAAATTTGAGCTCCAAATATCAAAAAAATATATAAAATATACATGTTTTACTATGGGGACATTATAACCTACAAGTTTTCTTAAGTGTAGATACTATACTACTCAAAATTTGATAAGGATCACTTTTTGTTTTGTATGACATTATCGTCAATTTTGGATTACATATATAAGATATGAATTTTGGTTATTTTCAAAGATACCTGATTATCATGATCGAGTGCAACATGTTATCCATAAGTTAAATCATTCGAGCGTAACAAGCGTCGAAATGAGGACAGGGTCAAAATTAGACATTTTATGGGTATGGGTGGGGAATAGAAACTTTGAGGAAAATGAGAATATCACTCTCTGCAGCATATCGCAGACATGTTCGATGGGATTTAGGTGGCGAGATCGAGCAGGACAGTCAATTCGAGCAACAGTTTCCCTTCCAAGGTACTGATTGGTGTCAGTGGCCCTATGAACACGGGCATTATCTTCCATGAAAATGAGCTCCAGACCGATTCTAAGCACCAGTCCTGCGTATGGATGAACATGATCTTCCAAGATCCCATTAGTTTATATACAACAAGTATATATGATATATATGCTTCAATGGACAAATATTGTTTCACTTTTTCACTGGCATATGATGCCTAAATGACCAATTTTTAATCAAATCTATTCATCAATATAATATAATATAAGTATTAAAATTTTGAAGCAATTACTTTGAGCAATATTGCTAGTGACTCTTATCAAATTTTGAGTTGTATACATGTAGTTAAAATATCCAATGTGACCAGTAAGTAACTATATGTCAGATACTTTCTTAGTTGTATATACTACTAGAGCTATTATCTTAACCAATCACCTTATCACCCTTGTAATATCTTAATAGCCATATTATGCCAGACATGTCTAAGTCTATAAGACTATAGGTAAGTGACTGTAAGTGTCAGATGCTTACATAGTTATATACTATTAACCAGTCACTTACCCTATTTTATACACTTGGTCAGTAATTGACCATGTATATAACTGACTTAATGTAAAAGTAAGTTACATCTGACCAAGTGTATATAACCTGCTAAGTGACTAACTATTTTTAACAAGCATTTTTGAATATAGGTTATGTAAAAAACTAAGTCAGTCACTTACCCTATCATAATTACATTATCAGTGACTGGCTAAGTAACCAGCTAAATGTATATAACTATGTAAGTATCTGACCATGTAATTGACAATGATATAACTAGGTATACATAGTATGTATTTGACAAGTGATGGACCAAATGTATAAGACAATGTCAGTGACTGGCTAATTCTTTATAACAAGGTAAGTGGCCTTCTAATTGTATGTTAATTAGTTTATATAACTTGGTAAGTGACCAGCTAATTGTATGTGAACTAGTGTATATAACTTGTGTAGTGACTGGCTAATTGTATGTTAATTAGTGTATATAACTTGGTGTTGTGCTAATTGTATGTTAATCAGTGTATATAGCTAGTGTTTTGACTGGTAAATGGTATGTTAATTAGTGTATATAACTTGGTAAGTGACTGGTTAATTGTATGTTATAAAGTACTTTGAGTTATGACTGGTTAATTGTATGTTAATTCGTGTATATAACTTGGTAAGTGACTGGTAAATTGTATGTTAATTGGTGAATATAACTTGTGTAGTGACTGGCTAATTGTATGTTAATTAGTGTATATAACTTGGTGATATGCTAATTGTATGTTAATTAGTGTATATAGCTAGTGTTTTCTTGGTAAGTGACTGGTAAATTGTATGTTAATTGGTGAATATATCTTGGTAAGTGATTTGCTAGTTGTATGTTACTTAGTGTATATAACTTGGTATGTGACTGACTGGCTTATTGTTTGTTGCTTAATGTAATGTGTGGTGCAATTTTATTAAACTGTCAAAGCTAAATAATTGCACCGTCGATAAATGTGATTATTTTCAGCTTCATACCATAGTTATTTTTTTACCATTATATAATGTTTTCTGGTCATCGTTAAATACATAATTGTACGTTTGTTCACTGGTATAACAAAAATCATAGTGCAGATTACCAAAGTAATTGTACGGTACTACCTTGCCGAAGGTAAAAATAAATGCAAGCAGTGACCGTGAAATTATGCAGCTTTGACAGTTTAATAAAATCGCACATGTCAACTTTGAACTATTGACTAATAATGTTTGGAAACAACTGACCACACTCTGATGAAATGCAACCATGGTCCTGCTTTTATGAGGATCCATTAGCTGGCACAAAATCTGGTTCAAGAACATGTGTATGTAATTGTCAAATAAGTAAGCCCTTATTAATTATAATTGAGAAATATGCGAAGTAACAATTATAGAATCTAAGCTAAGACATGTCTATGAAACTATACTTGAGACTTGTGTACATACCCTTAGGTAGGCATCAGATCAATACAGGAGCATCATGGGAAAACAATATCATCACAGCTTTCTACAGATGGTACATTCAGTTAATGAGTGATTTCTTAGTTCACCATGCTATAAAAAGAACAATTTCAGTGTTAATTAAATGATCATTAACTAGAAAAAATATGGAAATGTATAAGTTGGAATATCTATTCACAAAAGTGCTTAACAAAGTATAAACAGACAAACTATGTCAGTAAAGGACCTGACTAAAATATAGTGAAACCTGTGTAAGGGGTCACCCCTGAATAAAGGTCATCCTCTGAATATAGGCTATTCTTTAAAGAACTGCCATTGAATATCTAGAACAAATGACCTCTAAATAAAGGTCACCTGTCAATAAAAGCCATATTTTCTCTTTCCTAAGGGTGGCCACTGCAGGTTTGGCTGACCATGTATGTAACTGACTAACTTTGTATGTATGTGTCTGGCTAAGTATGTAAGTGCCTGATTAAGTATTTAAGTGTTTGCCTTAGTATGTAAGTGCCTAAGTATATACATCTAATTAACTAAGTATCTATTTGTGCAGAAGTATTCTAAAACAAGAGGGCCAAGATGGCCCTATATCGCTCACATGACAATCACTGTTCACTCATTAAAACATTGTTTTGAACCGGTGACCTAGTTTTTGACCCCAGACGACCTGTGTCCGAATTTGTCTCACATATCATTAAGACAAACAGTCTGACTAGGTTTGGTGAAGATACGATCAAAATTTGACATCTACAGTGTTAATAAGGTTTTCCTAAGATTTGACCTTGTGACCTGGTTTTTGACCCTAGGTGACCCATACTTGAACTTGTCCTTAATATTATTAAGACAAACAATCTGACAAGGTTTATCCAAGATCCAATCAAAACCATGACATTTAGAGCTTATACACGATTTTTACCTAAGATTTGACCTTGCGACCCAGTTTTTGAACCCGGCTGACCCATGTTCATCCTTGACCCACATATCATTGAGGCAAACATTTTGACAAGGTTTGATGAAGATCCAATTAAAACTGTGACATCTACAGTGTTAACAAAGTTTTCCTAAGATTTGACCTGGTGACCTAGTTATTGACCCCAGATGACCCATATTTATACTTGACCGTTATATCATTAAAACAAACGATTTGACAAAGTTTGGTGAAGATCCAATAATAACTGTGAAATCTACAGTGTTAACATGGTTTTTCATAAGATTTGACCTAGCGACCTAGTTTTTGACCCAAGATGACCCATGTTCGAACTCGTCCAAGATATTATGAAGACAAACATTCTGACAAGGTTTCATGATCATCCAATCAAAACAGTGACTTCTAGAGTGTTCACAAGGTTTTCCAGCAATTTGCCCTAGTGACCTAATTTTACTACAGAAATTACCCATTTTCAAACTTGACCTACATATTATTAAAATAAACATTCTGACAAAGTTTCATGAAGATACAGTCAAAACAGTGATTTCTAAAGTGTTCACAAGGTTTTCCCTTATTTGGCCCTGGTGACCTAGTTTTTTACCCCAAATGGCCCAATATCGAACTCGTCCGAGATTTTGTTGATATTAACGTTCTGACCCAGTTTTGCTAAAATTGAGCCAAAAATGTGGCCCCTAGTGTGGTCACAACATAAAGTTTGACGACGCACAACGCCGGACGCCGGACGGAGAGTGATCCTAAAAATAAATACTTTTTAAAGTTAAAAAAGAGAAATTTGCGCATTAGTTACTTTATGGACACCGTTAGTATAACATACGGTCACCGTTTGAAGGACCTTTTTCATTAACAACGAAATAAATATAAGAAAGTTTTTAGTGTCTGTTATTGATACCATTATCTATTTGTGCATAAGTATTCTAAAAATCAGTACTTTTTAATGTTAAAAAAAGACAAATTTGTGCATTAGTTACTTCATGGAAACCGTTAGAAGGACGTACGGATAACGTTAAAAGGACATTTTTCATTATCAACTTAATACATATAAGAAGTTTTTAGTGACTGTTATTTATACCATAATCTATTTGTGCAGAAGTATTCTAAAAAGATAAATACTTTTATAATAATATTAAAAATGTGAAATGATGTAACTAAGTATACAATAATTGCCTTACTAAGTATGTTATTTTCTAACAGACTATGTAACAGACTTACTGAGTTAGAAACGAACTAAAGAAAAATGTAGAACCTGGCTAAGGATGTAAGTTCCTGACATATGGTATGCCAGTCTCCAAATATGAAAGTGCTTCATTAAGTATGTAACGGACAAACAAAGTATGTAACTTCCTGGATAAGTATTTAAGTAATTTACCAGCCCAATCTATCGACTAAGAACAAGAATGTCATGTACTACACAATCATTAAATAAGATTTTACCTTGAAGCCTTGAATAGTCTTATATTGCTGACTGTTGCTCTTGCTCTAATTGGCATCAAACTGTGTTGGTAGTTTATTGTCATGAACTATTCACCCAAATCTCCCAATCATTGCCTTATGCTTGAAGAGTTCTGTGCTTACAACTTTAGTTAAAGACTGTTTCTTAGTTCCATTTGACCTGTTACCACAAAATGATAAACTGTTGATTAAACTGATGAAGTATGTGAATGAAACCTCCAATATTACCATACCTAAACATTTTTTACTCATAGAAAATTAGGTCTAGGGCTTAAACTCATGATCCCGAGGGACATAGGCCTGGTTTACTCGGAGTCGAGCACAGCAGCCTTGCAACATTATGTAATAACTAATGAAAGTCATTTCCGTGAAGAATAAGCCACCACTATTATCTCGAGGTTGTTTCCCTTTACACCAAAAAAGTCCATCTAAGTTTATTTAGAGTTTATTCAGTCTCCGATTCTGTACATCATAATTATACTAGTAATATGAATGTTTCATAAAATGTATTTCGATGAAATAGATTAAAGGGTCACTATGCTTAGGCCGCAGCAAAATAACAAACTAAAATAAACTAACACTTGTGTATATTGGTAAAAGGCTGAATTTATAAAGATAGATTTTCAGCTCAAATAAGGGCCCAGGGTGAGCTTTTGTGATCAGTCATGGTTTCACCGTTTGGCGTCCGATGTTATGCAGCGTCAACTTTAACGTGTGAACACAATAGGGACCACATTTTAGTTCACTTTTCACAAAACTGGGTCACAATGTTAATATTGACAAATTCTCAGACGACTTCGATAATGGGTCATTTGGGGTCAAACTAGGTCACCAGGGCATATTGAAGGAAAACCTGTTGAACACTCTAGAAATCACTATTTTGATTGGATAATGGGTCATCTGGGACCAAAAACTAGGTCACCAGGGCAAATTACTGGAAAACTTTGTGAACACTCTAGAAGTTACTGTTTTGATTGGATCTTCATGAAACCTTGTCCGAATGCTTGTCTTTATAATATCTTGGACACTTTCGACAATGAGTCATCTTGGGTAAAAAAACAGTCAAATCTTAGGTAAACCTTATCAACACTCTAGATTTCACTGTTATAATTGGATTTTCATCAAACATTGTCAAATTATTTGTCTTAATAATAATGTAGAACAAGCTTGAACATGAATCACCTGGGGTCAACAACTAAGCCACCAGGTAAAATCTTAGGAAAACCTTGTTAACATTGTAGGTGTTACAGTCTTGAGTGGATATTCACCACACTTTGTCAGAATGTCATTATTATATGTTGGACGATTTCAAACATGGGTCACCTGGGGTCAAAAACTAGGCCACAAGGTCATATCATAGGTAAAAACCATGTCAATGCTCTAGATGTCACTGTTTTGATTGGATCTTCCCCAAACCTTGTCAGATTGTATGTCTTAACGAGGACAAGTTCGAATATGGGTCATCTGATGTCAAAAACTAGGCCACCAGGTCAAATCTTAGGAAAACCTTATTATCACTTCAGATGTCAACTTCTGATTGATCATCTTCACCAAACCTTGTGAGAATGTTTGGGACAAGTTCGAACATGCGTCATCTATGGGTCAGACACTAGGTCACCTTGTCAAACCAAAGGAAAACCTTGATATCAACAGACCTCATGACATAGGTTTTTAAACAATGGTTTTCATCTTCTTGTTTATCTAAAGGCGGAGTGATGTAGTTTGAATTCAAGAAACTATTGAATATCTACAAGAAGTTCCTATTTAGGTAAACTTTCATACAAACAGGTTATTTCCCTGGAGTGACCCTATTCGCAAATAACCTACACATATAATAACAACAAGTTGAATCTAATCCTGAATATCGTACAATTATAATAAGTAACTCTATTCGTAAAGAACATATACTAATGATAATAATGCTAAATTTATTAATCACTAACACATATTTTCGTAAATAACTCACAAATTTAATATTATGCAGTACGCACCGATCGACTTAATAGCATTAAAATAAGAATTACCTCTCTCAAATCTCTCACATAAAGGCGGCCTGAAAATTCTGTCATCATGAACGAGTCAGGCCATGCAGCGTAACTGCTTGTGGTCATGAATATAGGGTCACAACACAGATCTGTGAATAAATTTAATCACTAAATAGTAGTAGCATTTCTTACTGTACATGTATACAGTACAACCTCTCCAGAGCGGCCCTTTCTTGAGCAACAACCTCTTCAACGACAGTTTGCTTTTTTCCTACAGCACGATTTAACTATTGCTTTAACATCTCTAGAACAACAACCTCTCAACAACAATCTAATTTTACTAATCCAAAAGAGTATTGCCTTGGACAAGTTGCACTATATATGAGTATATCATGTTTGTTGTAACACAGTGTTGTAATTAATAACTAAGTCACCCATTATCATTCACTGTGAATCATTGTCACACAAAATTCTTAGGAGTACTAGTAAGTGTTTGTATTATATAGAACATTCTTATTGTTCCCATTCTTACGTTCGTTGGTCATCAGGTGGGGTTGAGCTCACACATATTTAGAACGTTTAACCACCAGACTAAAGAGAATTATTTTAAATACATGATGTAATGATAAATATTCATGAATATACAGAAAAAATAATTCTTGTGGTACCGTCAAAATAAGCAGACAGAACAATGTTTATACACCCCACAACAACGTACTATAAACCCCTGATGTTTTCAACAGCATTTCAGTTAAATACCAATGGGCCCCATTGTTACAAAAATGCAATACAAAAATGTATTTGTAGTCGGTTGGCATATTAACAATGTAACGTTAGCTGCGAATTGCTATTGGCCGAAATAAACAGCTGACCCGGCACTGCTTTACAACATGAGACATTTTATTGTACAGTATTTTATTACTCTTTAGAAAAACCACGTGCACCGCCATACTTGTATGATATGTCACAATATAAGAAAGCTAAGCCGTCACGTGAATTAAAGCTTATCACAGTATATTACAAAATAACAAATTTACCTGTCCGTACAGTTGTCACATTCCAAAACTGTCCACATCTTGGAACAAATTCTCATCAGAAACATTCTGTTTTATCAAACAATGACAGCTGTCTTGTCCCGCCAACGTATAAATGACCAAATTTTATGAGTCACATGGCCACATGTTTATTCAATTCTTACACAGGTCTGTTTTACACAAATTGTAACTTCAAGTGTATCCAACAAATGTTTACAGGTGATACAATTGGACGCACGAGAAAGTCGTGCGAGTGGATTGAATGTGCTACGGACGGTACAAAATAGTGTTTGGAAGAGGCGTAAACCTCCTCGTTAGTTATTGTTGGGGTTCCAAATAGCTTTTTTTTTATCTCATTTCAGGAAGTAACCGCAAACGTTCTAGACGATGATTCAGCAACTGTTTAACTATAGAAAGCCACAATACACCCCTAAAATACTACATTTGTACTATATTTTTCTACAAAGCATAACAAAGCGTACTTTTGGAAATACAATCATAAACTGCAATGTTAACTGCATACTCTGAAAAAATGATTTTGTTATTGTCCATTTTATAGTGGAGAAATTTACTTGTAAACAAACAAAAAAGTGAAAGAATTTGGACCTGCTCCGGGTAGACTAAGATCCTGCTACGTGTGCGGCTACATTTTATGTATGATATCATGAATTAAGGTCCTGCGAATTTTTAATATTTTGTTAATGTGACAGGAGTGAAAATCGAAGCCGCCCCTGACGGCAACTTGATTGATTAAAATCGTACACGAATTGACTGATCTTACCAGAGAACGTGGTTGTAGTGTATTGAGTTTAATCTGATACAATATTGTAGTCTCTTGGCTTATCCGTTACCTGTCTGTATATTTTTGTACATATTGATTAAATAGCCACTGACACATCAATATTTATAGCCCAATGTCAAAAAATGAAAGTAACTAAACAAAATATTGAAGTTAATACAAGCCAAAATCGATTGTGCCAGCATTCTTGTGTTAATTTGTAGTTTATAAACTATCATTGCGTGTAAAACGACGATGATTTTGTTGAAAGCGCCTTCAAATAGAAGTCAGTGGGCATGCACGACCAAGACATCACATCTAGAATAAATCGACAGTTTCCAACCACAGTCACTCCTCCGAGACAGTACTAGTACTTATAGTGCCCCTGGACTACTTTACTGAATGAAGCTATTTTCAATATGTAGTAAATTTTGTTACCTCAAACATTTATGAATGCAACTTTTGTGCGGATGAATACTGAATTATTATACTTGTTAGTTTTACAGTTTTAATCCTGCAATATGTATCCAACTTTTATCAAATCTGCAATGTATACTTATACTGCAATACTGTATACAACAAGTGGTACTATTTTTCAATGTGGATGTAAGAGGCGTCACATAATTGTAAGTAGAAAAAGTAATGAGTAGCTATAGGAACTTCGCTCCAAATATGGTATGAGACAACCATGGACCATCGTTCTAGTGCTATGAAATCAAACGCATACACCTACAAACGTCAAACTTCACATTGTTGGTTCCTCATGATAATCTGTACAGAACCTGTGCATTTTCAGGTCAGTAGGTCAAAGATCACACTGAGGGGGCATTATGTTTTAAGAACGCATCTTGTGGCAGTATCAGTGTTTGGTCCACAAATGATGCAAAAGAATCCCGTCACTATCTCATACATGTATATACTATCAAGGTGAAAAGCCTACTATATGTCTATATGCCAAACATTGTGGAACATCGCATTTCGTTGTTTCAGCATAAACTATAAGATATTCATCCCCACCGAAAATCTCATTCAATTATACATTGTATCTAATAACTGTAAAAAGCGGTAACCATTGATACATCACTAGCACTTGACTCAAAATGGCTTGCAGCGAAGTTAAATAACGAAAGGAACACAATTTTACCATTTCACAGTTATTAGATGTAATTGAATGAGATTTTCGGTAGGAATGAATGTCTTTGAGTTAATCTGAATGACACTAAGTGTGTTGCGATTTTCCTTCAGCGCACATCTTTTATGCTGAAACAACGAGATGCGATGTTCCACATTGTTTGGCATATAGACATAGTAGGCTTTTCACCTTGATAGTAATATAAGCTCAGTGACGGGATTTTTTTTTGTGTGAACCAAACACTGATACAGCCACCTGTGGTTTCAAGCTGATATTTACATTTTCATATACAGTCAAACTAGTAAACGGCCACCTCCGAATAATGCCATCCAATAAATAAAGCCATTCTTTTAAAACCAGTCATTAATTATTTAAAACAAAATGACCTCTGAATAGAGGCCACCTGTCTACATTATTTCGTCTGTCCCAAAGATGGCCTTTGTTCACAGGTTTGACTGTACACTATATCTCAGAACTTCAAAAAGATTTGAAACAAGAGGGCCAAGATGGCCCTATATCGCTTACATGACAATCACTGTTCACTCATTAAAACATTGTTTTGAACCGGTGACTTGTTTTTGACCCCAGACGACCTATGTTCGAATTTGTCTTACATATCATTAAGACAAACAGTCTGACTAGGTTTGGTGAAGATACGATCAAAATTTGACATCTACAGTGTTAATAAGGTTTTCCTAAGATTTGACCTTGTGACCTGGTTCTTGACCCTAGGTGACCCATATTTGAACTTGTCCTTAATATCATTAAGACAAACAATCTGACAAGGTTTGGCCACGATCCAATCAAAACCATGACATTTAGAGCTTTTACAAGATTTTTACCTGAGATTTGACCTTGTGACCCAGTTTTTGAACCCGGCTGACCCATGTTCATCCTTGACCCACATATCATTGAGGCAAACATTTTGACAAGGTTTGGTGAAGATCCAATTAAAACTGTGACATCTACAGTGTTTACAAAGTTTTCCTAGGATTTGTCCTGGTGACCTAGTTATTGACCCCAGATGACCCATATTTATACTTGACCGTTATATCATTAAAACAAACGATTTGACAAAGTTTGGTGAAGATCCAATTATAACTGTGAAATCTACAGTGTTAACATGTTTTTTCATAAGATTTGACCTAGCGATCTAGTTTTTGACCCAAGATGACCCATGTTCGAACTCGTCCAAGATATTATGAAGACAAACATTCTGACGAGGTTTCATGATCATCCAATCAAAACAGTGACTTCTAGAGTGTTCACAAGGTTTTCCAGCAATTTGCCCTAGTGACCCAATTTTACTACAGAAATGACCCATTATCAAACTTGACCTACATATTATTAAAATAAACATTCTGACAAAGTTTCATGAAGATAAAGTCAAAACATAGATTTCTAAAGTGTTCACAAGGTTTTCCCTTATTTGGCCCTGGTGACCTAGTTTTTGACCCCAAATGGCCCAATATCGAACTCGTCCGAGATTTTGTTGATATTAACGTTCTGACCCAGTTTTGCTAAAATTGAGCTAAAATGTGGCCCCTAGTGTGGTCACAACAAAAAGTTTGACGACGCACGACGCCGGATGCCGGACGGAGAGTGATCCTAATAGCTCACTTTGTCACTTTGTGACATGTGAGCTAAAAAGATCTGCAGCTCTTGTATGGGGGGGGGGGGCTAGTTTCCTACATATGATGACAAATCCTACATTTATGTTGTAAAGTCTCCATGGTAAGGAATGGGTTAAATTATCATAATATGAAAAATCAAAGCAATTTCTCAACAAATTTGGTGAAAGTTAGACAACTGAGTTAGAATTGCATTGTATTTTTGGGAATTTGGCGGGTCATTGAAGCACATTAACATTATTTTGGCGTAATACATCCTGTGTATGCCTAGCAGAGTGTGGACGGGCGTTATCCTGTTGAAAAGTAGTGACGTTACGTTGTTGCAGAAACGGCACATGCAATTACTGGTATGATAATCTCATCACAATATCACTTTTCTGTCAGATTCCCGAAAACTGTCACAAGCTCCGTCTTACCATCATGGTAACTTGAGTCTAAATTCCCGCCCATACCATTACACTACCACCACCATATATAACAATCATGATTTATGACGTTTTCAGGACCAAACCTCTCACCCCTTCTCCTCCAAACACGAACCCTACCATCAGCAAATGACAGGTTAGATCGTGACTCATCACTAAAAAGAACGTCATTCCATTGCCTGCGTGACCACCTGCGACGAATCTGACGGCCCACTGAACACGTGCCTGACGATGTATATATGTGAGATGTGATATGTCAGATTATACCGACTTAAGGGCGACATCCTTTTAATCCAGCTGTCGGCAGCCTGTTTCTGACATATCAGAAATCCTAGTCCCGGTAGTGTTCCTTAAACGGATAACTAACCGCCAGCTCAACATGAAGCGATTACGTTGTGCTCACGTCACTAAGTAACGGTCCTCCCCTGGTTTGCTGGAATTTGATCTTCAGGCGACTGATGGTCGACTCATGAACATCGAAATGCCGAGCGACGTCTCCGTAGCAGACATGCTAGCCATTAGCATTAATTTTGTACCCGAGTTATTAGCTGAGAATATTCCTCCGGTTCATGTATAAATAGATAGGAAACAGGTTTGAGTAATGTTGGTAGGTCCTGATCTTTTGACCATTCTGGTAATGCTGTCGGTAGAATAATCGACAGGCAGGTAAACGTCATGAAAAAATTACATGCATTGTGGGTAACATTTCTCCTCCCAAAATTTCCTAGAGGAGTCAGGGTTTTTGATCGCAAGTAACAAGACGTAATTTCCAGAGCTCGCTTTATCTTAATAATACTTAAAATAATGATCTACTTGAACAATTGTATCTGAGACTTTCAAACAGTGATGGATATTCTTAGTTTACTCAGTTTTGCTTGATTTTAAGGATATTAATTGGTATTTGGGAGAACCGAAATCTAATCTTAATAATTTTAAGACAAAACTATCCTCTGAAATTTTGCAGTATGATTGATAATCGTATTTGACAAAGAAAACAAACCACACACACCACATAAGCATATCTGTCTAACTATCACAGTTAGATTTTGGTTTTCCCAATTACCTTAGATAATGACATCAGCTGAAAAATACAGTGGTTATTCACAGAGAAGGCACAAATAATATAGTAGAACTGTTATGAATTTATTGCAACTTTTAGAGTGTAATGATTATAAAACTCATTTCTAATAGAATATATAAATTTGTATATATATTAAAAGACAGTAACGACACTGAAAGGCTATTTGAAAAAAAAACTGGCTTTTTTTTAATTATTGCGATACATATATTGATATTGAAGTCTGATATACATGTAGCTCTTAAGAAATTTGATCATTGCTGTCAGCCTGGTCTAGAAGTAAATTTATGTCCATGAAATGAGCCAGGTATATCTTATTTATCCCTGCTGAACATATGAATACAGACAAACCTGTCAATAAAGACCACACTTTGCCTTTCCCAAGTGGAGGCCTTTGTTGGCATTTTGACTACACATATTATTTTCACTATTTCTTGTACCTAACTCAGTAACGGTGACAATGACTTTGAAATTAGTTAATAAAAATAATAAACTTTACAAATTTTAAATATTTCTTAATTAATTACTATTCCTTTAAATACAGCTAACCAAGCAACTCAAGTATTATCTCATTTATATTATCTCATTACTGAGGTAGTGATTGGTGTGTTTGGGATTAAGTAGACTATCGCATTTGTTATTGAAAGTTCAGAAATAAACTCATCATATGGTCAGTGTAAGACATAAGCAAAATAGCTATATTAAATACTATTATATATACATACAATTGCACGAAATGACTGTAAAATCACTATTCAAACACCGTCCGATGATGGTGAACAAATGTATTAAGTGATTTTAAAATTTCACACTGAATGACATAGTTATGGCCCATACAAGCTAAATTTTTACCTTTGACCTGCAAGTGTGACCTTGACCTTGGAGATATTGACGTAATTCTTTCGCATGACACACTGTCCCATGATGGTGAACAAATGTACCAAGTGATTTTAAAATCTCACAATGAATGACATAGTTATGGCCCGTACAAGCTCATATTTTACCTTTGACCTGCAAGTGTGACCTTGACCTTGGAGATATTGACGTAATTCTTTTGCATGACACACCGTCCTATGATGATGAACAAATGTACCAAGTAATTAAAAAATCCTTTAATCCATAGAGAAGATACAGTGCGGACAAGTTTCTGGACTGACCGACCGACAAAGTGACTCCTATAAAGCCCCCCCCCCCCTACCAATGGTAGTGGGGGTATAATAATGAACTGCAAACAATAAAAAGAAATGCAATGTGTAGGTCATGAAGAACACATTTGCAGTGAATGTGCAACTGTGTAATTGATAAAATATTGAATGGTCATTAGAAATATGCAATCATACATCTGTTGTAAGGTGTGCAACTGAAATGGTTTGTAATAGATACAGTACAAGTTTTTCTTCTTTCAATTATTGCAACTTCTTTCAAATCAATATTTAACTAGGAGAGCCTAATAATCAAGACTGGATGAATTAAAGAAGATTTTAAAAAGTTTTTTCTTGATCAAGAAGACTTTACTTATAGGGAAAACCCATAATCCCCCTACTTTGACTAACTTTGAATAACCTTGGTGAAGATCAACCAGACGATGTTTCATGCCGAATATCTAAGCTCTAGCCTTTGTTGTTTCAGAGGAGATTTTTGAAGTCTTTACAACATGCATAAAGGAAAACTCCACAACCCGGCTGAGGGCCAATTTTGACCATGAGCCTTAATTCAAGCTATATTGGTACAGATCTACTAGATATGGTTTCATGGGAAAACCCATGACCCCCCCCCCCTACAGCTGGGCTAATTTTGACCTATTAGGGCCATAATTTGAACAAATGTGGCAGAAGTCTACTACACAATGTTTCACGTCAAATACCTGACCTCTACCCTTTGCAGTTTTAAAGAGGACACATTTTTACTTTAAACCCATATCCCCAGGGACAGGGCTTTCTTTGACCCCAGGGCCATAATTTGAACAATCTTGGTAGAGGTTTACTACACAATGTTTCATGCAAAATATGTTAACTTTAGCCTTTATGGTTTCAGAGAAGATTTTTTTATCTTTTTACAATATACATATAAGGAAAACCCATGACCCTTGGGACGGGGCCAATTTTTATTCCATGGCCATACTTTGAACTATCTTGGAGGAGGTCCACTAGACACGATTTCATGCCAAATATCTTAGCCTTAGCAGTTTTGGACAAAAAATATTTTCAAAGTTTTTTTATTTCCATTGCCATGACAAGCAAGGAATTGATTTTTTTGACTGGCTTTTCAAGAGCTTCATGCCAGAAACTTTCCTGCCAAATATTAGCAAAATTGGCCAACCAGTTTGGGTGGAGATGTCATGTGAAGCAAATTGTTGATGACGCACGACGCATGATGCTGGGCAGGCACCCATGCAATGGCTCAGCAAGAGTACTTCGTGCTCTGGTGAGCTAATAAATAAATACTACAAATTTTGAATAAATCAAATAAATGTATGCAAGTTTTTGTTGAGAAGTGGACGCTAAAAAAATAATTCTTTGGCTTCAATGCAGTGAAAGTATCGACAAATAGTAATCTCATGAATGTTAGTGCAATAAGCTAACCTGGAAGTTAAGTATTGAAAAGTGTCTTAAAAAAATATAAGAATAGCTTTACTGGGGTTTAGTCATATAATCTCAAATACAACACTACATTATATGAAGAATGTCCATTCCTGCTTTTCACCACTACATTATATGAAGAATGTCCATTCCTGCTTTTCATATTCCATGTTTTTTAGACAACTTCCATCATATTAAGTATTGAAATAAATATTCAATAATACATTACATAATTTTTCATTGATATAATTTTTTCTGATGCTACTATGGGTATTGTATGCCTAACACTAAATAATTACATCAAAGCTTGTCAAAGTCAAAATTTAACAAAATATTTATTTAGGGTAATTAAATCTAACACAGAGATATAAAATTATCTACATTCAAATCTGACCTAGTTATGATGATATTAGTACTGTTCTTACAAGATTGCTTATAGCAACATACCATACATTTTATGTTACTATTATGCATACAATAATTTAGCATAACTGTTATGGCAAACTATCCTGAGTTTAGAAACTAGAATGTTGCAGAATCAAACAAAATATTTCATTAAATACCTGTGAACAAAGGCCATTCTGGGAAATACAAATTGTGGCCTTTATTGACCAGTGGTCTTTATTCAGAGGTAATTTTGTTCCGATTAATCAGGTATTGTTTTAGAAACAAGAGGGACAAGATGGCCCTTGATCGCTCACCTGAGAACAAAGCCACTATAATTAATGACCACGACATATTTCGGTCTTCGTACATTACAAACATTAAAACTTGACAGAGTTACAAAACAACAAAATGAAATTATACTGTGTGTGACATTAATGATAGCCCATTAGCCAATGGCTATTAAAATATACTAAAGGCTGTTAAAAGTGCTGAACAGTCTGTGGCCCTATGGACAATCAAAATCCAAAGTAAGGCAGTTGAGAAATTTACTAGGTCACCAGTCCAATTTATTACGGAAAATCTGTTGTCATAAGAATGTAACGGTCAGAGAAGAAGTTGACTGTATCACCCTAATTCCCTATCAATAATTATATCCAGTACCAGAAATAAACTTTAAGCAATGTTTTTATCAGAGAAATTCTGTATCAAATCTTTACATTAACAAATTTTGGGCTATTATAGATGCTTATAAGTGTCAAAGATGCACTACCTATGTCTGATTACAGGGCTTCTTCATAAAAGTTCTTTGATATAAGTGATTAGCCTGAATCTAAGTCAATTACTATTTAGCTATGGGCTATTACAAATAGCTTGGGCAATCACAATCTGGGGAGACCATATGGCCCTACTGACTACCATGTTCAAAAAGTTAATGTCACACACTGTATAATAAGGTGGCATTAGTCAATGAGCTCAAATGTGTGTCACTTTGCTCAGTAAGGAAAGGTTGCAAACTCCTATTTGCTTCTACAATATTTGCATAAAGTAGTAATCACTGATGATGCTCTGCACATACATTGTACTAGTACCCTATTCCTACACAATGACAGAAAATGTAAGTTAATTTGCTCAGGGGGCAATTGTGGCAAACCCTTTCAGACTTCAAGCAAAGGCAGTTTAGAAAAATTAATGCATGTATATGCAAAGTAAACACTGTACAAATTTTACTCAAGACAAATGTCAACAATGAATATCTGAACAAGAGGCCCTATATCGCTCACATGTCAACCACTGCTCACTCATTAAAACATCGTTTTGAACTGGTGACCTAGTTTTTGACCCCAGATGACCCATGTTAAATCTTGTCCTACATATGAATAAGACAAACATTCTGACAAGATTTTGTGAAGATCTAATCAAAACCATGAAAACTACAGCAAAGACAAGGTTTTCCTAAGATTTGACCTCGTGACCTAGTTTTTGAACCCAGGTGATCTATGTTCGAATGTGTCTTACATATCATTAAGACATTCTGGCAAGGTTTGGTGAAGATACAATTTGACATCTACAGTGTTAATAAGGTTTTCTTAAGATTTGACCTTGTGACCTAGTTTTTGACCCCAGGTGACCCATATTTGAACTTGTCCTTAATATCATTAAGACGAACAATCTGACAAGGTTTGGCCGATATCTAATTAAAACCCTGACATTTAGAGCTTTCACAAGATTATACCTAATATTTGACCTGATGACCCAGTTTTTTACCCTGGCTGACCCATGTTCATCCTTGACCCACATATTATTTAGACAAACATTCTGACAAACTTTGGTGAAGATCCAATCAAAACTGTGACATCTACAGTGTTAACAAAGTTTTCCTATGATTTGACCTGGTGACCTAGTTATTGACCCCAGATGACCCATATTTGTACTTGATCGTTATATTATTAAAACAAACAATTTGACAAAGTTTGGTGAAGATCCAATTATAACTGTGAAATCTACAGAGTTAACATGGTTTTTCATAACATTTGAGCTAGCGACCTAGTTTTTGACCCAAGATGACCCATGTTCAAACTCGTCCAAGATATTTTGAAGATAAACATTCTGACAAGGTTTCATAATGATCCAATCAAAACAGTGACTTCTAGAGTGCTCACAATTGAGGTTTCCAGCAATTTGCCCTAGTGAACTAGTTTTACTATGGAAATGACCCATTATCAAACTTGACCTACATATTATTAAAATAAACATTCTGACAAAGTTTCATGAAGATCCAATTAAAACAGTGATTTCTAAAGTATTCACAAGGTTTTCCCTTATTTGGCCCAGGTGACCTAGTTTTTGACCCCAAATGGCCCAATATTGAACTCATCCAAGATTTTGTTGATATTAAGGTTCTGACCCAGTTTTGCTAAAATTGGGCTAAAAATGTGGCCCCAAGTCTGTTCACAACATAAAGTTTGACGATGCACGTCACGCCGGACGGAGACTGATCCTAAAAGCTCACCCTGTAACTTAGTGACATGTGAGTTAATAAAAACCATATGAATAAAATCCAGTATTAATTTGCAACACTTGAACACTGTCATAGTCATACTTTCTACTGTCATTTAAGTACATGTATATATGAGATTACTTTCGAGCTTTGATATCATTTTTCCCTGACTTTTCAGGAATTTGATTTTTCACTGACCAATTTTCAAAACTCCCTGACCTTGAAAACAAATTTTTCCCTGATTTTTCCAGGTTGCTGGCAACCCTGAGGGCCCATAACTCTAGAAGTTATTGTCCGATTTTGCCTATAATCGAACTTAGCCGAGACATTGTGGCCATATACAATATGAGCATGAAAACAGGTGAGCTAAAAATGGCCTTTAATCACAGGCTGGTCTTTATTTAGAGGTGACAACTAACACAGTTTTGACTGACACCTAAATCAAGACATTAAAAAAATATCAAGATATTTAATAAGATAAAACATCTTCAACTGAACAATAACCATTGAGTCATAAAATTCAAATAACACATACTTTTTTTATATCATAAATAGTCATTAAGGTTCTATTCCCAACTTTTTAAATTTCATTATTAAAAATATATCCATTAAATTAAAATGCATATTATTTGTCAATTGATCTTTCAAATAGTTTGTGTATTTTTCTGGACGTTTTTGAATAATTCAGAATATCAAGATATGAATAATTGCACGGCAGGTCACTTGTTTTCTGTGTCATTGTCATAGTATGGTCAGGTTGGTCTGGTTGCTCTTTTGTTGTACAACTGAAGTATGC
Organism: Lutraria lutraria; assembly: GCA_964023205.1. Lineage (NCBI taxonomy): Eukaryota > Metazoa > Mollusca > Bivalvia > Venerida > Mactridae > Lutraria > Lutraria lutraria. The sequence goes on from OZ026848.1 coordinate 1,600,334, forward strand.
TTTAATCTTTTTCAGGTACGGTTGATCAGGATGAGGACTTACTACAGGCAGGTTCTCCACCTACTCACGGCCTTTCTTGACCCTAAAACAAATTAAGAATAAGAAATAAGAGAAACAAGAGGGCCAAGGTGGCCCTATATCGCTCACATGACAATCACTGTTTACTCATTAAAACTTTGGTTTGAACCGGTGACCTAGTTTTTGACCCAAGATGACCCATGTTATATCTTGTCCTACATATAAATAAGACAATCATTCTTACAAGGTTTGGTGAAGAAACAATCAAAATTTGACATCTACAGTATTAATAAGGTTTTCCTAAGATTTGACCTCGTGACCTAGTTTTTTATCCTGGATGACCCATATTTGAACTTATCCTTAATATCATTGAGACGAACAATCAGACAAGGTTTGGCCAAGATCCAATTAAAACCATGCAAACCAAGCTTTTATAAGATTTTTACATTAGATTTGACCTGGTAACCCAGTTTTTGACCCCGGCTGACCCATATTCAACCTTGGCCCAAATATCACTGAGGCAAATATTTTGACAAGGTTTGGTGAAGATCCAATCAAAACTGTGACATCTACAGTTTTAACAAAGTTTTCCAAAGATTTGACCTGGTGACCTAGTTATTGACCCCAGATGACCCATATTTGTACTTAACGGTTATATCATTGAAACAAACAATTTGTCAAAGTTTGGTGAAGATCTAATTATAACTATGAAATCTATAGTGTTAACATGGTTTTTCATAAGATTTGACCTAGCGACCTAGTTTTTGACCCAAGATGACCCATGTTCAACCTTGACCAAGATATTATGAAGACAAACATTCTGACAAGGTTTCATGATGATCCAATCAAAACAGTGACTTCTAGAGTGTTCACAAGGTTTTCCAGCAATTTGCCCTAGTGACCTAGTTTTACTACAGAAATGACCCATTATCAAACTTGACCTACATATATAAATAAACATTCTGACAAAGTTTCATGAAGATCCAATAAAAACAGTGATTTCTAAAATGTTCACAAGGTTTTCCCTTATTTGGCCCTGGTTACCTAGTTTTTCACCCAAAATGGCCCAATAGGGAACTCATCCGAGATTTTGTCGATATTAAGGTTTTGATCCAGTTTTGCTAAAATTGGGCTAAAAATGTGGCCCCTAGTGTGTTCACAACATAAAGTTTGACGACGCTGGACGGAGACTGATCCTAAAAGCTCATCTTGTCACCTTGTGACATTTGAGCTAAAAAGACAATTCAATTTCATCCATTATTGTTTAAAGCTCTACAAACTAGGCACTTCTCTAGGCACCTACCAAATATATTGTACAAATTGATCGAATTAAATTCTAGTCTTCTATTGATTCTTATGACCCTTTGCCAATATTGGAAGAGTTTTCCAATCATAGTTGCTTTTACCAATCAATAGCATGGGCAATAAAAGAAATGTACTGGTATTCCATATCATGGATCAACTGAAACATTATCCTAACAATCTTCACAAATAATTTTTTCAACGACCCGACAATGTGAAGGCACAACTTTTGCCAGACCAACAATTTTTTACTGTACCAAATAATAACTTTCTTTTGTATGATTAAATTTTGTTAATGAAAGTATATTTGTTTCCTATGATGGTATTGTTATAACTAACAGAAACTTTTTATTCAATATTATATACTAGTGTGTAGCAGTACTGTATATATAGTACTTGTTTTCATAAAATAGTTGTAATATTAACTGCTCTATTAGACAGTTGATAGAGCATCTGTCTTGCAAGCAGGAGGTCGAATGTTTGAGCCCCGCATCATGACTCATGTACATTATTTTCCTTTTTGGGACTCAATTATACATTCTGAACAATATTTCAGCTCAAAATTTCATAGGACCATCATCTGTTTTACCTGACCAGTAACGATTTGGGCGCACTTGGTATTCCGACCTGTGGATAATTTCAAAGGCAGTCCATAGTGCTTCAATAGTTTTTTGCATTTGAAATTACTTAATATGATAAAAAAATTACATGTATTTCTTTTAATTCATATTACCTTATAACCAACTCTGACATGGTTTATTTTGATATTTGCTTCTCAACTATAATTATTAACCATAGTTCATTGACATTGCATTTCTAATGACTTCTTGGCAGCAAAGCTCCAGGTATATCTGTGGCTTATACTGAAAATACACAAAGATTTTTTTTAATTAAATAGAATAACATATTAATTATCCAATTACCTTGGCAAAGGGTTAAAGTTTGTAATAACATAACTTCTGAATATGTCTTAATCAATTTACAGTCATTAAAAGAAGGAATATAAGACACACTTGTTTGAAGTACGTAATAAATTAATTTGAAAATTAGACTCACTACATGTTAATAATGTCATACTGTTTAATCCATGTTTGTTCCATGCAGTATCTACAGCATATGACATCCGTGTTCTGGTCTTACAAGGAAATTTAGAAAGTTTTGCTAGTTTTAATGGATGCTGTGTTGACTTTCTAATTACACAGCATGTTGCACCAGGGGTCTTGTTGACAAATCAAACAAGTTCAGGCTTATAAGTGGGAGTCTTCAGACTGAAACACACAATTCAAATAAATAATTTGTCTATTAATGAATATTATTACTAAAAAGATTGAGCTTGAAAAATTTAGACAAAATTATTGATTTCTCTCCATATGTGGAGTAAGTTGCCGGCTCCTTGTGTTAGGGTATGTGAATACTGGTTAGAATAACAGTCCAGGTTAGGCGAACTGGTGCCTATATAACTGAAATACTGAAAATGGTGTAAATCCACAGTAAAAAATAAATGTTTAACATTTATTTAAGCTTTACATTCAGGTCGAAACAGGGCAGTTTGTACCGGCACACAACTCATCTTCCATGGTTCGTGTTAATGTCGTATGTGATCTATGTTCACACATTTCTCATTAGATACCCTCCTAATCTTCATAGAAGGGCCTAGCTACATGATTAAACATTGTCAAATGTCTGGGGCACCGATCCAAACCCACAGAATGAGCATGACAGCCATTTTGACAATAAAGCACCCAAATGTCCGCGTTTATGACCTTTATTACGATCCGCCAAAATAGCCTCCAAGACAAAGTTACGACATGAATTGTTACATTACTAATGGCTATGTGACTGATATGATCATTTAATTTTATTCTTCTAAGACGAATATCTATTTATGATTTTATACGATAATATTTATTTTATCGACTCTTAGATTTCATTGAGACTAAATGCTGAAGAGTTCCGAAATTACCCAGAAATTCACGATACGCACGATATTAATGATACCCAGCTTACCTTAAAAGAAGAAATATGCAGGATAATTAAGTACATTTTGTAATTACATTTACAATCACGTATTTGTTAGGGTGGAAACAAAGCTGATAGTGTTAATAAAAGATGAAATGTACAGCTAAAAAGATTAAAAACAGCCTAACCACTCAAAAATGATGGCACAGTCTGGTTACCCCTGTCTCAAAACAGGTCCTGGGTAAGCACTTACAGATGCAATGTCAAATGGCAAGAAATTTCAAAGTAAGATAGCAGCAAGGTAAAAGGAAAATTTATAACAGTTACAAGGGGTTAGAATTTGTCTAAAAGAAAAGAGGTGCATATATGTGTCTGACTACATTAACTACTTAGATTTATCAAATTTGACTCGTCAGTGGGAATATGGACTCAAATAAATTTGTAAATGTACAAGTGAATACTTCTTGAAAATATTTCAGATCCTGTTCATCCAGTTCATTGAATCATTAGCAATTTATTTTAGAATTTATTTTATTTCAATTTACATTTTTACATGAACATTGTGGCTATTATTCCAACTTACATTTTTACATGTACATTGTGGCGAGACTGCTTTAGAAGTTGCAATATCACGCTTTTCACTAGACTGTGAATCATTCATCAAGGTTGACATCCATATCAGGGGATCTGGAAAGTATAATAAATATAGCAAGTGAACAACGGATACATAGAAAAAATCAACAGTCACATAGCAAGTTTTATTTTATCATCTTTTTTTAAGGAAAAGATGATCATTGTGAGTAGGGCTGTGGATCGTTGGGTAAGTAGAGATCCGATGCAATCCATGATTCAACATATACGATCCACAAATCGAATCATGAATCTTTTGTTATCAAGTAACCCATCAAAAACTTCAACATTGCAGCCCTGAAGACAGCTAAATTTAATTTTCTTTTAGGAATTACAATGAAGTAAATCAATATAAATTGTTCAAAAACTTCAACATTGCAGTCCTGAAGACAGCTAAATTTAATTTTCTTTTAGGAATTATAATGAAGTAAATCAATTGTTCCATGAAGTAAATCAATATAAATTGTTCTATGGCTTAAATTTATACATACTCCATTCCAATTAATGGATTAACCAGCATCATTTTCTGGTTTGAGCTTGTGACCCAATATTTAAAGATCCGATTGGATAAACATTTTAAGTAATCCATGATGAGACTATAGTCATCCAGAGAAAAGGGATTTCTAAGAGTAAAGAATACACTTTACGTTAAAAGACAAGATCGCGAACCACGAATCTCAGTAATGACGATTATTCGTACTCGATTTTTCAGTTTGATTCGTGATTACCCGAGTACTCGGATACTCGCAACAGCCCTAATTGTGAGTACATGTATATCTTTAATTAAAGTAAATTAGGAGCGAGAAAAATCCATGGTCATCACCAGGGATTGAACCCAGGACCCTTAGCACTGTAGGCTGACACTCAACCACATCGCTAACTCATCAACACAACTGTTGAAAATGGCCATGGTCCTACAACCACTAAACTCCTCCCCCTTGTACTTGTAACATCTTTTCTGTCCGAGCGGTATATGAAGGTATAAACTGGTTTCAAACTTACAACAAGTAATAATGCATAAACAAGAGGGCCATGATGGCCCTATATCGCTCACCAGATAAAAAGACTCTTAGAGAAAATTATCATGAGCCTTTGTAAAATTAAGTGAGCCTGGGGTGGGGCCAATTTTTGCCATACGGTAATAATTTAAACAAACTTGGTAGATGTCCACCAGACAATGTTACATACAAAATTATGTAAGCTCTAGGCCTTGAGGTTTTGGACAAGATGATTTTCTTGTTATCCTATATAAGCCTATACAAATCATGTGAACCCCGGGGCGGGGCAAATTTTCACCCTGGGGCCATACTTTTAACAGACTTGGTAGAGGTCCACCAGACAATGCTACATACCAAATATCTTAGCTCTAGGTCTTTTGGTTTCAGACAAGAAGATTTTTTCAATTTTCCTAAATAGATTAGAGTAAACCCCAGGGCAGGGCCAATTTTGACTCCAGGGCAATAACTTGTCAGGGATTCACTAGATAATGCTACATATAAAATATCTAGGCTCTAGGGATTGTGGTTTCGGTCTATATGAATCAAGTGACCCCTGGGGCGGGGCCAATTTTGACCCTAAGGCAACTTGGTAGAGGTCCACTAGACAATGCTACCCACCAAATATCTAAACTCTAGGCATTGTAGTTTCTGACAAGAAGATTTTTAAAATTCCCTATATATAAGTCTATGTAATATCAAGTGACCACTGGGGCCGGGTCAATTTTGACCCTAGGGCAATAATTTGAACAAATTTGGTAGAGGTCCACTAGACAATGCTAGACTCCAAAAATCTAAACCCTAGGCACTGTAGTTTCTGACAAGAAGATTTTTAAAATTTCCCTATATATAAGTCTATGTAATATCAAGTGACCACTGGGGCCGGGCCAATTTTGACCCTAGGGCAATAATTTGAACAAATTTGGTGGAGGTCCACTAGACAATGTTAGACTCTAAATATCTAAACCCTAGGCACTGTAGTTTCTGACAAGAAGATTTTTAAAATTTCCCTATATATAAGTCTATGTAATATCAAGTGACCCCTGGGGCCGAACCAATTTTGACCCTAGGGCAATAATTTGAACAAATTTGGTGGAGGTCTACTAGACAATGCTACACATCAAATATCTAAGCTCTAGGCACTGAAGTTTCTGACAAGAATATTTTTAAAATTTCCCTATATAAATCTATATAAAAATTAAAATCAAGTGACTCCTGGGGCAGGCCAATTTTGACCCTAGGGCAATAATTTGAACAAACTTGGTGGAGGTCTACTAGACAATGCTACACATCAAATATCTAAGCTCTAGGCCCTGTGGTTTTGGAGAAGAAGATTTTCAAAGTTTTCCTAATGGTTACCATAGCAATCAGTTTTTGATGAAATTAATTTTTTTTTGAACAACTTTGGTAGAGCTTCATGCATGGAACATCCCTGTAAAGTTTTGTTGAAATTGGCCAACTGGTTAAGAAGGAGATGAGCACTTTGTGCTCTGGTGAGCTAAAAATGAATGTACGTTTACTAAGTGATATAATCTGTTTCTTATAATGCTTCCCAGTGCAGAGCTATTCAAAGCATTTTATATTGCTGACAGCAGTTTGTCATCTCTGAAATTTGCTTTCTGAGCATGACGTCATTCAACAAAATAGCGCAAAATGTTAATATTTCCGGTATAACAATAGATTATGGAAGGCCTGTGCACCATGCTGTATATACATGTGAAATGACAATTGCTAATTGCTAAATGCAAATAGCAAATTGTTGTAGAGGCCAGGAGCATTAGTATGCAATAGTTCAAATATTACTTTAAAATAAATTACAAAGAAAATCTAGCTTAAATTAAGGTAACCCTATATACCTCTTGTCAAAGATTTTTCTTGCCATTGATGAGAGTATATAATACAGACTATACTGTGCAACTACCACAAGTATTTCACACGGCAAATGGGCGTCCAGCAATGGGCAATAAGCATTCAGCAACTGGCATTTCGCATGGCGCACCGGCCTTCCATAGAAAATGAAGGCGTCTGTTAGTGATGAAACGATAATTAAGTAGAATCGAATAATCATCGCTGATAGCTTGAGGTCGGCGACTATCGATTGTTAGAGGTGTTAAATTGATGTTACAGGTAAGTATAGACCGCTGCCGCTATTTGAGCAACTGACCTCTTTCGTATCTAGTGAAATTTTCCCATATCCAGGTCAGGTTTGACACCTAAACTCAAGTCTGTCCATCCGAGACTGACATAAATCGCAAAGAGCCAGTGATACCCACGAATAGCTGGTTGGCAAGGACATCCGATGAATTTTGCAAGTAGGAAAATCCCATTCTTAAACAAGAGGGCCAAGATGGCCCTATATTGCTCACATGACAATCACTGTTCACTCATTAAAACATTGTTTTGAACTGGTGACCTAGTTTTTGACCCCAGACGACCTATGTTCGAATTTGTCTTACATATCATTAAGACAAACAGCCTGACTAGGTTTGGTGAAGATACAATCAAAATTTGACATCTACAGTGTTAATAAGGTTTTCCTAAGATTTGACCTTGTGACCTGGTTTTTGACCCTAGGTGACCCATATTTGAACTTGTCTTTAATATAATTAAGACAAACAATCTGACAAGGTTTGGCCAAGATCCAATCAAAACCATGACATTTAGAGCTTTTACAAGATTTTTACCTAAGATTTGACCTTGTGACCCAGTTTTTTAACCCGGCTGACCCATGTTCATCCCTGACCCACATATCATTGAGGCAAACATTAAATTAAAACTGTGACATCTACAGTGTTAACAAAGTTTTCCTAAGATTTGACCTGGTGACCTAGTTATTGACCCCAGATGACCCATATTTATACTTGATCGTTATATCATTAAAACAAACGATTTGACAAAGTTTGGTGAAGATCCAATAATAACTGTGAAATCTACAGTGTTATCATGGTTTTTCATAAGATTTGACCTAGCGACCTTATTTTTGACCCAAGATGACCCATGTTCGAACTCGTCCAAGATATTATAAAGACAAACATTCTGACAAGGTTTCATGATCATCCAATCAAAACAGTGACTTCTAGAGTGTTCACAAGGTTTTCCAGCAATTTGCCCTAGTGACCTAATTTTACTACAGAAATTACCCATTATCAAACTTGACCTACATATTATTAAAATAAACATTCTGACAAAGTTTCATGAAGATAAATGCAAAAAAGTGATTTCTAAAGTGTTCACAAGGTTTTCCCTTATTTGGCCCTGGTGACCTAGTTTTTGACCCCAAATGGCCCAATATCAAACTTGTGCGAGATTTTGTTGATATTAACGTTTTGACCCAGTTTTGCTAAAATTGAGCCAAAAATGTGGCCCCTAGTGTGGTCACAACAAAAAGTTTGACGATGCACGACGCCGGACAGAGAGTGATCCTAATAGCTCACTTTGTCACTTTGTGACATGTGAGCTAAAAAGACTGTCACCTAACAAATGAGGCATTATTGCTGTTAACAACGATTACCAGTAGTGGTGTTTTATATATGCTGGGAACAGGGCGAAAGTTAGTATCTATTTTTAGAAAATACTCCAGACTGGATCGCTTTCTATTAATTACCTATGATACGCTACGCCCGAACAAAAGTTGACCGAAAAACAAAAAGGGATATGATCGGGAATATGGAATTCATTTTTAAAATGATGCCTAGCTCAACGTCATCGCTATAAAAGCTGTTTATGACTCATTAATGTGTCCATTAAAATCTAAGAGAGCTGGTGAACTCATACCCGAATTCGTCTACGCATTCTCTCAGTATACTCGTACCCGACTTTTAAGATGTGAATATGACCTGTACTTCTCATACTTGTTGGAGTAATAATTATTTTAGACCATTTAGTGATTTTTTGCTCATTTGTACCAACAAAACGTGTAAGGAATCTTGATTTTGTGTTAGTTTTTTTATACTGACATTTGAAATTATGTTTTTTTGCAAGTATGTGACTTCATGTCGACAAACTGTTTTTATAAACAAAAACAATCAATGTAGATAAAGTTTTACATCAACAAAGATGGGTACAAGTTGATTCAAAGTCAGAATCCTCTGTAATATAGTGTTCAGTGAGAAGCAGGGAGGTTCAGGTCAACAGTCTTGAAGTTTTTTGGGTTTCAGATTATATATCGTCGGTTGACATGTATTCGATACTTTCTGTTTTCTGCGCATAAACGCTTGGCAGGAAGTAGAATGGCGTCATTTTTTGTTTATGCAATGGCCACTGCTCGACCTTGATATTTTACGATCCGCACGATATAATTCCAAAATATGTCGTTATCAAGTATGTAAACAGTCAATTTGAAACACACAGTAAATTAATATAACCGCTCAATTTACTACGCCATTTTATCACTTTAACAACAATATTGTTAAAATGAAAATAAGAAAAACTGAGAAAATATTTTGACTTAAGACTGGGAATTTGGCTCGTCTGCTATCTAGATCACACGACCATCATGCAACAGTTGTATTTCCTGTCCACTACAGGGTGTTTGAAAAGTGTTCATGTCTTATTTATTTTTCGCTAAAAATTCTTAGAATTGATTATTAGTACATCCAAGGACTTATATACATACATGGATTCGCAACTTCCGTATCAACAGTTTAAAGTAATCAAATCCAGCGATAATAATACGTGAATTAACGGGAATACAAGCTATTGTTTACAAAAGCGAAAATACGAAAATATCCGTGATAATCCGAATGATAATAACAGCGAAAATATCCGTGGTATACAAATGTTTAATCTCGGAGACGAAAGGATTATTATAGATGTTTTATATTACTTTGTAGTAGAAACGTATTTATGATGGGGGATTTTTCTTGGTATTGAAGTAAATTGGTTATAATTAAGTGGTTAGTAAACAGTTTCTATTATATGTAGTGTATTAATGTAGCATTTCACAGCTAAAGCTTAGATTGGCGCAGTTTGGGCACTCGAGGATACATGATGGACAAAAGATCTGCGATCAATTGCCAAGATATTGAAGCGGTGTGTATATAATATTTATAAATTGGCTGTGGTATTCACCAGCCCGATTGGCTCAGTTGGTAGAGCATCTGACTTGCAAGCAGGAGGTCGAGGATTCGTGCCCCGCATCGGGTACATTATTTTCCTCCTCCTATTAAAATATTAACATAAAAATACGTACGTTATCCTCTAAATTAGACAAAACAATAACTCAATGTTGTAGTAAAACGTAAGGTTTTTAATTGAATGACACCGATAAACAAACTTAACTCACCTTATTTACGGCAGAATATCGATTGAAATTGAATAGTCGTTTGTTCGTAGTGGATCAGCTTGCGGTGTTATCATCCATCAAAAACTTCACTTCCGGTAAGGGAGTAAGCGTTATAATTATAAACTGGTTTATTGTGGTGAACCTTCCTTTGCATTGATTAAATATAGTTTACAATACACATGGCTCGAGATAAAGTTATTGACGAATTATTTGCTAAATTTTGCTCATATTCGTATGATCGTATTAAAACGAAATAATATAACGTATGTAAATATAATAAGTACTCCCTCCATTTGGTCGCTACTAAAAGACGGAACGGGACGTGTTTTAGTCGGCATGCCTAAAGTACGTAAAGAGACGAAAACGGAGTAAAGTGGGGTAAAGTGGCGTAAAACAACATATATATGGATGTATTTTATATGTTTTAGTTCTAAACGCTTTAGAACATAAAATTACTGTAATATGCAACAATAATGTAATTTTATCCAATAGTTTATTTTTTTAAATCATACATAATTATTATACTGTATGAGTACGTATATAAAGTGGAGGCAAAAAACGGCGTTTTAAGTGGCGTAAAACAATAAATGCATGAATCCATTTTATATTTTCTAGTTCTAAACACTTAACAACATAAAAATACTGAAATATGCAATAATTAATGTTTTAGTAGGTAATGGGCCTCCATTTTCCCCGTTCATTCACTGGTTCCCGTTCCATGTTCCAGTGCACTATCAAGGGATAAGTCCTAGTCCAATAATAAAGAAAAAAAGAAACAATTCTACGGCCCTAGGTTTTAAGTTTTTATTTCTTTACCGATCTTTTATTTGTATATATCAAATTAAAGATAAAGCTCTCAACTTTTTGTCCCTAGTTGCGCCCGGATTTCAACTGTTTTAAACTTTTAACAATTAAAATAATATGTTGATACCCGCAAATTCTTTCAACATTTTCAAAAAAAAATAGCATTCTTATTTCTATACAATTCAAGCTTATAGGTACTTGTATTATGTTAATGTTAATCATAATCGTAACGAGACTTGTTTAATTTAGTTAAGTTATAACACCTTGTGTGATGGACGTTCAGTAATTAGTGTAGTTAATATGAATAAACTGATCAAAATGGGTGAAAAATGCATACAGAGTTTGATGCATGTATATTGTATGCGGGATATATTTAAAAAGTCAAAATATAGGTTCACCAATGTACTCTGTATAGGTTCAAATGCAATTTAACAAAAACTTACGAATTGTAGATTTCGATGAGGGGTCGACATGTTGTTATCTAGAATGCTTTTCCTAATTAGGTGATCGATGAACATAACTATAACGGAGATTCTCCTCCCTGTTTGTATTATCATGGTATTTATTTTCAAGCGCTGACAACATTTCGAATAGAAGCATTTATTAATCTTAATGTTCTTAGTACACGGAACCATTATTATCATATTGGAATTCTGTAAGAAGTTAAGATGTGGAGGAGCACGTGACATGTTTTAGCTGTGGAGGAGGAGGACCTGACCTAACATTCTCAATATCCACAATTTTTATATTAAAAAATACTCACGCAACTAGATAGTGATTTCATTGGTTCATACGTTTTAAAACTTGCAACGGTTGTATACATGAAATTCCTTTGATATATATTTCATAATAACGCAAATAAAATACCAGCAAGAAAAAATAGCGACCGACTCTGAAATATTGTCTAAGGTCGGACGAAGTTTGGGGGACCTTGTCCTATGGTTACAAGACTTGAGATTAGTCTCTGAGCTCAAATATCTGATCTTGTCTTTAAAAAATGATCAGATGATAACAAATTCAGTCTGCATAATTCATTGAATATGGTTTAACATTAGCCAGCTCTATCTCCCCAACCATTATACTTAGTTAATCGAATTGAGTTTTGTTGCAAGGCCCCGATGTTATAAAAATTGAGATTTGTTGCAAGGCCCCGAGGTTATAAAAATTGAGATCGATCTCTGAACTCAAAATTCATATTTGTCTTTGGTATATTAATTTTTCAATTATGATCAGATGATATTATTATGGAACATTAACCTGACAGCATAATTGATCGGAACATGTATTTAAACATTAATCTGCCCTATCATTATACCGAAATACTTTGAGGGTGGAAGTAAGATTTGAGCTGTATGAATAATGATAACACAATTATGTCCAATTTGTTAAAAAAATCAAGGATACTAATCTTTCATTTTCGTCGTGAAATACGCGTAATTCTTACATGCAGAATGTGACTGTAAAATACTTAGATAAGAGAGATAACAATAAAAGTATCGCGGGTACTTTTAAGACTAGTTACCAAACATTGACTGTCATTTATTTATGCAAGTTTGAGCTCTAGGGCAGTAGAGAACAATCGTGATTTTTTTTTATTTGTAAACATAACTAGGGCCGGGGAATACGATTTACACATGTAGACTGCCTTGCTATCTTTACGCATTTAACGCGTCTTCGTAGCTAATAATTTTACGTAAGATAAGAAAATATTGACGAAACTTCATTCTCCAGTAGTTAGCTAAACTGGTAGCTAACAAAACTACAAACAAACTAAAGAGTATTGAACAATACAAACAAACAAAATCATTGTATATATTGCATCAAAGAATGAAAATTGGAATTAGAATATTTAACGTCATCATATGGGGCGTTTTGGTCAGCAAACTTACAATGCATTCATTGACATGGCACCTGGAGGTCAACAATGTCATTTAATCTGTTATGCCAACTTGATTACTCAGGACAATCAGTTTACATAGTAAATTATTAAATTAATTCAGATCAACATTTTTATTTTGTTTTTAACATTGTCTGAACAATTTCTTTAATTAACATGCATTAAATGCTACTGTAGATCACCTACATTTTGTTTTCCAGTTTATGCTATCATGTAGTATTAGTAATGGAAATAATTTGTACTTAATTATGAAACGACCTTTTCACAATTTGCTTTAAGATGATTCTCTTATCTGTATGACAAGAGATAAGTCTTTATGATAGACATATATAAATACATGTATTGATAAGTGCTCATGTACTGAATATTGTGAATGCGTCTTGTTCATGCTCACTTGCGAATTTTGCTTGATTTTGCATCATCATACATGTATATCTGTATATTGATAATAATATGCCAATTACACAACATGTATGTATAATATATATTATACTCTCCGTGTTTGGAGGAAATAAAGATATATGTTGTAATGAATCTTAATTTACAACAGTTATAAATCCATTTCTTGCTTTAAATACATTTTCAGATACATGGTTAGACCGATAGTCTGCTTGCCTTCCAGTAATCTAAAATATTACACACCGAAAATGAATGAGAATCACATTGTTCAAGCATTAGAAACAATTTTTAAATGAAATGATCGAAAACCAGTCACTTGGACATGGTTAGGTATATAATTATATTTATAAAACAGTAATTGTAGCAACATCATTTTATTGTTTATACTATGCTTTATACTTTTTTATTCATTCTTGACTTGAAAATGAAATATCAAATTGTATATCAGAGCTTTACACCAGACATATTAACAAACCAGGATGTCTGTCTGCAGAAAAAGCTAGGGACATCCCGAATTTCTTGTATCGAACATAATTCTACCCCTATGAGGGTTCATGCGCCTGTCAAACAATATTGATACAAATAGATAGTGGGCCGAATACTGCATATGAGCTCCTATAAACAGAAAATGTGTGCATGCTTCTTGTTGTACTGCGCTGTTGTACTTAACATTGCACATAAAATACAACTACTTAACTGCTAAGAACCTCGAAAGTTGCTGCGTGAAATAAGTTTATTTACCAGTGAACAAAATAAACTTAAAAATGCGTATTCGTGAAACTGAATCGCCGCTAATCTCTCGAACAAGAGACGATTTCTGTATAAATAAATCTTATATCTTTGTTCACGTTCAGATTTGTCGATTTCGCTTTCCATTGTATAATGTATAAGGTGTATTTAATCGGAAGAATTTGCCCGTATTACCAGGTGAGGGTTTGTTACTAAAAGATAAAGGTACAGTGCCATCTATTTGGTTTAGCATTGGCATTATATGAAGTGAGAAATGCCTTGAGAAATATTAAAAGGCAGTGAGAACGTCTACTAAATTACATACTCCTTCTTTTATATGGACCGACAACAGTGCATAAAAGGTACAGTTCCGTATAAAAAACTTCCTCTTAAAATGCCAACAACAAGGCTACAAAAGTACACCTACTCTGACAAGACCGACAACAAGTTATATGATTAAGTCTTGTTTTAAATACAGTTAAGATAGTTTCTATACAAATTGTAAGTAGAGCGGGCTAGCGGAGTGATTGTGTTGCATTTATGTCATTTCAAAAACAGAACATCCTGCTTTTAGAGATTGATTGTGGTCTTTTTTCTATGAGTGTATAGTATTTTAGGTCCAGCTGCATAACCATGACATGATGATTTTTTTGCATTTATTTCATTCAAAAAAAATTTCGTTTGCTTCTGGTATATTTCTGGGTAGTTGGATGTTTGATGTTTTAGCCCACTAGGCAACTGAAAGCCTTTTAAATTACAGCATCTCGAACGATCAAAACAAATAAAAAAATTCTATGTATGAGAAAAATATAATTGACTGGTGTAGGAATTCATGGTTTCTGGTCCCCCTTCAATCAGTGTATATACTAATTAAACCATGTATATAAAGAATTAAGTATTATCTGCCTAAGACAGGGGTGTCATTGGATGCCATCCAACTCATTGTAGCCAGATTTTGATGTATACACCATTGATCAAGAGTACAAGGTATTTTAAATGAATTGACAGGTCTGAAAATACATCTAATTTACATGCACTCTTGTCGACAAAAGTCAATTGTCCAGATGTGATTTCCGTGATTATTGTAAATTGTGTAGGACAAAGGAAATCATTTTGTATCATCAAAACATATGGTAGCAAATCGGAAGTTTCTTTTTTGTGCAGTACATTTATATATTATTAGAATATATATAAACATTATGAAGCATAAAAAGTTCTTATAAGTTCAGTTTATAGGGCTGGAACATTGAGTAATGATATTTAAGAGCTAGGATAGGCATGCTGAGACCTGTAAGATGACATTTGAGAGCTCAGGTAGCATTTAAGTATTGATATTAGAGTACTGCTGTGTGAGCACTGATTTAAATTTGAGTTCTGATTTTGAGAACTAGGACTTGAGGGCGGAGATATGAGACCTATAGATATTTAGATATATGTATTTAAAAGCTAGTATCTAAGCACTGATATTTAAGAGGTGTGACTTGAGTACTAGGACTTGGGTGGAGACATTAGAACTGATATAGTCCATATAGAACAAACAATATAGAACAACAAATGAACCTATACATAATCTCAAAAGGTATACTTGGTGCAGAAAATTTATCAGCATAATGAAGTAGTGCATTAAGGATTTTCACTTTTTCAAAGGCTGAAGACTCTGGAGTTATCTGTCCTAGAACTTTTCTCTTGATGTTAAATAAATGAAAATCTTGTTTTGCACTTAACATACCATGTCCACAATAATGGAGGGGGGCATATGTGTCATATGGGCATATTACTTATTATTATTATTATTACGGTACTATAGTTTCAGTGTGTCTTCACTACACTAGTCATTATGTATACAGTATTTAATATAAGTATGTTTATAGCATATAGTTGCCTATACCAAGTTACTTATAAATAACAGTTTCAAAGAAACTAAAGGAAAGATGAATAAATATAACTGTTATGATAACAACTATTATCAAACAAGCTTCTGTCTGCATTCAGTCATTTATGGCCAATATTCTATTCATAAGGAATTTAAAGGTAAAAGCTATGAGCCCTCGGAATGATACTGTGACAGCAGGTTAAGGTATTGGCCCTTGGTAGTGGTAAATACTGATTATGTAGCTCTGTCATAGTGTCTGCAGAGATTTGGAACGTTGCACAAAGTATCGGAACCTGTAAAAAGGTCAACGATAAACATGAAACCATCTTTAATCATTCTTGTATTAGAACTGGTTTGGTGCCTTAAAATTTTAATGGGATTCCAGTGAACCTTCTGATCATCTGTATGTGAACATTTACAAGGACAGTAATCATCATCATCACCATCATCCTTAACATCATTTAATGATCATTATGATTATCATCAATGTTATTTTCAACTTCACCACCACAGTAATGGCCCATAAGTTTTTATAATGAGATTAAGTAGGTAATATGTGAAATTGTTTAGCTTGATCCCTAATGCCCCTTCTCAAGCAACACGTGTGACAAACATGCACATTAACACAAGTGAATATTTATTGCATTCGAGTGGTGAACCAAATTTATCTATTTATGATAAATCATATTTTACATAATGCCTTTCTTCAGCCACATCTTGTAAAAAGTGTTTTTTCTTAATTTTTTGCCGTATCGTTGAAAAAATACTCTGCTACATTTCTATATGTACCAGTACTTAGTGATTAAAAAAAGAAAATTTCACAATGTTTTTATAAATAAACTTAAACTAATGGTAGTTTCACTGATGAGACATCTTTCTAGGTAAAATAAGACCTATTTTAATTCTAACATCCAAAAAGCTAATGGGCCTTAACATCAGCCTCATCATCATGACAAACAATTCTTACAGCAGGGTACATTCCATTTTCTAATGATATGAAACTTTGGTCAAACACATAACTCTTAATATTACTGAGAAATGTTGTACTGACATTCATATTTTGTTGCAGACATTAATTGCATCATCTATTTCTTCTACATCACTAGAACAGTCTTTCAGGTCAGAATCCAAAAAGACTTGTGTGTCTCAGGAATCAGAAGCAATTAATACATACTTGCTTTACTACTTCATCTGCCAACAAAAGTTTGCAACTGTATTCAACATTAGAAATTGGGTAATAAAACTATAGTCTGATATTTTCCTGATATATCACAGTCACTAGAAATATAAGAACAGAAGTCTCAAATTGGGTACTGCCACTCAATTTCAATGATGCAGTAAGGTGCAGAATAAAACTGCATAAAATAATAAGTGAAATATGTCACAATGCTCAGTTATACAGGCTTTTCAACCAGGCACTTCCATCAAAGCATTATTATTGCTATGAGGATAAAAAATAATAGCGGTTATCAGACAAGTGTTGGCACCGCTTGCAGCACTCTTGTTTAAACAGTGTACAGGTGTAGTAGGGAAATGCACCTCTATTTGTGATATGACAGTCACTCACTGTCAGTCATTACATGGTCTCACATTAGGTCGGTACGACATCAGATTCAAAAATAGAATAAAAAGTTTCTTCAGTTTCACAGCCAGTTGTACCATGTAAGGTCTGTAACTGACTGGCTACTCATTCATTACTACTTGGGCATTTCCGAAACTGAGAAATATGCCTCATACATATAAAGTGTACATGTAGGGTTACAAATTTTCAACCAGCAAATAACCCCCAGAATGTCAAAATTATATGTCATAAGTGATGTCATTACAAATATGTACTGATGAGTTACTTCCCATCTTATGTTGTAACTTTTTATGCATTTTGCACAAAAAAGTAACAGCCAAATAAGTAACAACCTTTTTACAAATGTATCATATTTTTGATATATGATGAAAAAAACCATAATATTTATAGAGGTTAAGTATATTGATAAAGTGACTTGAAAAATGAAAAAAAAAGTCATTTTTAGAAAAAAAAGTGAGTTACAACCGTTTTGCGCTAAACCTGCGTTATGTCATTCTGTACCTGGGAACACAGAGGACAAAATTGATAAAATCTTGAAATATATAGCACTAAGACCAAGTTCAAGAAGCATCATTATGACCAAATATTTTCATTACAAGTGAAGTCGGTTTTACATTGTCCCTTTAACATAATAAACTCTACTTAATATATCACAATTGACGAGATTTTTGTATTTTTCACTAATCTTAAATTAAAGGTATTTTCAAATGATTTTATAGGCGGGAATAACTAGTTTTATAGAGAAAGATTGCGTATGGAGTAGATTTAACATGTCCTTACAGAGAGAACCACAGTTCTGGGATCCATATGGTGAATAGTTCAACTAATACCAGGGACTTATATACACACATAGTCCTGTATTTGTTTTTGTTTTCTGAAAAATGTATCTTTTTTATATTATGGATGACAAACAAAATACTATTTTCATATATTTCAAACGCTAAAAGTTTGAAGCCAAAATTGTGACCGGAATGACTTCAACCATTGTGTAGTAGTACTTAATGACTCTTAATCAGTCACGCACTAGTAGGCGTGGTCCAGATACTAAACAAGCATGTCACATTGCAAGATCAGGGAGTCTGCAGATGGTCCTTAGAGTCGAAGCAACTCAAAATGACTAATAAACGACTATCTACCATTGTCTCGAAATATATGATGTATATTAATTCGGAT
Source organism: Lutraria lutraria (assembly GCA_964023205.1). Lineage (NCBI taxonomy): Eukaryota > Metazoa > Mollusca > Bivalvia > Venerida > Mactridae > Lutraria > Lutraria lutraria. Next base: position 1,618,979 of record OZ026848.1, read on the forward strand.
ATGCAAATTAGTAAAAAAACAGTTTGTTTCTGGTCATCCGTCCTATTCCATTTTCCCCGCGATCCTAGCTATAGTCTTTTTATTAGCTCCGATGAAGGGTACATTCACTTTCTCACTGACATTTTTTACATTTCTGCACGCTTTCAAGAACAATAAATGCTTTGTTCGATAACGAAGTAACGTATACTCATACTCTCGTACTTTTTACCGATTACAATAGCTTAAGTCGCCCTTTTCTTTGTAGCTCTGATAAAAATGGGAGATTATCATTGGTACGGTTGTGAAGCCAATAAAGATGTGAAGAGAGCAGCTAATTTATATGCTGATGCTGCAAGGAACAATGATCCTCATGTGAGTGAGAACGGTCCACAGTCAAATATTTACCATTTAGTTCCGTGCTTACAATAAAGAATATACATAAAATATTCCATTAATAACTTTATCCATTTAAAAAGGGACTATGATTGATTCTCTAACATCTACCCTATCTACGTTGTCGGACTGAAATGGCTTCTTACAGGCCTGATGTAAAAATCGTCTTTGGTATTCTTCAGTTATGACCCCTGATTCAGCAAACAAGAAATATTAAGTGAAAAGGAAATATACCCAATCTTTATTAGATAATTTGACGGGCGTATTTTGTGAGAGTTTACCACTCACTCTTGTTCAATTTAACTTTTGAAATCTGTTTTTTTTTCCTTTGAAATACATTTCTGAAAGAACGACAAACGTTATTTATCACAAAAATGTACTTTCATACAGTACTTTGGACATGTCTGTTCATTACAAATACAAATATATAAATGTTGATTCATGTCTGAGCTGTTTGTTGTTTCTTATTTCAGATGTAAGTATTCAGCTTATAAGACAGCGGCATATATTCCATGTTCTATCACATTATACAGAATACAAGCTGTACATTTCTGGGATATTTACAGAACTATTATCAAGGCGAGTTGTCTGTATATGCAATGTCCACCCAAACCCCTACATTCCTAAATGTCTGTTACGAACAAGCTATAAAAATACAATTAACATTTTAATAGGCTTTTGTTAGCAATTATGATGTATCTGACAGAACTTCATCTAATTCCGATATGACTTCAAGCAGTAATTAACGTGCTTCTGTAACATAGTGCAATATTTAATTGTTGAGCTATTCAATATTGACTATGTATGTAGTTTGCCTTTAGTACATTATACAATATCTATCTATGGTGTTATTCAATACTAAATCTAACTTTTATTGTTGTAGGTCACCATGTAATATTAACATGTTTATTTATAATGTTGTTAACTGATGTCGTGGCAACTTATTACCGGTCTATAAATAATTAAATATATAGGATGGTATATAAGATGACGGGCATCGGTGCAAGGTAGATTTGTCTGAGCTATGAATAAAATACACTAGTAGATGTCGACTTAAAATCGTGTTGTGATTATTATGTTACCCTCCCTCCTTGCTATGTAGGTTTGGAGCGCTATGTATATGGTGATGGAGCTTTGGCTTATTTGGCTCTAGTAAATTATTATTTTGTATATGTTTTTTTAAACATGAATGATTCAGAAATTAGAGTCTTTCTTCCTTCACATAAAATGGTATAAACAAATGTGGTAACACGTGACAAAAATGATAGATTCTATATTTGACTAATACATGTTCTACAGTGTACATGTATTTGTATTTCAGTTGACCGGTGTTCTGGCCATGACTTTATTGTCAACGTATGTGTTCCTAAAGTCACATCTTCGAGGAAGAAATACTGACCTTACAGACAATATTTAATGATGCTTCATCATTTATCTCATTTAAAAGAAACTTAAATTATCACTGACATGTTGCGTATATGTGTGTTTCACTTCATTCTAAATTTTTGTATGAAAATAATTACAATGCTTCTTATGCTGACAACGTCCCGGTGGAACGGTATGAGTTGATTTTAATCAGACTGGAGAATCCATTAACTTTACACATGTTTTTGCTTTCTGGGCATACCATGCGATGCTTTAATAATATATTGTCTATAAGAGTCGTTCACAAAGACGGTTCCTGGTTCTTCTGAAGTTTGCGCATATCTAGTTGAACCAATTTTTTCGCGTTATCTGACTTCAAATTATGATTATCTATGTATGTCATGATAGATTCATGACAAAACATTTCGCTAATGGTATAATCATTTCATGATCATTTGTGTATTCATGAGAAATACATATCATTATGCGTTAGTTGTATTAGAAATTATACTGTGCATTAAATTATAGTTGTTTCCGAATTATATTACCTGACTAATTGCATCCATCTAGACGCTGGTTGTGTGCTATTGGTGGGTGACTAAACTCATGAGATTTTATAAAATGCAAATAAAGAAAGAATGGCTTCTGGTGTTTGTCACACGCTAGCGATCATCATTGTAGGGTGTATTTGGATTAATATATGTGTCTTGTCCATTTGGTAATTTATTATAATAATGATACTCAAACTAAAAGGTAACTATTCATCATCATTCTCAACCTGTTAGAGGACTGGAATCCTTAGTACATTGTAGAAAATCCTGTTATTGGTTGACGATGTTTGATTATACTACTAAATTGTTGATTGGAAAATAGATATTTTATTTATTGTTGCACTGTCGTTGTTTTATTTGTGTTTAGTAGATCATTCAATAAATCTGAAAGTTTACCGCATTTCATATAGTCGTTTGACTACAATCTATCGATCATTACTATATATATAGATGATATTCTCGGGAGGGGTGTCTTATCTTCTTGCATCGACTGCTCAGGAAAGAATAAGTGGATGAATAGAAGTAAGTTAAACTAAAATAATATTATATGTTTCTGTGAACTATCTGTTGGTTTAGGAAACATGTTTTGTTAAGGTACACTATAAATTCAGTTGAAAATGAATGCTGACAGGAGTCATAAAATTATTATTCGAGGCCGGCTAGGGAAACTTTGTTTTCATTTTTTTATATATATCATTTTTTAGTTTGCTAGTGTTCTACCATCGTCGGACACTCACGGTCGCTGCGATGGTGTTTTACATGCTATAAAACATTAGGCCATTACGTGGCGTCTGCCTCTTTGTGAACTTTGAATTAGACTCTGTTACAAGTTGTACGGTAGTGTATGGTTGTACAACATACATATTCCTACAACAAGTTTGCTTTAATGTCAACAGCAGGTTTCTGCTACTGTATCAATTGTGTATCTTTGACACGCGAAGACTGCTTGAATGGAGGTATACCGTCAGTTAGATATGTTGCGCTATATGCACACATTAATCAAGGTACCCGTGTTGTGCTAGTGTTGTGTGTCGGGTATACAGTTGTTGTTGTCGCATAGGCATATTACTCTATGTATGTATTGTTTGTTTGTATGAGTTTTACACCCCTTTTCAACAGTGATAGTCATACTGGGAAGAAGCAGTACTGGACTCCCATCCTTCATAAGCAACTGCCTACTTTCTCACATGAGATATGATCGGTAGCTAGGCTCGAACCCACGACCCTCTATCAGTGAGAGATTACAGTGATGTGAAGTCAGCGACCTTTACCATTCGACCACGGAGGTGGGCTATATGTACGAGTTTGTGCACTGCTTCACAAGCAGCACGGATTGTACAGGTACTTGTCTATGTTCGTTAGCGGTTGTGACCGAGTAATTTGTTTCGAGGTCGATCGTATAGAGTATCCATGGTTGTATACCTATGTGAGACAGATACTGCATGTAATTATTTGCGTAAGTGTGCTGGCATGTGAGTGCATGTACACTGATATGCTGGAACCAAGAAATTGTATTTATACTAAAACTATCAGACTATTGGAAACGACTAATTGCAGAACCATTTGCTAACTTTCATAACCTATTATGTTAATATTGTGCGGTGCCTTTCACCTTGTTTTCGTGCTAAGTACAGCGCAACCTCTCCAAAGCAACGCCTTTTTGGAGTAGCAAAATTATGTTGTTGTTCAAGGATGATTGTTGCTAAAAAAGGGCCGATCTGTAGAGGTTGTACTGTACTGCTGACTCCCGACTTGTTCTCAAGTCTAAAATACAAAGAATGAACATATTCTTTTCCACCGAATTTAATTAACTACGTTCATAGGAAGAAGAGTCTCAAATACAAGAATACATGAAAACACAAAAATCCGATAGATGACAACATTTATGTTATCCTCACTTATTATTGGCATGATAAATTCAAACGTTAAAATCAGACAGTTCGTTCAGTAAAAACGTTCACAAAGTAATAGGCCTACAATAACATACAATAATTAGACTTAGAAACACAAGCAAGATGTCTCAACGCCTAGAATACAGTGGTTTATTTTATGCCCCCATCACACCAGAGCACGTCCGCACCACGATCGCAAAGTTCCTACCACGTCCTGAAAAGTTTGATGGACGTGGCGGGGACGGGGTCAAACTCGAAAAAGATGATGCACTCAGGCTCGCACTACGCTCTTACAACGTCTTTGCCAGGCTCTCACTGCGTCTATCACGTTCCCAGTAAGTTCATTACACGTGCAGCTTCCCGTTGTCACCAGGTCTATTGCGTTTATACTACGTCCAAATTACGTGCTCACTACGTCCATGAAGACTGAACTGTGCTCTCCCTAGGTCCAATAACGTCCTCATTGCATTCACTAGCTCCGTATGTATACTGTACCATATGTGTCCATTTATATTAGCTGGTCATGATGGCAAAACAGAAGTCTTCTTTCTGCTTATAATCATGCACTAACACAACATAATCTAAGTTGCTTCATGTTTCTTTTTCTTCTACATGTTGTATTTCTTATTTAGAAAACGGCAATTTCAGCATCCAAAATGGCTTGTTGTCAGGTGGTACAATAACAAAATGCATTCATCTGCTAATTTGACTGGAAATGAAAGAATGGTGTATAAATCCAGTATTTATACTAATTGCTCAGAACCTGACAGGAACGTACTGGTTACCTATTGCAAACGTACTAAAGACGTGACGGAGCAAAATTACAACCTAGTGCAGTCTTCTGTAACGTGATGTGGACGTACTATGGTCTTAGCATACACCTGGTTGAGACGTAGTGAGAACTTCGCTGTCGTAACAAAAGCGTAGTAACAACCCAGTGACAACGCGGTGAAAATCGCTTGCTGTCTTTTCAAGTCCGCACCACGCTTCTTCTGCGTCAATGAAGTTCCAACTAGGTTTCAGTCACGTCCCTGTTACGTTCTCACTACGTAAGCACTGCGTTCTAATTTGACCACGTCCCCGCCACGTTACTTTTTGACATGCCAAAAGTCCCACCACGTCCTTCACGTCCACGAAGACCATACCACGCTTGAACCGGTTCCTACTGCGTCCTCATCACGTTAATCAGGTTCTTGCCACGTCCTGTCAGGACGTGGTGGAAGTAGTGCAAACGTGGCCCTAGTGTGATGGGGGTATTACATCCACTTAAAAACGACCAGAAATCTCAAAATTTATAAAGAAATACATATACATGGATCTTACCTAAACAAACATAGAATAAACCTATGTTTTTCCTTCGAATTTTATAATTACGTTCAACAATGAAGAATACGTTATACGTTTAGCCAATGAAAATATACGTTGCAATATTTCAAAAACTATCAAACCAATAAAAAATTAACAGTACATGAAGTGTTCGGGGCTGACCTTATGATTATGACTGAAATCGGGACTTAAAAATATATAGCTTAACAATCCATATTTCAGAACTAGACATCTGATATAAAAAAACAAAAATCATTGATACCATTTATGATTTCCGACGGCTACAGTAATGACATTTCACATGAATTTATGACGAACTAATGAAAAACTAAAGAACCATATGCAGATAATCTACTTAGATGATACCGACAAAGAGTGATCTATTGTTAATTAGCGTCTTAATGACTTTTTGTGTTTGCACATTCTGTAAACTTGACAAAATTCATTTGATGCATTACATTTCACTGATACATTTATAAGTGTTGTTAAACGTATTTGCTTTATCAACAAAAATAGTGAGAGAGGAATTTATATAAGTAATCCTTGTTTTCCAATCCAAAATATCCTATCTTAGTAACTATCACAATTCATGTATGTGTGTATGTTTGAAATATAATTTGAAATAAAGTTTAAACTAACAAAAATAGTATCAAACAAGAATATAACACAAAGTGCTGAATAAAGCCAAATTACACCTACATGTTTGTCATATAACAGTGGCCAGAGAACGCTATCGGTCTGTTTTAATACATGTAATATTTGTATTTAATAATAAGAAGATTCAACAATCAAACGAATATAGGAGATTGATTCCAAATGAAAATTACTGAAATGAGTCTATGATCACATAAATAAAATGATAACGCAATTAACCAATATTTTGAATTCGTTTGGTCAATTTGTGCAGTATGAACAGACAAGATAACTTTTAATACACAGATAAAGTGCAAAATAGACAATTTCAAGCAAAATGAAAACAATCAGAACGTTCATTCAACGCAAACGTGTTAGTGCAATATGGCATCTAACTATGCTTTATATATCACATAATCCAGTGACAAATAGTGAGCGACTGAACAACTAATATTTTTCATTGATTTTAAAGCTGTGAGTAATTAAGTGATGTTTCCAATACTTAATTGTTATGGTATTTGGTTATTACAAACAATCAATAGTACGATGGCAATATTTAAGTAAATACACAGTTCCATCACTGATATGGTTTTACATGTCCAACATCGAGGATTTATTATGATCATTCTATCACTCGGTAACACACTAACGATATGCAGATAATTTATTTGTTTTGCAGAATTCAAGACAACAGAAACAACAGTTTGAACGTCATTATATATGAATCACAATATGATATGTCCACATGTTTAATGAAACTTCTTATCAGGCAGATTTCTTGAATTCGTATCAATGTAATAATATTTTCAACTGTAAGATCAAGCTGCTACAAGTCCATTTCCCAAGCAATACTCTTCAATTAATTGATCACGTCTGTAGATTTCTACATATCACATTATAATATAATAAATATTTAACGTGTAATAGATACACTTTCGTATTATCTTTCCCGTTGTTTAATTACGACAGTCCTTTCCTGGAATAAAAAAAAACAGAATGATACCAGTCTTCCAGGGAGACAGTCCAGAGAAGCCAATTAAAAGGACAATAAGTTTAATACTGAATACCTTGCATTCACATTGTTTAAACGATGAATTGTTCGATTATTTGAACCTACACCTTTAGTATATCATTGTTAACCAGCAGAAGAACCAGCAGAGAAAAGTTGAATCCTAGATGTACTAAGTTTTGTTTTACTGATTGATCAAACACATTATATTAGCAAAACCAAAAGTTTTCATTTTGAAAATATCATTCAATACGCTTAGAAAAATAAATTATAGAAGGTGCATATCTATCTACATGAATAATAAAAAGTACTCATGCAAAGAAAACATAAAACATGTACAAAACCATAACCACGGTAGTACCTGGGAAAACATATTTCAATATAAATCAACACTATAGCAGGATAATTAGAACGCTTTGGTAGAAAAAGAAAAGCACTAAAAATAGCAATAAGAAAACATAGCTCTCAGAAAAAGAAAATGTTAAAAATACGTAATAGAATCACTACAGTCGAATCATGCCGAGTGCTTAACTATCGTATAAGGAAAAATGTGTGCTCATATCAAATGAAAATGTAAAACAAGTATAATAAAAGAATCACTACAGTTGAACCATGCCAGGTGCTTAACTATCGTATAAAGAAAATGTGTGCTCGTATAAAATGAAAATGTAAAACAAGTATAATAAAAGAATCACTACAGTTGAATCATGCCGGGTGCTTAACTATCGTATAAAGAAAATGTGTGCTCGTATAAAATGAAAATGTAAAACAAGTATAATAAAAGAATCACTACAGTTGAATCATGCCTGGTGCTTAACCATCGTATAAAGAAAATGTGTGCTCGTGTAAAATGTAAATGTAAAACAAGTATAATAAAAGAATCACTACAGTTGAATCATGCCAGGTGCTTAACTATCGTATAAAGAAAATGTGTGCTCGTATAAAATGAAAGTGTAAAACAAGTATAATAAAAGAATCACTACAGTTGAATCATGCAGGGTGCTAAACTATCGTATAAGGAAAAATGTGTGCTCGTATAAAATGAAAATGTAAAACAAGTATAATAAAATAATCACTACAGTTGAATCATGCCTGGTGCTTAACTATCGTATAAAGAAAATGTGTGCTCGTGTAAAATGTAAATGTAAAACAAGTAAAATAAAAGAATCACTACAGTTGAATCATGCCAGGTGCTTAACTATCGTATAAGGAAAAATGTGTGCTCATATAAAATGAAAATGTAAAACAAGTATAATAAAAGAATCACTACAGTTGAATCATGCAAGGTTGGTGCTTAACTATCGTATAAAGAAAATGTGTGCTCGTATAAAATGAAAATGTAAAACAAGTATAATAAAAGAATCACTACAGATGAATCATGCCTGGTGCTTAACTATCGTATAAAGAAAATGTGTGCTCGTATAAAATGAAAATGTAAAACAAGTATAATAAAAGAATCACTACAGTTGAAACATGCCGGGTGCTTATCTATCGTATAAAGAAAATGTGTGCTCGTATAAAATGAAAATGTAAAACAAGTATAAAAAATAATCACTACAGTTGAATCATGCCAGGTGCTTAACTATCGTATAATGAAAAATGTGTGCTCATATAAAATGAAAATGTAAAACAAGTATAATAAAAGAATCACTACAGTTGAATCATGCCTGGTGCTTAACTATCGTATAAAGAAAATGTGTGCTCGTCTAAAATGAAAATGTAAAACAAGTATAATAAAAGAATCACTACAGTTGAATCATGCCAGGTGCTTAACTATCGTATAAAGAAAATGTGTGCTCGTATAAAATGAAAATGTAAAACAAGTATAATAAAAGAATCACTACAGTTGAATCATGCCAGGTGCTTAACTATCGTATAAAGAAAATGTGTGCTCGTATAAAATGAAAATGTAAAACAAGTATAATAAAAGAATCACTACAGTTGAATCATGCCGGGTGCTTAACTATCGTATAAAGAAAATGTGTGCTCGTATAAAATGAAAATGTAAAACAAGTATAATAAAATAATCACTACAGATGAATCATGCCAGGTGCTTAACTATCGTATAAGGAAAAATGTGTGCTCATATAAAATGAAAATGTAAAACAAGTATAATAAAAGAATCACTACAGTTGAATCATGCCTGGTGCTTAACTATCGTATAAAGAAAATGTGTGCTCGTATAAAATGAAAATGTAAAACAAGTATAATAAAAGAATCACTACAGTTGAATCATGCCAGGTGCTTAACTATCGTATAAAGAAAATGTGTGCTCGTATAAAATGAAAATGTAAAACAAGTATAATAAAAGAATCACTACAGTTGAATCATGCCTGGTGCTTAACTATCGTATAAAGAAAATGTGTGCTCGTATAAAATGAAAATGTAAAACAAGTATAATAAAAGAATCACTACAGTTGAATCATGCCAGGTGCTTAACTATCGTATAAAGAAAATGTGTGCTCGTATAAAATGAAAATGTAAAACAAGTATAATAAAAGAATCACTACAGTTGAATCATGCCGGGTACTTAACTATCGTATAAGGAAAGATGTGTGCTCGTATAAAATGTAAATGTAAAACAAGTATAATAAAAGAATCACTACAGTTGAATCATGCCAGGTGCTTAACTATCGTATAAGGAAAAATGTGCGCTCATATAAAATGAAAATGTAAAACAAGTAAAATAAAAGAATCACTACAGTTGAATCATGCCAGGTGCTTAACTATCGTATAAGGAAAAATGTGTGCTCATATAAAATGAAAATGTAAAACAAGTATAATAAAAGAATCACTACAGTTGAATCATGCCAGGTGCTTAACTATCGTATAAAGAAAATGTGTGCTCGTATAAAATGAAAATGTAAAACAAGTGTAATAAAAGAATCACTACAGTTGAATCATGCCAGGTGCTTAACTATCGTATAAAGAAAATGTGTGCTCGTATAAAATGAAAATGTAAAACAAGTATAATAAAAGAATCACTACAGTTGAATCATGCCGGGTGCTTAACTATCGTATAAAGAAAATGTGTGCTCGTGTAAAATGAAAATGAAAAACAAGTATAATAAAAGAATCACTACAGATGAATCATGCCTGGTGCTTAACTATCGTATAAAGAAAATGTGTGCTCGTATAAAATGAAAAGGTAAAACAAGTATAATAAAAGAATCACTACAGTTGAATCATGCCTGGTGCTTAACTATCGTATAAAGAAAATGTGTGCTCGTATAAAATGAAAATGTAAAACAAGTATAATAAAAGAGTCACTACAGTTGAATCATGCCAGGTGCTTAACTATCGTATAAAGAAAATGTGTGCTCGTATAAAATGAAAATGTAAAACAAGTATAATAAAAGAATCACTACAGTTTAATCATGCCAGTTGCTTAACTATCGTATAAGGAAAAATGTGTGCTCATATAAAATGAAAATGTAAAACAAGTATAATAAAAGAATCACTACAATTGAATCATGCCTGGTGCTTAACTATCGTATAAAGAAAATGTGTGCTCGTGTAAAATGAAAATGTAAAACAAGTATAATAAAAGAATCACTACAGTTGAATCATGCCTGGTGCTTAACTATCGTATAAAGAAAATGTGTGCTCGTATAAAATGAAAATGTAAAACAAGTATAATAAAAGAATCACTACAGTTGAATCATGCCTGGTGCTTAACTATCGTATAAAGAAAATGTGTGCTCGTATAAAATGAAAATGTAAAACAAGTATAATAAAAGAATCACTACAGTTGAATCATGCCAGGTGCTTAACTATCGTATAAAGAAAATGTGTGCTCGTATAAAATAAAAATGTAAAACAAGTATAATAAAAGAATCACTACAGTTTAATCATGCCAGTTGCTTAACTATCGTATAAGGAAAAATGTGTGCTCATATAAAATGAAAATGTAAAACAAGTATAATAAAAGAATCACTACAATTGAATCATGCCTGGTGCTTGACTATCGTATAAAGAAAATGTGTGCTCGTGTAAAATGAAAATGTAAAACAAGTATAATAAAAGAATCACTACAGTTGAATCATGCCGGGTGCTTAACTATCGTATAAAGAAAATGTGTGCTCGTGTAAAATGAAAATGTAAAACAAGTATAATAAAAGAATCACTACAGATGAATCATGCCTGGTGCTTAACTATCGTATAAAGAAAATGTGGGCTCGTATAAAATGAAAACGTAAAACAAGTATAATAAAAGAATCACTACAGTTGAATCATGCCTGGTGCTTAACTATCGTATAAAGAAAATGTGTGCTCGTATAAAATGAAAATGTAAAACAAGTATAATAAAAGAATCACTACAGTTGAATCATGCCAGGTGCTTAACTATCGTATAAAGAAAATGTGTGCTCGTATAAAATGAAAATGTAAAACAAGTATAATAAAAGAATCACTACAGTTGAATCATGCCGGGTGCTTAACTATCGTATAAAGAAAATGTGTGCTCGTATAAAATGAAAATGTAAAACAAGTATAATAAAAGAATCACTACAGTTGAATCATGCAAGGTGCTTAACTATCGTATAAAGAAAATGTGTGCTCGTATAAAATGAAAATGTAAAACAAGTATAATAAAAGAATCACTACAGTTTAATCATGCCAGTTGCTTAACTATCGTATAAGGAAAAATGTGTGCTCATATAAAATGAAAATGTAAAACAAGTATAATAAAAGAATCACTACAATTGAATCATGCCTGGTGCTTAACTATCGTATAAAGAAAATGTGTGCTCGTATAAAATGAAAATGTAAAACAAGTATAATAAAAGAATCACTACAGTTTAATCATGCCAGTTGCTTAACTATCGTATAAGGAAAAATGTGTGCTCATATAAAATGAAAATGTAAAACAAGTATAATAAAAGAATCACTACAATTGAATCATGCCTGGTGCTTGACTATCGTATAAAGAAAATGTGTGCTCGTGTAAAATGAAAATGTAAAACAAGTATAATAAAAGAATCACTACAGTTGAATCATGCCGGGTGCTTAACTATCGTATAAAGAAAATGTGTGCTCGTGTAAAATGAAAATGTAAAACAAGTATAATAAAAGAATCACTACAGATGAATCATGCCTGGTGCTTAACTATCGTATAAAGAAAATGTGGGCTCGTATAAAATGAAAACGTAAAACAAGTATAATAAAAGAATCACTACAGTTGAATCATGCCTGGTGCTTAACTATCGTATAAAGAAAATGTGTGCTCGTATAAAATGAAAATGTAAAACAAGTATAATAAAAGAATCACTACAGTTGAATCATGCCAGGTGCTTAACTATCGTATAAAGAAAATGTGTGCTCGTATAAAATGAAAATGTAAAACAAGTATAATAAAAGAATCACTACAGTTGAATCATGCCGGGTGCTTAACTATCGTATAAAGAAAATGTGTGCTCGTATAAAATGAAAATGTAAAACAAGTATAATAAAAGAATCACTACAGTTGAATCATGCAAGGTGCTTAACTATCGTATAAAGAAAATGTGTGCTCGTATAAAATGAAAATGTAAAACAAGTATAATAAAAAAATCACTACAATTGAATCATGCCTGGTGCTTGACTATCGTATAAAGAAAATGTGTGCTCGTGTAAAATGAAAATGTAAAACAAGTATAATAAAAGAATCACTACAGTTGAATCATGCCGGGTGCTTAACTATCGTATAAAGAAAATGTGTGCTCGTGTAAAATGAAAATGTAAAACAAGTATAATAAAAGAATCACTACAGATGAATCATGCCTGGTGCTTAACTATCGTATAAAGAAAATGTGGGCTCGTATAAAATGAAAACGTAAAACAAGTGTAATAAAAGAATCACTACAGTTGAATCATGCCTGGTGCTTAACTATCGTATAAAGAAAATGTGTGCTCGTATAAAATGAAAATGTAAAACAAGTATAATAAAAGAATCACTACAGTTGAATCATGCCAGGTGCTTAACTATCGTATAAAGAAAATGTGTGCTCGTATAAAATGAAAATGTAAAACAAGTATAATAAAAGAATCACTACAGTTGAATCATGCCGGGTGCTTAACTATCGTATAAAGAAAATGTGTGCTCGTATAAAATGAAAATGTAAAACAAGTATAATAAAAGAATCACTACAGTTGAATCATGCAAGGTGCTTAACTATCGTATAAAGAAAATGTGTGCTCGTATAAAATGAAAATGTAAAACAAGTATAATAAAAGAATCACTACAGTTTAATCATGCCAGTTGCTTAACTATCGTATAAGGAAAAATGTGTGCTCATATAAAATGAAAATGTAAAACAAGTATAATAAAAGAATCACTACAATTGAATCATGCCTGGTGCTTAACTATCGTATAAAGAAAATGTGTGCTCGTGTAAAATGAAAATGTAAAACAAGTATAATAAAAGAATCACTACAGTTGAATCATGCCGGGTGCTTAACTATCGTATAAAGAAAATGTGTGCTCGTGTAAAATGAAAATGTAAAACAAGTATAATAAAAGAATCACTACAGATGAATCATGCCTGGTGCTTAACTATCGTATAAAGAAAATGTGTGCTCGTATAAAATGAAAACGTAAAACAAGTATAATAAAAGAATCACTACAGTTGAATCATGCCTGGTGCTTAACTATCGTATAAAGAAAATGTGTGCTCGTATAAAATGAAAATGTAAAACAAGTATAATAAAAGAATCACTACAGTTGAATCATGCCAGGTGCTTAACTATCGTATAAAGAAAATGTGTGCTCGTATAAAATGAAAATGTAAAACAAGTGTAATAAAAGAATCACTACAGTTGAATCATGCCAGGTGCTTAACTATCGTATAAGGAAAAATGTGTGCTCATATAAAATGAAAATGTAAAACAAGTATACTAAAAGAATCACTACAGTTGAATCATGCCGGGTGCTTAACTATCGTATAAAGAAAATGTGTGCTCGTATAAAATGAAAATGTAAAACAAGTATAATAAAAGAATCACTACAGTTGAATCATGCCAGGTGCTTAACTATCGTATAAAGAAAATGTGTGCTCGTATAAAATGAAAATGTAAAACAAGTATAATAAAAGAATCACTACAGCTGAATCATGCCAGGTGCTTAACTATCGTATAAAGAAAATGTGTGCTCGTATAAAATGAAAATGTAAAACAAGTATAATAAAAGAATCACTACAGTTGAATCATGCCTGGTGCTTAACTATCGTATAAAGAAAATGTGTGCTCGTATAAAATGAAAATGTAAACCAAGTATAATAAAAGAATCACTACAGTTGAATCATGCAAGGTGCTTAACTATCGTATAAAGAAAATGTGTGCTCGTATAAAATGAAAATGTAAAACAAGTATAATAAAAGAATCACTACAGTTTAATCATGCCAGTTGCTTAACTATCGTATAAGGAAAAATGTGTGCTCATATAAAATGAAAATGTAAAACAAGTATAATAAAAGAATCACTACAGTTTAATCATGCCAGTTGCTTAACTATCGTATAAGGAAAAATGTGTGCTCATATAAAATGAAAATGTAAAACAAGTATAATAAAAGAATCACTACAATTGAATCATGCCTGGTGCTTAACTATCGTATAAAGAAAATGTGTGCTCGTGTAAAATGAAAATGTAAAACAAGTATAATAAAAGAATCACTACAGTTGAATCATGCCGGGTGCTTAACTATCGTATAAAGAAAATGTGTGCTCGTGTAAAATGTAAAAGTAAAACAAGTATAATAAAAGAATCACTACAGTTGAATCATGTCTGGTGCTTAACTATCGTATAAAGAAAATGTGTGCTCGTATAAAATGAAAATGTAAAACAAGTATAATAAAAGAATCACTACAGTTGAATCATGCCAGGTGCTTAACTATCGTATAAAGAAAATGTGTGCTCGTATAAAATGAAAATGTAAAACAAGTATAATAAAAGAATCACTACAGTTGAATCATGCCTGGTGCTTAACTATCGTATAAAGAAAATGTGTGCTCGTGTAAAATGTAAAAGTAAAACAAGTATAATAAAAGAATCACTACAGTTGAATCATGTCTGGTGCTTAACTATCGTATAAAGAAAATGTGTGCTCGTATAAAATGAAAATGTAAAACAAGTATAATAAAAGAATCACTACAGTTGAATCATGCCGGGTGCTTATCTATCGTATAAGGAAAAATGTGTGCTCGTATAAAATGAAAATGTAAAACAAGTATAATAAAAGAATCTCTACAGTTTAATCATGCCAGGTGCTTAACTATCGTATAAGGAAAAATGTGTGCTCGTATAAAATGAAAATGTAAAACAAGTATAATAATTAAAAGAATCACTACAGTTGAATCATGCCTGGTGCTTAACTATCGTTTAAAGAAAATGTGTGCTCGTATAAAATGAAAATGTAAAACAAGTATAATAAAAGAATCACTACAGTTGAATCATGCCAGGTGCTTAACTATCGTATAAAGAAAATGTGTGCTCGTATAAAATGAAAATGTAAAACAAGTATAATAAAAGAATCACTACAGTTGAATCATGCCTGGTGCTTAACTATCGTATAAAGAAAATGTGTGCTCGTGTAAAATGTAAAAGTAAAACAAGTATAATAAAAGAATCACTACAGTTGAATCATGTCTGGTGCTTAACTATCGTATAAAGAAAATGTGTGCTCGTATAAAATGAAAATGTAAAACAAGTATAATAAAAGAATCACTACAGTTGAATCATGCCTGGTGCTTAACTATCGTATAAAGAAAATGTGTGCTCGTGTAAAATGTAAAAGTAAAACAAGTATAATAAAAGAATCACTACAGTTGAATCATGCCTGGTGCTTAACTATCGTATAAAGAAAATGTGTGCTCGTATAAAATGAAAATGTAAAACAAGTATAATAAAAGAATCACTACAGTTAAATCATGCCGGGTGCTTATCTATCGTATAAGGAAAAATGTGTGCTCGTATAAAATGAAAATGTAAAACAAGTATAATAAAAGAATCTCTACAGTTTAATCATGCCAGGTGCTTAACTATCGTATAAGGAAAAATGTGTGCTCGTATAAAATGAAAATGTAAAACAAGTATAATAATTAAAAGAATCACTACAGTTGAATCATGCCTGGTGCTTAACTATCGTTTAAAGAAAATGTGTGCTCGTATAAAATGAAAATGTAAAACAAGTATAATAAAAGAATCACTACAGTTGAATCATGCCAGGTGCTTAACTATCGTATAAAGAAAATGTGTGCTCGTATAAAATGAAAATGTAAAACAAGTATAATAAAAGAATCACTACAGTTGAATCATGCCAGGTGCTTAACTATCGTTTAAAGAAAATGTGTGCTCGTATAAAATGAAAATGTAAAACAAGTATAATAAAAGAATCACTACAGTTGAATCATGCCAGGTGCTTAACTATCGTATAAGGAAAATATGTGCTCGTATAAAATGAAAATGTAAAACAAGTATAATAAAAGAATCACTACAGTTGAATCATGCCAGGTGCTTAAATGCTTAATGTGTGCTCATATAAAATGAAACTGTAAACATGTATAAATGAATCACTATAGTTAAATAACGCCAGGTGATTTAGTAGATAATATGTCCGTATATAAAACGAAACAGAGAAAAAAATGTGCTTATAGAAAATGAAAATGTCAAACAATTATAAAAGAATCACTATAGTTAAATAACGTCAGGTGCTTAATTACACTTAGAAGATAAAATGTCCTTATATAACACTTAGAAGATAAAATGTCCTTATATAAAACGAAAAATATAAAATAAGTATAAAAGAATCTCTACAGCAGAATCATCCAAATTGCTTAACTATAGTACAAAGACAGAAAATGATGTGCTCGTATATAATGAAAAACATACATGTCCGCTTGAGTTCATATATTATATTGATTTGTATCGTTTTTGATGTACTTTGAAGTTTTAGCTTCTGACTCTGTATTCAAACATAGCACTTTCGTACGTCATGGTAAGAATAATTGTAATGTACGGTAAGTAGATACGCTATTCAAAGTGAAAGAATCTTAAATAAATTACAGTCATAACGACTTTCATATCTCAAGGATAATCTTCGTTACAGGTTTACTATCAGTTCTCACATGTTAAATCAATGCTTAACTATAATACATCTAAAAGTCCATACAGATATCTGAGTAATTCAATATTATATTGCATTGACTTGGTCTAGCAATCTAAATAAATCAAATTTCATTGATCGCTAAATAATCGTAATATAAATTAACAGCGAATATACTGTAGTGAATACCTTGAGTGTCATCTGGTCCTCGTTTAAAAATTCCGACTGACAACATTGCACTCGACTGTCAATAAACGATCACCTTTCAGTATCATGATATTGTTCACTTCCTATCCATGATAACGGGTCCAGCTCCAATCCTGTAAATAAAATATAAAAAAATCATCAGAAATATATTCAGAATTACACCAACCACAAGTTTATACACACAAGTTTTATTCATGCTAATAGGTCGATCAGATATTCTAAGAATAAACATGGTATATATTTTCATACTTTGGATTTTGCCTTTAAGAAGTTTTAGGTAGGCTCTTAACCGTAAACAATGCTATTTTATTCCGGTCTTATCAGATAATCAAGTAATCAATGCATTTAATGTCCTTCATCTCCATCGGAATGGTAGAATACAAATACACAACGCGTACAGATATTACCCCACTGTTATTTATTTGATTTCTGAGTTTAAATTCAAATTCTATCTTGAAAATATACATCGTGTCAATTCACGTCCCGTGTTAAAATTGTAATGTGCATTCATTCAAATAATGTGTTTAAATGCATCTATTCTAATAGTGTGTAATAAACATATTATAGAGCCATCCCAATACTGTGTTCGTATGATATATTCAGTCAAAACTATGCTCACGTAAAGTTATAATTGGAAACAATATAGTATACTGAAGAATCACTAAAGGTGCATTAAACGATAAAAGTGCTTTTAGAAAATGAATTTATAAGTAAGTTTTATACATACGTTTGTATGACGTATGCCTATATTGCAACGGTTAATGTTATACCAGAGGCGTATCCTGAATTTCAGTTTAGGGGAGGGGCGTAATATTTAGGAAAGTAGGTAGCAAGGGGAGCAGGACCATATATATTTCATTTCTATCTATGGCCTTGGACTTTAAGGGGGCGCACATCAAGGACGCCCCCCCCCCCCTGAAGACGCCTCTGTATTCTTAATAATTATGCAGATGTATCTAACACAAATGATGTAATGTTGATGTTTTCATTTAAAGTGTTCATTAAGTAAGTGTTCATTCAAATCAATAAATACAAATGCTTAAAACTTCAAAGTTATTCGTAACAGATGTACAGTAAAAAAGTTTGAATGAATAAGCTGATTTCAGTAAATGATTAACTTGTTGTAATCTAAAAATGAAATATTAACTACAATGGTATTGTCACTGAACAGAACTGATTAATATTTAGTAAGTAATCAAAATGTTGGCAAATTAACAACCAACAAAACAAAAATTACTGTTTACTATTATAAACAATTATCATAATTAATTATATCATGACATATTGCATGCCAACTAAAAGTCGATTTAAAGTCTTATAATTTCTTCGTATTCATTTAAACAAAACTGGTTCACGTTGACTTGTGTGTACCACTTTGGTGCACTGTGTCATGGAACGGGAACCAATTTACATTGAAACTCGATTGTTCTCATCACAATATCATCATATGAATACAAATTCATTTACCTGTCTAGTTATTGTAGTTGTAGTAAGTACATAGGTTGATACAGAAGTCTGACTGACATCCATCCGGTAAAATATTGGATCCACCCTGATGCATAGGCACACTTGGTCCGCCCTGGAAATCATAAAATAAGTGTTCATTAGAATTACGCCATGAATTACATAGATTAAATATATGAACCTTAATATCCTGCTACCATGCAATTGAATATGTCATACTTATAAAATTACAGTTCGCAAGTTCGTTTCATTACAGTATGAATTCTCCAGTAAGATGACTACAGTGTATCCTCTCCAAAGCAACAAATCATGTTCTTGTTGAAGGGAGGTTGTTGCTCAAGAGAGGGGCGCTCTGGAGAGGTTGCACTGCATATATTTTCTTCTTTTATCTCTAGTATGAGCACGGACGGCCAAAGTCACACTATGATGAAATGCACACTCATTATATACCACAGGAGATACAAATCCCCTCATCAGTTATAAAACTATGTTTATAATATACAAATAAATAGTCCAAGGCTATATGAGCGATTCCGTGCCACAGTTTCAATGTGTATAGGTCTATAGCATTTAGATGATACAAATCCCGGTATGTTAATGGCAATAATGGTTGGCAAGTATAATTGCGCTTTAGATTATAGAAAGAAAACATAAGATGAAAGACATGAACATAACTGTTTTTAAAGATATCAATTTGCCCGTTACATATTATTTTTTCATCGTCCATAAAATGGGTAAACTGTCTTCCTTGGAGACACCATTCATTAACACACATCTTGTCATGAACACTATGTTATTAATCAATCAAACATCACAGCACACACATCAAATGACTAACACTCCCGGAGCTCCTATAACTACAAACGAATACATGTTTGAATTTTGCCTTAAAATGTACTTCCTCGTTTATAAATCTTATATCAAACCAGGGACACCACATTACACAAATCATGTAGCTAGAAACCATTTCAAGTCGAGGCACTCTATGGAGGCGCAATGTCACTCTTGTGAGATCCGGGGGCATGCCTCTCACAACCCACGGAAGTATGTTTTACCTAGAACATATCTGATGCGTTTGGAGGCCTCATGAACCATGTTTAACCCAAAATGATCAAAGCCATGGACCTTATAATATGGCAGTGATCCATACATTATGAATTTACAAAAAGTTAACAAGCGACTTGATCGAGGAACCTGATGTTTAGAATATAATAAGGGTTGTATACATTTTTATTGTCTATTCATTATTACACAATCCAGTGACTGTTTGAATGATAGAAATAATTGAACGTATTATTTTTTATGGCAAATTTTAGTCGAAGCAACTGTGCCTCAGCGTAGCTACGACGCTGTACATGTACAAATGTAGTATCCCTGATTAAACCAATACAATATCGTAAGAATGTATGCAAAATTTACCTTATATAGTTCTGCCTAAAATCCAAATCAAAAATTGCATATGTATTTACTTTATGTCCATCTAAATCACACAAGTGTACAATGTAATTAAAACATCTGTGTGATGGTAGAATTCACTCAAACCAAAACACGCACCGAGCCCACCTATACAACTACACATAATCCATATAATTACTACACGATTAAATTCACGTGTTTTTTTTCACAACTTTTCTAATCGGATAGTCGACCCTTCACACAATCAGCCCTAATACGTTTCGTTAAATATCAGTTACAGTACGACCTCTCCAGGGTGGTCCTCTCTTGAGGAAAAACCTCCCTTCAGCAACAGCATGATTTTCCCCACTGCATGATTTAACTATTGATTTAACCTTTCTAGAGTAACAATTTCCCAACAACAACATAAATTTGCTACTCCCAAAGGGTGTTTCTCCGTACATAGCATTTAAGAACAATGGACGGAGAATAGCTGCTACACATAAGTTCGGGTAACAGCAACAATGAACTTCGTCTAGTCAGATGTGAATCATAATCAAACATGGAACCAATATACACAACATTGATATAAACATGGATTCTTAAAACAGACATAAAGAAGCGATCATCAACATCAAACAAGTAGTTACTCTGATTTATTTAATAAGTGTTTAGTGACAGCCCTCATCAAACCATAATGGACCTGCAAAATTAATAATGAAACAAAGAAATCAGTTTTTTAAGCACATGCCTGATTCATATATATGACTTAATATCATATTTTTCTGATCCCAGGCTTCAAGCAAGTGAGCTATTTCCAGGACTAAGCATGTAGCACATTAAGATTTCAGCTATTACCATTCATTGACAAATGATTCTTGAACATAATAACCTGTACAGAGACATCTAAAAATGAGTATTTTAAAAACGATTGGGGTGATCGGTGGTTGTGTAGTAATGCGCTGGACTACTAATAAGTAAACGAAAGGTCATGACTTCCATTCTTAGCTCCATCTATCAAAATTCTACGAGATGATTTTTCAGTGTCACAATCCCAACTAGTACTGAGCCAAGTACTGTGTCTACAAAATCACAGGAAAAAGGACAAGGCTTGTATTGGTGCTTTATACCGGACAAGATAGCATGAAGACACAGGAAAACATATAAGAAAGGGATACTGGGGTTTTCTTTATGTTTTAGGGTAAGCACCAATTTCGTAGTATGGCAATATAATAGCGGTTTGAAGCCTTTATTTTTGGGGGAAAATTCTTACCAGAAACAATTTGGAGAAAGAAATTTCAAGATAAAACTATACGGAGCTTAGGGGATATTGCATGATTTCAAAGAATTTTTGTTCAGAGGGTAATGCACCCTTTGAAGACTGCGACTATATGTACATGTAGACGCGGAGTATTTATTATTTATAAATTGGCTGGGATATTCACAAAAGCATCTGACGTGCAAGCAGGAGGTTGTGGGTACGAGCCGCACATCGGTTACACTATCTTCCTCCTATTACATTTGGTGCCTTGGGTGTGTAACTATCCTTGAAATACTTGAGCTAGGGTGAAGTAAAGTTTAGGTTAGTCTAAAGAGCCTCGTGAATGTGGTTGTCCCGATAAATTACTTTAAATAAAAGGGAAGGAGGAATGTAGCAGTGTAGTCTATTGTATTTACAAATTGGCTGGGAAATTCACTAGCACAATTAGCTCAGTTGGTAGTGCATAGGACTTGCAAGCAGGTCGCAGGTTTGATCCCTGCATGGGGTACATTATTTTCCTCCTGTTAGATTTATAATAATACTAGTACGAAAACCCCTGGGATTTAAATTAAGTTCTCCATCTAATCTCCCTCTCTTGGGCTGTCGAATGTGTCGTTAAACTTAACTTTTTCACTACCTGGCTAACTAGCCATACTTGCGGTGTCAGGCCACTAAATTATTTTCATCTGTTGATTTTATAGTACATATTGTTTCTTTAAATGTTTATTTACTTACTGTGACCATACCCTAACCATGTGTAAGTTGAAATCTCATGCTGTCTAAGTGCATCTAAGATAACACAGTAATATGTACTGTGATAATTAGTGGTTTTGATACCTCAGGTATTCACCGTATTGGTAGAGAATGTTTTGAAAAGCACAGGAGATTGAAATGTTATCCATATACAGTATGTCACTTGCTACAACAAATCACTCATATATTCAATCTCCTGTGTTGAAAAGAGCGTTTACCAACAACTGATTGTTTGATACATTCATAAACAACTGACGGAACTGTAGCAATAGTTGTCAGGTTGTAGCCTTGTTAATGAAAAATATTACTTGATACATGCAAAAGCATAAAAGGCATGTAAACATTGATAAATTCTACCTCAAGAGATCTTGTCAGGTATAGCAATTACATACATAGATCCTGTGGTCTATTTGGTTAATGAAATAAATGTTAAGGAAGTTCGCGGTGTTGCACGGCAAAAAAGAAAGTTTGTTCGAATGACATGAAATTTGGAGGAATTATACCTGAAGTAGCTGCGCTTATGAAAATTTTGTTCTTTTTACAGTTTGACGTCGGTAACCTAGCAACTAAACGACGTTAAAACGCCATCTAGCGGCACCAGCTATGTGAACGACTCGTACTTTTCCCCATGTAGCTTTGCTATCAATTGTCATAAATTGAAAATTCGAACTTTGCGGATGAGCGAATACTGTGATCTACCGAGGGATCATCATCAAGTATGTATACACTTCTACCTCGGAAAATAAAAATCCGAAGTTGTAGTATGATCTATCCCGATGTAGGATAATATGAACTCCGACATTGAACAGTTCTTCTACTTCGGACATTCGTATAATTCCGAGGTAGAAGAACACATATGGGTTTATATAGCAAATTATAGTACTACTTCGGAGGTGTACTGTGGCTTTCCATAGTACTTAGGCTTTCCATAACAACATTCATTTTGTACTTCTTATCTACATCACATAAATGTTACTTTTTCTAAATCCTGCATAGTTCAGTAAAATCAAACATTTTCGTCACAACCAATACTCAATTTCCATGCATCGGTCAAAAACAACATTCAGTAGCCAATCTAGTTACTTGTTATCAAGTTAACATAGCAACCACCGTGCTATAGATTAAACAAACCGTACCATGGTTCTTAACCAATCATAGGAAATTACTTTCTTACTAATTCTTAAAATCAAACAGAAAGTACATTTACCTTGTGACAATCTGACAACCAGTTTTATCAGATGTACCAAAACCCCGGACGACCGTGACGTTAATTCATATGATGTGATAATTAGTTAATATAATTATGTTCTTCTTATCTGAAACTTCAGACGATTAGCGAGAAGTACGTTCTTCTTGGTGCCAGTATTCGGGGTGTATTTTATATTCTTCACACTTCCGCTACATAACCTCAGCGACACCATGGAGTTTGTGATGTTGTTCATAGAGATGTTTGTCAATTCATTTCAGGTAATACATCAGTGCTTGCAATATTTCATTTATCTCTCAACCAATTAATGTGATTGTAAATAATTTTCTCCTGATAACAAGATAACTATTGTAGTAAAGTAATGCAATGTTGTTTATCATTTACATTTTGTAATGTAATTAACGGTATAAACAACATGTAATTTTAAAGTTAATATCATATAAAATTGTATCACGCATATTTATCTTTTTTCTAAAAGTCGATTAATAGTGTTTACACTGTCAATATTATATTTGGTATGCATGTTTATATTATTTAGTAAATATATAGCGTATTCAGTGAAGGCTCTAGATGTGAACAAAAGCCACACAAAGAACGAGATTAATCGTAATTAATTTTAATGCAAAGTTAGACATTATTTAGAGGTCTACAGTTCTTCTGTTACGTCAAATATGTGCCAATATGATGTCATTGTTTACATGGCGGTCTTTGTACGCAAGTGTCTTTATATCTAGTTTAATTGTATATGTTAACGAGTTATACCAATAATTTATCAAATAGAACAAAAATGAATAACTTAATGAAATACATCAACGGTTGACTATAAGTTTCCAGGTATGTGTATAATTATGTACGTATACATAAATTGATCGTTTAGCGATTATACATACAATTTACGTATCTTGACATGGTATATTAATGCGTTATTGACAATGATTAAAAAATGCAGCATATTTTATTCTTTTTTCAGGGATTTTTCATGGCTCTCGTTTTGTGTTTTATAAGTCATGAGGTATGTAGTTTGTTATTTGATTTCCACCTTTATTACTATCGGCCATGGTCGTTGTCCAGTAATTAGTGGGCTGGACTTGTACCCCGGCGATCTGTGTTCGAGTCTCGGTCGTGACAGGTTGCACCCCTTCATGAAAAGTTGACAATAAAGTCGATTTACCCCCGTTTGTGAAGCCGCCGGCTCCTTGTGGATGAGTAAGTTAGTCCGGGTGAACTGGACGCCGTCTATTACCGAGATGTTGAACAAAGTCGTTTAACCCACTGGAACAAAATATATCAGCATCGTATTGGACCAAATTAGTACTAATATTTTTTATAATCATATTTCAAAAGACAGTGCGATTGTTTATATTTTGATTATTGCCCAGTCTGTATAACACTAAAAAGATATCTTGAACTAAAATTATGTTTCTGATTTTTTTGGTGGTCTTGATTGGTGAAGTCTTTTTCAGGTTGACTTATTTGTTAATATAATTTGAGGTTCGTACAGAAATTAAATGATCATGGCATGTATGGAGAGCAGGCTCTGATTCCATGAGTTTGAATCGCGACCGGAAAAGTAATATGCGGTCCAATAATGGTAAGCACTTAATTCGTCGTTTTGAAAAGCGAAGTTTTTCCTTAACGATCATGTCGGTCAATAAAATCTATCAGCATGCTGATTGTTTAGGCGAAACATCGTTCTACCTCGGATTCTTGTTTAATATTATAAATCGACCAACTCGACATGTAAAAACGTACCTTGTTGCCATATTGTTCGATGATTTAATTACTTGCAATAACTAACATCACGAAACTATCCATTTGTATTTTGTTGTGATTGTATAATTCGATCAAAATTTCAATAGACATTTGCTGCCTCTATTTATATTTCTTCTATTTTTTGATATAGTAAGCGGTGCTATATCAAGAGAAAATAGTCGCATTGATGTGGTAGCTAAATTAATCAAATTAGAAGTAATTTTCATCACGTGACAGTTGTTCAGTCGGACAAAATGGGACTAAAAATAAATGATGTTATTATATAAAAATGTGTGTGAAATGTTACAAAGAATGCATTAAACGTGTGAAACAAGTTCAAACAACACCATCTTTGTTTTATGTATCGTTTTCATCTGACTGTGATTTAATGACTACACGTGTTCAGTGCACCTGTTCTGTAAGCTAACATGATAATGATATATTTAGTGTATGCACGTGTTATCTTTAGGATCAATATTTATATTTAGTCTGAAATCAAACGGCTCTTTATATAGTCCTGTTTTACTCAGCAGCTTATTCCAAGATTGACATCAGACAAATCAATGATTAAAAAGTTCTTTGAAGTTTTCGTGTCATTCATGTATGTAAATGTTGCATTTACGCGCGCGGAACATTTTGTAAGGGAGATCACTGGCTTATCTTTTTGTCTTAATTTCGTCGAGTTACTTCCCTTATATTAAGCGTAATCATGTACGAGAACTTATATTATGTGAATATTCAGTCATTCTCTATAAAAAGTGGTGTTTACCCAGTGTAGATATTGTTATTGGATATAGACTTCTGTGTACTAACATGAATACGAAATAGAAAAATGAAATGACAAAATATCCGACCACACACGTATACATTAACACACACCCTGAAATTATACTGTATTCGGGACCATTATAATGTTTCCCTGCAGATTCAGTTTATCAACTTAACAACTTTCACTATCCAAGTAAAAGAACAACTTGTCCCGGCCGTGGTACAGTGTATAGTGCGCTGGTATTGTAACACGACGACCCGGGTTCAATCCTCGGTCCCTGCAGGTCATACCCTCCACATGTGGAGTAGTTATTGTTAAGTTTATACTGGTTGAATACCGTACAGGAAATCATGTTACATGAATCGACCGCTCTACAAACTAGTATCTAGAGAATTTTAGAAAAACGGCGTAAAACCATGAATAGGTAAAAAAACAACTTGACCTAGGAAGTTTGTTCACTTAAATTTTCCATCAAATTTCATTTCGCAAAATATGGCGAAAAGGCGATTATTATCCCCTGTTTGATAACAAAGACGACATAAGTGTTATTTAATCAGTTTGAATCGTTGCTGAATTTACCATCTGGGATAATTCTAAATACGACAATATCTCATACATGTAATTCTAATCGTTTTTCTGCCATGATGAAATAGAAGTGTAGTTTTATAGTTAAATTCATAGCGCGTAGATTCACAATAGTGTCTGCCTCCGTGGTCGAGTAATGTCTACAGCTAAACTTCTCAACCAAACTTTACTGTCTTCTGTATTTGAATGGGGAGAGGTAAGTACACTGGTACTGGTTTTGATGAAATGTAAAACTAGATCATCTCACAGAATACTTAGGGAAATAAACGAATGTAAGGAATTTTAAGGTACAAAATATCGGTGAACTATTTTAGGGAGATAAAAACATTTACAGTTAATTTAAGCCATTTTCTCTTTTGATGTAATGATTTAGAGAGACCTGCCTCCGTGGTCAAGTAGTTAAGGTCGCTGACTTCAAATCACTGTAACCTTTCACTGATAGAGGGTCGTGGGTTCGAGCCCAGGTACAGACCATGTCTCTATATGTGAGAAAGTAGACAGTTGCTTACGGAGGATGGGAGTCTAGTACTGGTTCATCCCAGGAACGATGTTTAGGTGAACTGTTCACCTCGTATGACTCTGACTGTTGAAAAGGGGCGTAAAACCCGATATAAACAAGGTTCATAGTCGTAACATATTTTATTATATATGTTTATGTTTAATCTGCCCGAGCTTCTATATGCAGTAGTCATGTTAATACTCTATAAATTAGTATTCTCTGCTGCGCATATTTCTGAAACGAAAACAATGCAATTATAAATATACATCATCATTATCATCACCATCGTCATCAACAATAACAGCCACATCAACAGCGGTGAGTTTAAATCATCATCAAAACAAGGAGAACGTCATAAATAACATTTAAGTTTCAACGACAAATCTGATTTTAAGTGTATCGAAATGTTGTATTCGGGAATAAAACAAATCGCGAAAAAATAGAATTGTAAAAAAATATGATTTCAGAAACTTGAACTGGGACAATGTCCCAGCTGAAAATGACTTAAAACATTCGATTGTGACAACTATATATATACATTTGTAATTTGATGCACATTTCTGTACGAGAACCAAGTTGTACATGTATTGGTATGACAGTGTCGACTTACCTGCTTCACCGTACGTGAAAAACCACCGGAAGCTTTCTGATCCAAACTTTACACCTGTAGCCCGGCACAAATCTTTAAGTATATTTGCCAAGGGTACATCATCTGCGGTACCAGTTACCCAAATGGCTACAAAATTAACACAGAACAAAATATATAACAAATGAATTGCTTCTATCATATTGTCTATAAGATAAAAACCGACTCAAAGATTTCGTTATTTATTTACTATATAATTATTCATTTATGTTTTTTTTTCGTCGGTCTTCATAAATACATTACTTAATACCAACTTGAAAATTGTTTGAAAAACTGGTCCACATGCAGTCTAATTGATATAAACATTTATAATACAAAGTCACAGTTATAATACAATTTATTTCATTCTTTGGTCGCTGTAACGTAGTGTAATTCAAATAATAAAACAAAGTTATTTTTCGCTCTCACAATGTGTATTTTTCGCAACCAACTTTCAAATATTATATATGAGTATCACTGAATGATTAAAACTTATTATTTTCGTTCGTACTACCTTTGCACTACACGGTTCCCCTTTCATATAGAGCATTCAAGAATGTTTAGTCTGTTGGGCGGTTGTTATTTTCTGACACAAACCAATTTAGAATTTCCATTAATTAACCAATCACTAATGGTTCATGCAACATTGCGGAACTGGTCTTTCTTTAAGGTCACAATGTTTTTGATAAATAAATGTTGATGAATATATCCAAAACTGATTAATCTTGAATTATAACCCAATATGATAAGTTCACGACAATAATAAAGTTCTTTGAATGCAAACTACGCACATATACATGTAAAGCCACTGAGCTACATCGCTCATTATAAGAAACTAGGTGAAACTCTTCAGTTATATGTATCTAATGAGTTTACTTTGATACTATACACCAGGGGAGGCAGTTTATATGACATGGTCTCCTGCTGAATTTCATTGACAGTTTTAATTATAAATCAAGCAAAACTTACATATAAAACTGTTTTCCACCGGACATAAGTTCCGAACGGATTTACCAGGTTGACATGCAAACGCCATCACATATGATGTTGGACACGATGACCAGAATGTTACATTGTTTCCTGTTTAAGGAATAAATATAAAAAACGCATATATTGTTGTTGCGTGCGTATCTACTTGATACCACATTTGAGAGTCTTAAACTTGAGATGGCCTTATTTTCAGGTTGAAATATCATATCGGGAGAATATTGGAAGAAATCCTAACTGATAAATGACCGTTATATTGAGGTGGTAATATTTTACAATTTCTCGAAAAGGTTTCATTTAAACTTCGAACAACCAAAGATTGAAAGATCACTTTTCACATTTCAGTGTCATTCAAATACAAGTATCAGTGACTGGACACAAACTTAGAGGACCTATACTTGTTTAATGTCAAATAGATTTGACTACGAATCGATGATAATTATTTAAACGTTATCAAAGGTTCAAAAACTATACCACTAGTTTCACTGTAGAATAAAGCTTTTCTGGTGTTCCTGATTGTAATAAGAGTATCTTCAATTAGAACACACATGGCATCATCACCTCTTGTCCTGAAAATCAAAGCGTGACGAGTAACTCTTTAGAGAAAGATATATTTAGGGAAAGATATAATGTGGTTATCATTGACAGCCTGAGGTATTATTTACTCGGAGGTTAATTCTTTCAATACAATCAATACGATTTATTTATTGACAGGCCAGTCATTATTCGGAGGAGGTCCCTAACAAAGGGATGGCTGTATAAAGTTTTTTTATCAATGATGGTGTGATATTATATGGGGAGACATATTAAAGCCCAGTGATGATTTAGATAAGTTCACAAAAGCCGCTTGATATTTTTAAGCAGTGGACAAAAACCAACAACAAGTGTTCAGAACAATTTCTTAAGTAAACTCTTCAATTAATATAAACAAGAACCATGTTTACATGCCCCCCGCCAAATGTGTTTGCTTGTAACAGGACTAGACAGAATTATGGTTCTTGATCAATGCCTAACTCCTAGTTTCCATCTATTAACATTTCAAGTTTCATCTCAATCCCATGTATATTCAGTTTGGAGTTATGCTCTGGACTAAAATTATTTTTAAAAATTAAATAGAAGGGAGTTATTTACAAATTGGACTCTATGGAGTTATCATTCTTGTTCCTTGCACCTCTCCTAGTTGCCACCTACTAGTATTCATGTTTCAAGTTTCAAATCAATCACTTGTATAGTTTTGGAGTTATGCTCTGGACAAAAAATTAGAAGGAATGAAATATTATGAAAATAAAGCAAAGGGATATAATTCAAAAATGGAACCAGGCAGAGTTATTGTTCTTGGTCACAGAACTTCTCTAGTTTCCACCTCTTCATATTTCAAGTTTCAAGTCAACACCTTAAATAGTTTTCAGGTTATGCTCCGGACAGAAATGTTGGATGGAAAGACGGACAGATGGACATACGGCTACTACTACTATATACGAAAAGGCGGCGGTGGATAATAATACGAAACGCGGCTTACTCTGCAATGCTTCGTTCATCGTACGTGCCATCATTATTGTTCGAGAACACAGAGTTGAAATTAATTAATACGTCCAAAGTTGATGATTTCGGGATTGCCAGGTAAAGCTCTGCCAATGGTCTGCTTGCAACCTTTTGGAACGAAATAAATTGTGAATGTTACAATGAATACATTCGATTATGTCCAAGTGCTGTTAACAGCTCACTTTGAAAACCTGTCTTAGATTATTTTAGAAAATCTTACCTTCGACTAAACACCACCTGTCAAGGAAACTATATTTTTTCTTTCTCAAGGATGATCTTTGTACATAGTTTGGACTGTAGTTGTGGATCTCCTATTCATTTCTTTAAATCTTGCTTTGACAAAATTTGCACTAAAATTGGCACTCTGCATGATGTATAAATACGATGAATTATTATAATAATATGAAGCCGGGTTTAAAAGCTTGTGTTATATGTTTGTTAACCGACTCTGTAAAATAAAATTGACTTGACTTGATGAATTAAATGAAAAGGCAAATGACACAAACTCTATGCTTTAATATTAAATACTTCACGGAAATTAAGTAAAACGAATGCACATATATGTGTCTCACTTACATGGGCGTCAAAATCATTCAAAGATAGGACTTCTCTCCCACGTGGCATCTTCACAAATGAACCAACGTCATACCTGGGACAATATGACGCCGAAAGAGACGAAATGCAAGATAGAAAAACACACAACAAAATACATAAATCCATTTCGAATTTGATGCGGACGTGGTGTCAGACAATTTGGTATATTCGTTGACTTATTGAAGCTCTCGCATTAAGTGTCACTTCTGTATAATGTATAGACTTTGCATAACTGCTAATACATGTTTTGTAAATGGCCAAAGGTTAATAATATCGATTTCCAAATAAAGTTAAGATCGATTAAACATGCCTAAGGTGAAATTTACAAACATGTATATATATACATACGTATTTGCTATAATAATCAAACACCTGCGATGTACGAGGGATGTTCGATAAGTAATGTGTATTGTGCAATATTTTAAAAAGAATCGACTTTAATGGTCAAAATGACTTTCCATCCCCTCAAAGTATTTCCCGTGGTTAGAAATACAAAACTTCAGCCTGTGAATATATTTCTGGAATGCGTCACGGATGGCTGATTTGGATATACATGTACCTCAAAGACACTGACAAACAGATGAGCCGATCATTTCCCTGACTTTGGAGACATTAGTTAATCCTGTTGCAGTCACGGTCGTCCTGATTTAGCAGAATTTTAACTGTCTCCGTACACGTAACATAACACTTTTTCCAACTTACACCTGTCACATCAATTAGTTAAAAATTAGCTTCAATGAATGACCGAGTTTTCTACGAAGTTTTATGTAAACTCAAATTTGTTAAAAAATTCTCAACACGCTTTCCAACCATTTTCATCAACAGTGGTCAACGAGTGACTCTCTTGAAATAAAGATTCTTGTCAATTTTGTGCTGAACTTAATATTCATTTATATACCATTGTAAAGGTATTTGATAGAGCTATCCAGACGTACCGTGCATACTGTTATCGTGTTATAGTACAATACACAATATCGAACGGCCCTCGTACAGTCAGATATTCCTCAACTTGTTTATGGTCGCTCTAGCGAAACTTATTGATACGCTCATGCACAGTTGATTTTTCATTCAAGATGCAAAATCCCGGTTATAACGAGCACCAGGCTTTTCTCGAGCCGCCTGTTCCAATGACTCCTCGAGATAATGAAGTTTTAATGTAGTTATTCAGTCGTCAATATGGAAGACATGCAACGCCTGAAACTGCAATATGTTGGTGCTGTGACCAGTCAGTTAGTATTCCCACAACTACTAAACATACACTAGTTTTTCAGAGGCAGCTTAATATGCATTTTGTTGCTAGTGTTAGTCTTGCCAATAATGCATTGTTTCTGAACTGGCCAAAGTGTAGAAATGAGGATATTGAACGGTATAATTTTATGTTGGTATCTGACAATGGAGTGATTGAACTTTCATATAGAGATTTGGATCCAGGTACATGTTCTATCGAGTTGGCGTATAATTCTTTGGCAACAAAGATATCAACCAATGGAAATTCATGTTTACCTCTGAAACGGATCTGTAAATTTCTGAAACATTATCGGTACAGTGAACTGTCGGCGGCACATAAAAATATGAAGTCTCTATGGAGTGAATGGTTTAAGAATGGACGTCATCGTGATCCTAATAGAACTGACTATGTAACTTATAAAGTTATAAAGAGGCGAATCGTGACTTTAGACTCATTCATCGTCGTTGTGTTGATAACCAACTTAACAACTTAATATAGAAATTGACCAATCTGCTGAAATGGATACAAGTACATTTTGGAAATTAGTGAACTCTAGAAGAAAAAAGGCCCACTATAATCTAAGTGCTGGTGTATAATTCAATGAGAATATAGTGCGGGATCGTGATGGTATTACTGATGATTGGTTTAATTACTTCAAGGATTTGTATATCCCGACAGAAGACAACAAGACTCTCAAGGTGACTTTACAGTTTTCACCCTTTAGATGGAATGAATCACTGTTAGACCATCCAGCACTGTCTTACCGGAGACTGTGCATGACATTATTTTGAATACACCGGACAATTATCGTGCCATCACTCTTACATCGGTCATACTTAATATGTTCGAATCTGTATTTTTACAAGGTGCAAAAGACAACATTTTATAAAAAATAAACAATAAACAAGGTGCGTTTCGGGATGGATTGTCTTGTCTTATTTATACTCCGTGAATGTATATACTTTGCGCGTGAATACAATTCAAAATTATATGTGTGTTATAATTTTATGGACTGTCGTAAGGCATGCATTTGCTACTGTATGGCAACATGGTTTATAGTACAAACTTTTATCTGAAACTGACGTTGATTCAACTGTGTGAAATACCACGGAAAACATTCAGACAGGTTCAAAGGCACCAGACAGGGAGGAAAATATTCACCATTACTTTATCTTAAGCTAACATTCCAATAATATATTAGTGTATGCACATGTTAACTACACTGTATTTCTTTAGGATCAATATGTGTGAAATCAAACGGTTCTTTGACAAATAGTCCGGTTTTACTCAGCAGCTTATTTCCAGATTGAAATAAGAAAAATCAATGATCAGAACTTATAAAAAAGTATTTCAAGTGTTTGTGTCATTCATGTGTGTAAATGTTGTTGACATGAACGCTCGCGATACATTTGTAAGGGACATCACTATTTTATATTTTTGTCTATAATTTATTCAAGTTACTTCCCTTACATTAAGCGTAATAATGAACACAAACTTTAATATGTGAAAATTGACTTACATTAATATATAAATCCCAGAATATTCAGTCTTTCTATATAAAAAGATGGATTTTAAAACTGTGTAGAAA
Organism: Lutraria lutraria; assembly: GCA_964023205.1. Classification (NCBI taxonomy): domain Eukaryota; kingdom Metazoa; phylum Mollusca; class Bivalvia; order Venerida; family Mactridae; genus Lutraria; species Lutraria lutraria. The sequence goes on from OZ026848.1 coordinate 1,652,659, forward strand.
TTGTGACAGGAAATATACATCTGAGTAATAAAAAAATACGAAATAGAAAAATAAAATGACAAAATAACCGTCCACACACGTATACATTAACAAACACACTAAATTATAGAGTATTTTCAGTCTGGGACCATTGTAATGTTCTCATATTAACAACTTTCACAGATTGTAATAACTAACATTAACAATGATGATGAAAGTATGTTAAATGTAAATCACTTTCCAAGTAAAGCTGTTGCGGCTGTGGTACAGTGGTTAGCGCTCTGACTTTGCAACCCGGCGATCCTGGTTCGATTTTTGGTCGTGGCAGGTCATACCCTGCATATGTGGAGACGTTGCCAGTACTGGTTTGAATACGGCACAGAAAAACTTGTTAAGTGAATAGAAAGTAATTAAAAAGCGTTAAACCCAAATAAATAACAAATAAATGAATGATCTTGAAATAAATAAAGGAACAACTTGACCTCGGAAGTTTGTTCACTTAAATTTTCCAGCAACCTCATCGCAAAATATGGCGAAAAGGCGATAAGTATCCCCGTTTAATAACAAATACAACAAAAGTGTTATATATTGAGACCAAGGCCAGTGTAAGACTTCAAAACTTCACTCATACATGTACTACTTTCATCAGCCTGTTTTTATTTTGTCTTTAACAAACTTGCAAATAATGTTCACTAGCATACAGATATGTAATATAACATTTCATGTTTAATACTTGTCCATGACCTCCCAGTCATAATCAGTAATTGATTGTTGGGAGTACCGATGTAGATGTAGATAATTGTTGGGAGTATCGATGTAGATAATTGTTGGGAGTATCGATGTAGATGTAGATAATTGTTGGGAGTATCGATGTAGATGTAGATAATTGTTGGGAGTATCGATGTAGATAATTGTTGGGAGTACCGATGTAGATAATTGTTGGGAGTACAGATGTAGATGTAGATAATTGTTGGAAGTATCGATGTAGATGTAGATAATTGTTGGGAGTACCGATGTAGATGTAGATAATTGTTGGGAGTATCGATGTAGATGTAGATAATTGTTGGAAGTATCGATGTAGATAATTGTTGGGAGTACCGATGTAGATGTAGATAATTGTTGGAAGTATCGATGTAGATGTAGATAATTGTTGGGAGTACCGATGTAGATGTAGATAATTGTTGGGAGTATCGATGTAGATGTAGATAATTGTTGAAAGTATCGATGTAGATGTAGATAATTGTTGGGAGTATCGATGTAGATGTAGATAATTGTTGGAAGTATCGATGTAGATGTAGATAATTGTTGGGAGTACCGATGTAGATGTAGATAATTGTTGGGAGTATCGATGTAGATGTAGATAATTGTTGGGAGTATCGATGTAGATGTAGATAATTGTTGGAAGTATCGATGTAGATGTAGATAATTGTTGGAAGTATCGATGTAGATGTAGATAATTGTTGGGAGTACCGATATAGATGTAGATAATTGTTGGGAGTATCGATGTAGATGTAGATAATTGTTGGAAGTATCGATGTAGATGTAGATAATTGTTGGAAGTATCGATGTAGATGTAGATACTTGTTGGGAGTACCGATGTAGATGTAGATAATTGTTAGGAGTACCGATGTTGATAATTGTTGGAAGTATCGATGTAGATGTAGATAATTGTTGGAAGTATCGATAAAGATGTAGATAATAATTGTTGGGAGTACCGATGTAGATGTTGATAATTGTTGGGAGTACCGATGTAGATGTAAATAATTGCTGGAAGTATCGATGTAGATGTAGATAATTGTTGGGAGTACCGATGTAGATGTAGATAATTGTTGGAAGTATCGATGTACATGTAGATAATTGTTGGGAGTACCGATGTAGATGTAGATAATTGTTGGAAGTATCGATGTAGATGTAGATAATGGTTGGGAGTATCGATGTAGATGTAGATAATTGTTGGAAGTATCGATGTAGATGTAGATAATTGTTGGGAGTACCGATGTAGATAATTGTTGGAAGTATCGATGTAGATGTAGATAATTGTTGGAAGTATCGATGTAGATGTAGATAATATTTGTTGGGAGTATCGATGTAGATGTAAATAATTGTTGAAAGTATCGATGTAGATGTAGATAATTGTTGGGAGTACCGATGTAGATGTAGATAATTGTTGGAAGTATCGATGTACATGTAGATAATTGTTGGGAGTATCGATGTAGATGTAGATAATTGTTGGGAGTATCGATGTAGATGTAGATAATTGTTGGAAGTATCGATGTAGATGTAGATAATGGTTGGGAGTATCGATGTAGATGTAGATAATTGTTGGGAGTATCGATGTAGATGTAGATAATTGTTGGAAGTATCGATGTAGATGTAGATAATTGTTGGGAGTACCGATGTAGATGTAGATAATTGTTGGGAGTACCGATGTTGATAATTGTTGGAAGTATCGATGTAGATGTAGATAATTGTTGGAAGTATCGATGTAGATGTAGATAATAATTGTTGGGAGTACCGATGTAGATGTTGATAATTGTTGGGAGTATCGATGTAGATGTAAATAATTGCTGGAAGTATCGATGTAGATGTAGATAATTGTTGGGAGTATCGATGTAGATGTAGATAATTGTTGGAAGTATCGATGTAGATGTAGATAATTGTTGGGAGTACCGATGTAGATAATTGTTGGAAGTATCGATGTAGATGTAGATAATTGTTGGAAGTATCGATGTAGATGTGGATAATTGTTTGAAGTATCGATGTAGATGTAGATAATTGTAGGAAGTATCGATGAAGATGTAGATAATAATTGTTGGGAGTACCGATGTACATGTAGATAATTGTTGGGAGTATCGATGTAGATGTAGATAATTGTTGGAAGTATCGATGTAGATGTAGATAATTGTTGGGAGTACCGATGTAGATGTAGATAATTGTTTGAAGTATCGATGTAGATGTAGATAATTGTTGGGAGTATCGATGTAGATGTAGATAATTGTTGGAAGCATCGATGTAGATGTAGATAATTGTTGGGAGTACCGATGTAGATGTAGATGATTGTTGGGAGTATCGATGTATATGTAGATAATTGTTGGAAGTATCGATGTAGATGTAGATAATTGTTGGAAGTATCGATGTAGATGTAGATAATTGTTGGGAGTACCGATGTAGATGTAGATAATTGTTGGGAGTACCGATGTAGATGTAGATAATTGTTGGGAGTACCGATGTAGATGTAGATTATTGTTGGGAGTACCGAATGTAGATGCAGATAATGGTTGGGAGTACCGATATAGATGTAGATAATTGTTGGGAGTACCGATGTAGATGTAGATAATTGTTGTGAGTACCGATGTAGATGCAGATAATTTTTGGGAGTACTGATGTAGATGTAGGTAATTGTTGGGAGTACCGATGTAGATGTAGAAAATCATTTTGTCTGATGCATACATTTGGATCGTTATTAGAATTAGCATCCGTGACGATTTTAAGTACGATAATTCCAAATACATGTATCTTTAGTTTTTTTATTTGCAATGATGGAATAGAAGCGTGGTTTCATTGTTAAATTCATAGCGTCATAACATATTTTATCATATAATTATTTATTATGTTTAACCTGTCCGAGCTTCTATATAGCCATATCAATACTCTATGAATCATTCTCTGCTGCACATAATTCTGAAACGATAACAATGGAATTGTAAATATACATCATCATCATCATCAACAACAACAATGGCAACAGCAGCAACGGTGACTATAATAAACATTAACACCAAGACGAACATAATAAAGAACAACATCGTCTTCAAGTTTCAACAACAAATCGTTTTTTTTTCGTATATAAGAATTTTGTTGTATTTGCGAGTAAATTAAAATCGCGAAAAAATAGAATTAAAGAAAAAAATATTTCTGAAAATGACAGTGTTAACTTACCTGCTTCACCGTACGTGAAAAACCACCGGAAGCTTTCTGATCCAAACTTTATACCTGTAGCCCGGCGCAAATCTTTAAGTATATTTGCCAAGGGTACATCATCTGCGGTACCAGTTACCCAAATGGCTACAAAATTAACGCAGAACAAAATATATTACAAGTGAATTGCATGTATCATATTGTCCATTAATTAATCTTGAATTATGTCCCAGTATGATAAGTTCACGACAACAATAAAGTTCTTTGAATGCAAACTATGCACATATATATGTAAGGCCACTAAGCTACATCGCTCATTATAAGAAACTAGGTGAAACTCTTCAGTTATATGTACCTAATGAGTTTACTTTGATACTATACACCAGGGGAGGCAGTTTATATGACATGGTCTCCTGCTGAATTTCATTGACAGTTTTAATTATAAATCAAGCAAAACTTACATATAAAACTGTTTTCCACCGGACATTTGTTTCGAACGGATTTACCAGGTTGACATGCAAACGCCATCACATATGAGGTTGGACACGATGACCAGAATGTTACATTGTTTCCTGTTTGAGGAATAAATAAAGCAACTCATATATTGTTGTTGCGTGAGTATCTTCTTGATACCACATTTGAGAGTCTTAAAAACGCAACATCTGATCAGACTATCGGATGCAAATAAATTCTCCCTCTACATTGAATTATTAAACTTCATTAAAATTATTAACTCTCTCTCTCTCTCTCTCTCTCTCTCTCTCCATTGTCTTATCAGTGATAGACAGACGGAGAATGCTGACTTACTGTACTGAATCTATCAATAGCTGAAGCAGACGATGGGTTTAAATCATATGGACTCGAGCTCCTCCCTCTAATTCGAATTTGAATTTCTGTTATAAATTGTTTTGAAAATATAATAACCTAAATCTTCATGCATTTGGAAGTTTATACCTGAACTGATAAATGAATCATCTTGCTTCATTCAGAATTTTGATAAAATGTAATATCAAATATTTTAAAAAAAATCTCTCCCCGAACTGAAAACAGTTTAAAAATCAAGGGAAACCACCCGCCAGGCATTGTCTCCCTTTTATACCCATGTTGGGGGGTTAAATTTGAGATGGTCTTATTTCCAGGTTGAAATTAAATAAATGGAAAATGGAAAGAAATCCTTACTGATAAATGGCCGTTTTATTGAGGTGGTATTATTTTACAATTTCGCAAAAAAGGTTTCTTTCAAAAACATCAAACAACCAATTTGTGACTTGACACACACTTAGAGGATCTATACTTGTTTAATGTCAAATGGATTTGACTTCTGTTGGTATCAATGAAAATCGTTCAAACGTTATCAAAGGTTAAAAAACTGTACCCAAATTTTCACTGTAGAAGAAAGCTTTTCTGGCGTTCCTGATAGTAATAAGTGTATCTTCAATCCTAACACATCTGGCATCATCACCTTTGGTCCTGAAAATCGAACCGGGACGTGTAACTCTTTAGAGAAAGATATATTCAGGAAAAGATATAATGTGGTCAGCATTGACAGGTGTTTATTTACGCGGTGGTCAATTCGATCAATATAATCAATAACGGTTTATATAAGAATAAGAATGGTGTGATAATATATGGGAAGACAGATTAAAGCCTGCTGATGGTTAAGATGAGTTGGCAAAAGCCGCTTAATTCATGTTTTTAAGCAGTGGAGAAAAGAAAATACAAATGTTCTGAATAAGTTTTTTAGTAAACTCTTAAATCAATATAATCAAGAGCCATGTTCACATGGCCACCCGCGCAAAATGTGTTTGCTGTAACAAGACTAGATAGAATTATGGTTCTTGATCATTGCATAACATCTAGTTTTCATCTATTAACATTTAATTTTCAAGTCAAACTCTTGTACAGTTTTGCAATTTCTCTCTGGAAAAAAAGAATAATAAAATCCAGATATTCAGGAAATTTAATACATGTATAGGGAGATATTTCTAAAATAGAACCAGACAGAGTTATTGTTCTTGGTCACCGCACTTCTCCTAGTTGCCACCTCTTCATATTTCAAGCTCCAAGACAACACCTTAAATAGTTTCCAAGTTATGCTCAAGACAAAAATTTGGGACGGACGGACGTACAGACGGCTACTACTACTATATACGAAAAGGCGGCGGGGATAATAATACGAAACGCGGCTTACTCTCCAATGCTTTGTTCTTCGTACGTTCCGTCTTCTTTTTTCGAGAACACAGAGTTGAAATTAACTAATACGTTCAAAGATGTTGGGTTAGGGGTCGCCAGGTAAAGCTCTGCTAATGGTCTGCTTGCAACCTTTTGGAACGAAACAAATTGTGAATGTTACAAAAATACATTCGATTATGCCAAAGTGTTGTTAATATACATTCTTTGAAATCCCGTCTCTGATTATTTTAGAAAATAAAGACCACCTGTCAAGAAAGGCTATAGTTTTCTTTCTCAATAATGGTCTTTGTTCATAGGTTTGACTGTATATATCATATACATGTATACACTGCGAGTCTCGTATTTATTTTGCTTTGACAACATTTGCACTAAAATTAGCACTCTGCATGATGTATAAATACGATGAATTAACTGACAAGGTAAAATGACACAAACTCTATGCTTATTAAAAACTTCATGAAAATTAAGCTAAACAAATGTTATTGTATATGTTTCACTTACATGGGCGTCAAATTCATTCAAAGATAGGACTGCTCTCCCACGTGGCATCTTCACTAATGAACCAACATCATGCCTGGGACAACGTGATGTCGAAAGAGAAGAAATGCAAGATAGAAAAACACACAACAAAATACATAAATCCATTTCGAATTTGATGCGGACGTGGCGTCTAACAATTTGGTATATTCTTTGACTTAATGACGCTCTCGCAAGTGTCACTTACTGCATAACATATAGACTTTGACCGACTGCTAATACATGTTTTGTTTATGGCCCAAGGATAATAATATCGAGTTCCAAATAAAGGTCAGATCGACTTAAACATGCCTAAGGTGAAATGTTCAAACATGTATATAATTATATACATACGTATTTCCTATCAAAATCCAATATTTGCGATATACAAGTACAGTCAAACAATTTCTTAATGATTAAAACGTTACTGTTGCTCTGCTACACTTTTTATAAAAAAAATTATATTATTCTGCATCGATGGAAATACATGTATTTTATACTATTAGGAAACAACCCATTCACATTTATCATAGGTAAAATGTTCTTATCTCAATGATAAGAGCTTAAGGCTTTAAATTATATAAACAATGATAAATGCTCGTACATTGAATTATGTGAATTCGTCTTGTTTATGTTACTATTGTTTTCATCTGACTGTAATTTAATGATCACACGTGTTCAGTGCACCTGTTCTGTAAACTAATATATCATATATTAGTGTATGCACGTGTTAACTTCATTGTATTTCTTTAGGATCAATATTTATTTATAATTTATTTATAATAAGCGGTGCTAGATCAAGAGAAAACAGTCGTATTGGTGTGGAAGCTAAATTTATAAAATTAGAAGAAATTACATCACACGACAGACTTTCAGTCGGACAAAATAGTGCTAAAATGGAACGGTCAATCTGATGGCTTGCTGTGTAAAGAAATTGGTTGAAGAATCGACGATTTTCTACGATTATAGTACAAGGAAACAACAATATATCAGTTAACTAAGTATCGTGTTAACCAATGAAATCCATAATCGTGTTAAAGACGATCATCGGTTAGTTGTGCGATTAACGATGACTTGTCATGCGAAGTGATATATTATTATCGTGATTGTTGTAATACATTGTAATGGCGATTATTGATTATTCAGTTATTCGATGATCGATTATTGCTATGATTATCGTGGCACGTCCTTGGTTGATTTGATAAATTCAAATAATGTTTTATACAAAAATATTATTTCATTATGAAACTTGACAACGCTGTGTTCAAACATCACTTATCAAGATAATTCATTGATATAACGATCGATCGATCGATCGATCCATCGATCCATCCATCCATCCATCAATCAATCAATCAATCAATCAATCAATCAATGATTAAGATTGTTTTTCTGATTATTTATCTCACTTGATTACAGTCAGCGGCTCTTACACTATATACGAGTTTGTGAACTATATCTATCATTAAAATAACTTTCAGGTAATCAAATTTAAATGCAATCATAAAAAAACCATGTATTAGTATTATAACACTTTAAAGCAATATATTCTACAAAGAATGCATTAAACGTGTGAAACAAGTTCAAACAGCACCATCTTTGTTTTATGTATCGTTTTCATCTGACAGTAATTAAATGATTACACGTGTTCAGTGCACCTGTTCTGTAAGCTAACGTTCCAATAATATATTAGTGTATGCACGTGTTAACTACACTGTATTTCTTTAGGATCGATTTTTATATTTAGTTTGAAATGTTTTACTCAGCAGCTTATTTCCAGATTGACATCAGAAAAATCAATGATTAAAACTTATAAAAAAGTATTTGAAGTGTTTGTGTCATTCATGTGTGTAATTGTTGTTGACATGAACGCTCGCGATACATTTGTAAGGGAGATCACTGGTTTATATTTTTGTCTATAATTTAATGAAGTTACTTCCCTTACATTAAGCGTAATAATGGACACAAACTTTAATATGTGAAAACCGACAAACATTAATATGTAAATCCCAGAATATTCAGTCTTTCTATATCTGTGTAGATATTGTGATTGGATATATACATCTGAGTACTTTAAAAATACGAAATAGAAAAATAAAATGACAAAATAACCGCCCACACACGTATACATTAACAAACACACTAAATTATAGAGTATTTTCAGTCTGGGACCATTGTAATGTTCTCATATTAACAACTTTAACAGATTGTAATAACTAACATTAACAATGATGATGAAAGTATGTTAAATGTACATCACTATCCATGTAAACCTGTCGCGGCAGTGGTACAGTGGTTAGCGCGCTGGCTTTGTAACCCGGCGATCCTGCTTCGATTTTCGGTCGTGGCAGGTCATACCCTGCATAAGTGGAGAAGTTGTCAATACTGGTGTGAATACGACACAGTTAAACTTGTTAAGTGAATAGAAAATAATTAAAAAGCGTTTAACCCAAATAAATAACAAATAAATGAATGATCTTGAAATAAATAAAGGAACAACTTGACCTCGGAAGTTTGTTCACTTAAATTTTCCAGCAACTTCATCGCAAAATATGGCGAAAAGGCGATTAGTTTCCCCGTTTAATAACAAATACAACAAAAGTGTTATATATTGAGTCCAAGGCCAGTGTAAGTCTTCAAAACTTCACTCATACATGTACTACTTTCATCAGCCTGTTTTTATTTTGTCTTTAACAAAATTGTAAATAATGTTCACTAGCATTCAGATATATAATATAACATTTCATGTTTAATACTTGTCCATGACCTCCCAGTCATGATCAGTAATTGATTGTTCGGAGTACCGATGTAGATGTAGTTGGGAGTACCGATGTAGATGTAGATGTAGTTGGGAGTACCGATGTAGATGTAGATACTTGTTGGAAGTACCGATGTAGATGCAGATAATTGTTGGGAGTATCGATGTAGATGCAGATAATTGTTGGAAGTATCGATGTAGATGTAGATAATTGTTGGGAGTATCGATGTAGATAATTGTTGGAAGTACCGATGTAGATGAAGATAATTGTTGGGAGTACCGATGTAGATGTAGATAATTGATGGGAGTACCGATGCAGATGTAGATAATTGTTGGGAGTATCGATGTAGATGCAGATAATTGTTGGGAGTACCGATGTAGATGTAGATAATTGTTGGGAGTACCGATGTAGATGCAGATAATTGTTGGGAGTATCGATGTAGATGCAGATAAATGTTGGGAGTACCGATGTAGATGTAGATAAATGTTGGGAGTACCGATGTAGATGTAGATAAATGTTGAGAGTACCGATGTAGATGTAGATAAATGTTGGGAGTACCGATGTAGATGTAGATAATTGTTGGGAGTACCGATGTAGATGTAGATAAATGTTGGGAGTACCGATGTAGATGTAGATAATTGTTGGGAGTACCGATGTAGATAATTGTTGGGAGTATCGATGTAGATGTAGATAATTGTTGGGAGTACCGATGTAGATAATTGTTGGGAGTATCGATGTAGATGTAGATAATTGTTGGGAGTACCGATGTAGATGTAGATAATTGTTGGGAGTACCGATGTAGATGTAGATAATTGTTGGGAGTACCGATGTAGATGTGGATAATTGTCGGGAGAACCGATGTAGATTTAGATAATTGTTGGGAGTACATTGTACCGATGTAGATGTAGATAATTGTCGGGAGTACTGATGTAGATGTAGATAATTGTTGGGAGTACCGATGTAGAAGTAGAAACTCATTTTGTCTGATGCATACATTTGGATCGTTATTAGAATTAGCATCCGTGACGATTTTAGGTACAATAATTCCAAATACATGTATCTTTAGTTTTTTTATTTGCAATGATGTAATAGAAGTGTGGTTTTTACAATTAAATTCATAGCGTCATGACATATTTTATCATATACATTGTATGTTTAACCTGTCCGAGCGTCTATATAGCCATGTTAATACTCTATGAATCATTCTCTGCTGCGCATATTTCTGAAACAATGGAATAGTAAATATACATCATCAACAACCAAGGTGAACATAATAAATATATTCGTGTATAGAAATTTTCAACGGTTGTATTTGGGAGTAAAACAAATCGGGAAAAATTGAATTAAAAAAAAAGATTTCTGAAAATAACTTTTGATTGTATTGTACGAATTTCTGTACGAAACTTTTTGTTATAGTGTATTGATATGACAGTGTTGACTTACTTGCTTCACCATACGTGAAAAACCACCGAAAGCTTTCTGATCCAAACTTTATACCTGTAGCCCGGCGCAAATCTTTAAGTATATTTGTCAAGGGTACATCATCGGCGGTACCAGTTACCCAAATGGCTACAAAATTGACGCAGAACAGAATATATACCAAGTGAATTACATGTATCATATTGTCCATTAATTAATCTTGAATTATGTCCCAGTATGATAAGTTCACGACAACAATAAAGTTCTTTGAATGCAAACTATGCACATAAACATGTAAGGCCACTAAGCTACATCGCTCATTATAAAAAACTAGGTGGGAATAAAATAGCATACTATACACAAGGGGAGGCTGCTTATCTGACATGGTCTCCTGCTGAATTTCATTGACAGTTTTAATTATAAATCAAGCAAAACTTACATATAAAACTGTTTTCTACCGGACATCTGTTTCGAACGGATTTAGCAGGTTGACATTCAAACGCCATCACATATGATGTTGGACACGATGACCAGAATGTAATATTGTTTCCTGTTTGAGGAATAAATAAAAAGTCATAATTATATTGTTGTTGCGTGAGTATCTTCTTGATACCACATTTGAGAGTCTTTAAGACGCAACATCCGATCAGACTATCGGATGCAAATGAATTCTCCCTCTACGTATACATTGAATTATTAAACTTCATTAAAAATTATTAAAGGGGCATGCCCTGGAACTGCTGTGTATTTGGTTTTATACACCAAAAATGCGTTTATCACTTGTAAAAACAATTATTACTGAAAAGTCAAAAGAAGAATGTGCCTTCGAAAATGGCCCTATAACGCGCATGTGGGTATTTATATGCCGGTTAAAATAAAAGGCTTACAGCCTTTTATTGACGACAACGATATTTCCGATTCATCTAAGAATTTAACTTAGCGTGCGCGCTGCCTTTTTTTTAAAGCAGCAAAACAATGATATTTACCATGTCGCAATCAATGAGCATGACATGAGCAAAACTTACCCTTTCACAGTTTGTTGACATTTTTTTCCGCTTTTGACAGATCCCGAAAGGGTTGAGTTATTAAAATGACGAATATTTTCTAAGGCGTAATCGACAGGTTGGTAAATATGGAAATGTGTATTTTGAGTCAACTAGCGGGATATTTCATAAATATTTTACAGGACTTTCATTAATTGATTTAGGCATTCAAGTGGTACCAATTTGATTTATATTCGAGACGCTGCAGTTCCAGGACATGCCCCCTTTAACTCTCTCTCTCTCTCTCTCTCGCTCTCTCTCCATTGTTTTATCAGTGATAGACAGACGGAGAATGCTGACTTACTGTACTAAATTTATTAATAGCTGAAGCAGACGATGGGTTTAAATCTTATGAACTCCTCCCTCTAATTCGAATTTGAATTTCTGTTAAAAATTGTTTTGAAAATATAACAACCTAAATCTTCATGCATTTTGAAGTTTCATACCTGAACTGATAAATGAATCATCTTGCTTCATTCAGAATTTTGATTAAAATGTAATATCAATTTTTTTTTTTTAAATCTCTCCCCGAACTGAAAACAGTTTAAAAATCAAGGGAAACCACCCGCCAGGCATTGTCTCCCTTTTATACCCATGTTGGGGGTTTAAATTTGAGATGGTCTTATTTCCAGGTTGAAATTAAATAAATGGAAAATGGAAAGAAATCCTAACTGATAAATGGCCGTTATATTGAGGTAGTATTATTTTACAATTTCGCAAAAAAGGTTTCATTCAAAAACATCAAACAACCAATTTGTGACTTGACACACACTTAGAGGACCTATACGTAATCCGAGCCTCGTTCATAGACCGCTGTATAAATATATATATATACATTATATATTAATATTATAACGTGTTTCAAGTCGTATACCGAGCGACTATGGCCTCAAATATGAAGAACGGCTTTATAAATAACAGATTGAATTAAACAATTGAACAAATACAATGTTCATGAACATATATCAATTTTCCTCAGGGACTACTTTGTCCGTATGATTGTCTAACTAAACATAAATAAGCACTATATATTAACATGCACAAAATCAATTTATGAATCAATGGTAAGTACGACACACGTATGTTCAATAGACACAAAGACGTTTGTAAAATGTTAAAATGTAGTTTGAAGTAAAACACTAGTTCGTTGGAGTTGCCCACGACCCGGTACTGGTATTAGGGAATAGAAATCTCTATCATGGTAAATATGCCGCAATCAAGAGGATCTAACCCTTACGTACACTGCCCAAAGTCCCGGACACGCACCAAATGCAATGCACAATGAAAAAAAACAAGAGATAACTACGACCCGGTACTGGTACTAGGAGGTAGAGACATCCGTCATGGTACATATGCCGCAATCGAGATGCTCCAGTCCATATTCACACTGACCAAAGTCCCAGGTATGCACTCGTACAAAAATTAATAATACCATAACTATATAAAAGGACAAAGAAACGTCGTTGTATCTATGCAATGGGAATAGAAACCTCGTTCATGGTACATACGCCGCAATCCGGAGGCTCTAGTCCTTATAATCTCTTAAGACTAAATTCAGCAATTGGGAGAAAATCTCTATCATGGTACATTCGCCACAATCAAGAGTATTAAGCTCCACAAATTACTGATCAGTCTCAGAAATTAATACATACTTTCCATCTAATGATACTACCACTCCAGATGTTACCCAGCAGACTGACTAATGTTTGAAGAGCGCATGCTTTTTATAAGTAGCGAGCCGGTGAGATTTGATTTGATTGGCTAATTAGAAGGCTGGTGTAAAAACAAACGAATAATTGAAATGTTGCGGTCGTCTCCACAAAATGAATTAATGCATTGAACACAAACTAAAGCATTTTTTAAAAAATTATTTCATATATCTATTTTTTTTTCTTTACGAAGGCTGATTTCTTTACATTACCCACGCCTCCGATTTCATGCGTCCCGCATGTTTTATTTAGTAAAAATGGATTAAGCAAACTTAACATCAAAGCAACAGTACGTACAACATAATTATGACAATAAACACTAGACATGACATGGGTTACCATAATTATTATACTTTATGATAAAACGGTCTCTTTCAATGAATTAAATTGATAAGACTTTGGTACAAAGATTAAGTACAATTATGATCTTGCCTACATGAAGACTTTTTTTGTTTAAATTGATTTCGTTCTGGAGTAAAGAATGGTTTAAGTCTTATGGTAGGGTGTCCTAAATTAAGTATATGAGCTTTGGTGTAGGATGAAAGTCATATATTCGTTGGGGTTTATACGAGGATGATGTCGATAGCATACTACTGAGTTCTCCTTCTAAGTCAGATATCTCGTTTCCAATTTCAGTCGACGATTTTCAATCTTAATTTGTTCTAGCTCAGTATACAGCCGTTCAAGGTCCGGCTCTTCATATTTTGAAGCCATATTTACGAAGGTATGGATTCGGGATAGCTGGTCTAGTCTATCTCTTTTAATGTTTAATACAAATAACTGTACTTAAATGGAATGTATCCAACAGACAATGTTTAAAGGAATAATCACACTTAAGATTGTTCTGTAATAACTATTTCAAAAATGTATATATACAAAGAAGGGAAATATGTCTCACCTAAGACTGTTCTGTAATAACGATTTCACAAATGCATATACACAAGGGAAATAGATCCCACCGCTGCCACCAAAATTATATAACGTGTTTCAAGTCGTATACCGAGCGACTATGGCCTCAAATATGAAGAACGGCTTTATAAATAACAGATTGAATTAAACAATTGAACAAATACAATGTTCATGAACATATATCAATTTTCCTCAGGGACTACTTTGTCCGTATGATTGTCTAACTAAACATAAATAAGCACTATATATTTACATGCACAAAATCAATTTATGAATCAATGGTAAGTACGACACACGTATGTTCAATAGACACAAAGACGTTTGTAAAATGTTAAAATGTAGTTTGAAGTAAAACATTAGTTCGTTGGAGTTGCCCACGACCCGGTACTGGTATTAGGGAATAGAAATCTCTATCATGGTAAATATGCCGCAATCAAGAGGATCTAACCCTTACGTACACTGCCCAAAGTCCCGGACACGCACCAAATGCAATGCACAATGAAAAAAAACAAGAGATAACTACGACCCGGTACTGGTACTAGGAAGTAGAGACATCCGTCATGGTACATATGCCGCAATCGAGATGCTCCAGTCCATATTCACACTGACCAAAGTCCCAGGTATGCACTCGTACAAAAATTAATAATACCATAACTATATAAAAGGACAAAGAAACGTCGTTGTATCTATGCAATGGGAATAGAAACCTCGTTCATGGTACATACGCCGCAATCCGGAGGCTCTAGTCCTTATAATCTCTTAAGACTAAATTCAGCAATTGGGAGAAAATCTCTATCATGGTACATTCGCCGCAATCAAGAGTATTAAGCTCCACAAATTACTGATCAGTCTCAGAAATTAATACATACTTTCCATCTAATGATACTACCACTCCAGATGTTACCCAGCAGACTGACTAATGTTTGAAGAGCGCATGCTTTTTATAAGTAGCGAGCCGGTGAGATTTGATTTGATTGGCTAATTAGAAGGCTGGTGTAAAAACAAACGAATAATTGAAATGTTGCGGTCGTCTCCACAAAATGAATTAATGCATTGAACACAAACTAAAGCATTTTTTAAAAATTATTTCATATATCTATTTTTTTTTCTTTACGAAGGCTGATTTCTTTACAATATTATATACATGTATATATACAGCGGTCTATGAACGAGGCTCGGGTATTAATTTTTGGGGCCTACTGTTACTTTATGGATATAATTCAAGGTCCCTGTGCTGAAAACGACGCATGCGTAAGATTTTCGAATGCTTTAATGATTCGAAAATAAATTTATCTCCTTATCCAAGTCTTGTTTTAATAAAGATTTTAACGAAAATGAAGCAGTACTGTATTACTCGTATTTACTAATTGGCTGTAATATCAACAGCCCGATTAGCTCAGTTGGTAGAGCATATCACATGCTAGAAGGAGGTCGCGGGTTCGAGCACCGTATCATGTACATTATCTTCCTCCAATTACAAATATTGAATTATTATATTCAATATACACACATTTTTCAATACAATCCATACCTTGAAGATTAAGCATTTGATATTACAAATCAAATCTAACAAAAGCATTACTCGGATATCCCACATTATTCATACAATCTTCCACATTGCACTGTTTTACAAACCATTTAGAATTTTAATTGAAAGGCCATCCCAATGGTCTGAATCGGTACCCGGTGCAAACAGGTTTTGAATAAAATGTACATTCATCGTGCTACCCAAGCAGTGTGATTGAAAGGGTGTTGATCTACTTAAGCAAAAAAATGAATCCCAACTACTTGTTCAAAGCCAATAACCTTCTTTAGTTACTTTTAGTGAGCAATTTCGTTTTAGTGTAGCATAAGAAATAGGAAGCAATATCAATATGAATGACTTGATTTTGATTAGGAAATAGAATGAGTAATTCGACGAGGTACCTTTAAAAATTATAAATTGGCACGGTCAATGAATTGTGTAAATCCTTACGAAATGATTTAAGTTACATATAAACCTCGGCTTATATCTATCACATAGATTTGACTTCTGTTGGTATCAATGAAAATTGTTCAAACGTTATCAAAGGTTAAAAAACTGTACCCAAATTTTCACTGTAGAAGAAAGCTTTTCTGGTTTTCCTGATTGTAGTAAGTGTATCTTCAATCCTAACACATGTGGCATCATCACCTTTTGTCCTGAAAATCGAACCGGGACGTGTAACTCTTTAGAGAAAGATATATTCAGGGAAAGATATAATGTGGTCATCATTGACAGGTGTTATTTACGCGGTGGTCAATTCGATCAATATAATCAATAACGGTTTATATAAGAATAAGAATGGTGTGATAATATATGGGAAGACAGATTTAAGCCTGCTGATGGTTAAGATGAGTTGGCAAAAACCGTCTAATTGATGTTAAAAACAGTGGACAAAAGAAAATACAAATGTTCTGAATAAGTTTTTTAGTAAACTCTTAAATCAATATAATCAAGAGCCATGTTCACATGGCCACTCGCGCAAAATGTGTTTGCTATAACAGGACTAGATCGAATTATGGTTCTTGATCATTGCATAACAACTACATTTGTAGTTTTCATCTATTAACATTTAATTTTCAAGTCAAACTCTTGTACAGTTTTGCAATTTCTCTCTGGAAAAAAAAGAAGAATAAAACCCAGATATTTAGGAAATTTAATACATGTATAGGGAGATATTGCTAAAATGGAAATTATTTTTGAATCAGATGAAGGGGATGATTAAAAACTGGACTATACAGAGTTTTAGTTCTTGTAGTTTCAACTCAATCCTATGTATAGTTTTAGAGTTATGCTCTGGACTAAAAATATATTTTAAAAATTAAATAGAAGGGAGTTAATTACAAACTTGACTCTATAAGGTTATAATTCTTGGTCATTGTACTTTTCCTAGTTGCCATCTACTAGTATTCATATTTCATATTTCAAGTTTCAAACCGATCACTTGTATAATTTTGGAGTTATGCTCTGGACAAAAAAATAGAAGGAATAAAATATTATGAAATTAAACAAAGGATATAATTTAACAAATGGAACCAGGCAGAGTTATTGTTCTTGGTCACCGCACTCGTCCTAGTTGCCACCTCTTCACATTTCAAGTTTCAAGTCAACACCTTAAATAGTTTTCAAGTTATGCTCCGGCAGAAATGTTGAATGGAAAGACGGACAGATGGCCAGACGTCTACTACTACTATATACGAAAAGGCGGCGGGAATAATAATACGAAACGCGGCTTACTCTCCAAAGCTTTGTTCTTCGTACGTTCCGTCTTCGTTTTTCGAGAACACAGAGTTGAAATTAACTAATGCGTCCAAAGGTGTTGGATTAGGGGTCACCAGGTAAAACTCTGCTAATGGTCTGTTTGCAACCTTTTGGAACGAAACAAATTGTGAATGTTACAAAAATGCATTCGATTATGTCAAAGTGTTGTAAATATACATTCTTTGAAATCCTGTCTTTGATTATTTTAGAAAATATGAACTTCGAATAAAGACCACCTGTCAAGAAAGGCTACAGTTTTTCTTTCTCAATAATGGTCTTTGTTCATAGGTTTGACTGTATATATCATATACATGTATACACTGTATAGTCTCGTATTTATTTTGCTTTGACAACATTTGCACTAAAATTGGGACTCTGCATGATGTATAAATACGATGAATTAACTGACAAGGTAAAATGACTCTATGCTTATTAAAAACTTCATGAAAATTAAGCTAAACAAATGTTATTGTATATGTCTCACTTACATGGTCGTCAAATTCATTCAAAGATAGGACTGCTCTCCCACGTGGCATCTTCACTAATGAACCAACTTCATGCCTGGGACAACGTGACGCCGAAAGAGACGAAATGCAAGATAGAAAAACACACAACAAAATACATAAATCCATTTCGAATTTGATGTGGACGTGGCGTCTAACAATTTGGTATATTCTTTGACTAAATGACGCTCTCTCAAGTGTTATTTACTGTTTAATATATAGACTTTGACCGACTGCTAATACGTGTTTTGTTTATGGCCCAAGGACAATAATATCGAGTTCCAAATAAAGGTCAGATCGACTTAAACATGCCTAAGGTGAAATGTTCAAACATGTATATAATTATATACATACGTATTTCCTATTAAAATCCAATATTTGCGATATACGAGTACAGTCAAACAATTTCTTAATGATTAAAACGTTACGGTTGCTCTGCTACATTTTGTTTCACATTTTATATTATTCTGCAGCAATGGAAATACATGTATTTTATACTATTAGGAAACAGCCTATTCACATTTATCACTAGTAAAATGTTCTTGTCTCAATGATAAGAGCTTAAGTCTTTAAATTATATAAACAATGATAAATGCTCGTGTATTGAATTATGTGAATTCGTCTTGTTTATGTTACTATTGTTTTCATCTGACCGTAATTTAATGATTACACGTGTTTAGTGCCCTGCAACGCCTTGCTCAAAGAACGTCCAGACACCACTCTGCCTCAAAATTCTGCTGTCATGTGTGGAGCCCGGCCATCTAGACTCTACATCCAATATTTCATAGTGGGCATCGAATATAACCTATATGAAAGTACATGTGTTTGCATAATATGTAAGAAAAGTGATTTTAAAACAAATATGCACATGTATATATGCTATTGACATTGTTTTTTTTTAATTAATAATGTCTTGATTTGTGTTTAAATAAATTATAACTGATGGAGGTTTGAGGTATATTCAAATGTACATTTGTTCTTCTGACTATTTACATTATTTTGCTTTTATAGGATGTAAAAGAAGTCACTTGTACAGGGAGGTTGTTGCTCAAGAGAGGGCCACTATGGATATGTTCTACTGTATACTTATGACAATACTTGAACTTGATACAAACAAAGAAGTGTAAATGAACAGACTCATCAGTGTCATTCAACATGACAGAATTGGTACTACTGACCTGTGTATTAATTGAATGATAGCCCATTCTGTTAACATAGGCAGCTTCTTCAGATGCTGGAGCTTGCAACTGGATGTGAGTTCCATCTACAACACCAACTACATTTGGAAAACCAGCTACACCAAAGAACTGCTGTTTTTTTTTCAGACAGCTCCAATGGTGTAGTTGGAAATTTAATATATTGGGTGCTGAACTCTGGACTGCTAATTGCATCTGTAACCCTTGATATGACTCTTGATACAGTGGGTTGTGAAACACCATGCATGTCTGCGTAATTCAATTGTATCGATCCACTGGCTAGAAATCGCAGCGTAATCAGTATCTGATGAAGGCTAGACAGACTGTGATTACGGTTTGTGCATGGTGTCAAAAAATCAAGTTGTTGATTTAAATACAGAATTCCAGCACGGTCCAGTCTGTAACGTTCAATAATTTCCCAGTTACTTAAGTTTTCTAGGATGTTTTCTCGTTCCTTAAAATGCCTCCTGGCCATGGTCAGTAATTAATATTTAATTAATGTTTAATTAATATTTATTTACTAATTTAATTTAATAGGTTACCATTAAATGAATTATATGCTATTATTACCCCTCACTTTTTTCGTAATGTTAATTTCCCATAGGCAAACAGGTAACATTTTTACTGTTACATTCATGGTACCACGTGACTGAACATTTTTGTACTGTCACTGGGTGATAGTAAATTTTTAACAGTATTTTGTTTACAGTCACAGTGTAATAGTAAATTTCTAACAGTATCTTTTTACTTTCACATAGGTAAAAGTAATTTTCTTCAGTATTTTTTACTGTCACATAGGTGATAATAAATTTTTTAAGTATTTTCTTGAAAAAAGTTTGGGGTAATAAAATAAATAACACATAGCTTACGGCCTTGGGGAACAGTACTTTCCTCAGGCTGACATTTTTACTGTTACCCACAAAGCTATGTGTTATTTATATATATTGTAAGAAAAATGACAGTAATGTTGTATTCAATAAAAATTCTGAGCTTAAATTATGTCTTGACATTTACCTTGATAAATATGTTCTGCATTAGTAACAGTACAGCAATTATGAGAAAGTAACAGCAAACTTGCTGCATACTGAAAGGAAAAAATATATTGTAACCTGCTACCATGGATACGGAATGTTTGAAAATTATATTGTACCATTCGCACATGTGGAATATCTATTTTTGCATTTCCATTGTATACACCCAAATAAAGATTGAATAAAATTCATGAATTGAATAGTTTTTCAGTATAATAAAATAAATATTACATGTCTGACAGGGTGACAGTAAAATTGTCAAATTTCGAAAATACTGTCCACCTCCAATACTAAATTTCTTGCTTTTTATCAATATTTAGATGCATATATATAGACCCATCCCTACCGAGATTAGGCTGAAAATAATAATACGTTTTTCAGGAGTCATCACACCTACTCCAGAAAATCCTAAAAAATGAATTACTAGTAAATTAAAATCAATGTTTTTTTTCTTTCTTTTTACTATTGACACATGTATAATGATAAACAAAAATTCGCTACCAACATACCCAGTACTCAAGAGAGGGCTGTTTTGACCTGATAAGGCAAAATTCTGTATTGAAGCAATCAAACAAACTTATTATTTTCAGCTGAAATGTTTGCTACAATTCACTACATTTTCCAAATAGACATATAGGAACATGAAAATTTATCAATATAATTTATTTAAACTTCGTGCGATCGTAGCATATGATAACTAAAACATTGAAAGAACGAAAATATCAAATTCAAGGGCAGATAAATCAAGATCAGTGACACATTTTGTTCGCTTAAAATGTTCCGTCATTCTATTGTTTACTCCATGGAGTATCTTGATGGATGCAGTATTTAAAAACTTTTCAGTATAAAATAAAAGGAGAAATATACTGAGAAGTTTCTGTTGATTAGTTTTCATGTTTCCTCTACGTCGAAAAGAAATAAAATACTGTATCGACTAACAAGAACTTTTATTTACAATATGATTCATTTCACACAAGAAATTGCATACATGTATAGAATGGCTGTAATGATGAATCCATAATTTTAAATCATCTTCATGTCATTATATGTATTAGATTATCAAATAAGTCTTCATTCATCAAAATCTTTACCATGACCCATTATATTGAATTACTGTAAACATATACATAAGTATAGTCCATTTCATACAAATTCACAATAAGTCTAGTTCACTTTATTGTGCCAACAATTCTTCTCTGACTTGAACATAATTATACATTGGTATGTTCTTATATATATTTTAAAAATTTCACATTGCTGTGGCGTCCAACTGCCGCACATTGACTTTGTACGTTTCATCAATCACCTCTGTCATGTCCAATAACTGAATGAAGATGTTGTGTAGTATCTCATTGAAGTTGATATATACATGTAGTTTGTTCCGGTATGAATTTCAAAATGACCCTTAGCTGAGCTGCTAGAGTAATAGTGAATTTGAAACTTTGGTACCAATACTCAGACAAGAGTCGAAAACCTTGTTTTGCAAATTTCAAGAGTTAAAATGCCATTTTAAGGGTCAACAGAGAGCCCTAATGTTAACAGTGTTAAGTCAGATAAAAGTTAGTTGAGAAATGAACAGTCAGCACAAAGCTACATCTGGATGAGTTTATATCTTACAAGTGAATAAAGTCAGGAACAGAACACTCAAAACGTCCATCTAGCATTGCAGTAACAAATTGCTCCCAAAATGAAGTGGTTAATCCTCAGATTTTCAAGGTTGTAACTTAAAAGTGTAGTGACTTAAATCATATAT
Organism: Lutraria lutraria; assembly: GCA_964023205.1. NCBI lineage: Eukaryota > Metazoa > Mollusca > Bivalvia > Venerida > Mactridae > Lutraria > Lutraria lutraria. Next base: position 1,674,870 of record OZ026848.1, read on the forward strand.
AAGCAAATGCGTGTCATTATCTCAATAACTGTCACTGCCTTACATCCGTCCAGAGAATGTAATAGATATACATTGTATGTGATTGTCCGAATTGCATTATCCGAACGACTGTTACTTCGGAAAATGGGTGGTGATTGCACTATTCATCGTAAAATAGTGCTTCAATTGAGCCTAAGTCGCAAACACACTATTTAAAACGTGAAATAATAGCACATTCGCTATTAACACCATCAAATCATACGACAATTGCGGACGAACACAACGAACGCTGCTACCAAACTTTCAATCTCTACCCAGAGTTGTCGTTCCTTTACAATCCACACATACCTCGATGTTAGCGTTCTATACATAGCGTGACGTCACTACGTTTGTCTAACCTATATACATAAAACTGATTACTATCCACATTTAGATAGTTATACATACGCTAAAAGTATAGTTCCGCGGAAGGATTAAAAATGTTTAAACAACCATATCGGTTGTATGTTCTTAAAAAAATAGTTTAGTTATGTAAAATGAATACGTAGTACCATTTCTATTCTTATGCTTTCGTCAATAACACTCATTATTCAATGAAACGCAATGTTGAAGTACGCTTGGCTCCAATGTGTACCATACGGTGACGTCACGCTATGTTATTGTTTATAATTTCCATTTTGTAAGTAGTTCCTGCAAATACCCATAATGCCCCGAGCAGAATAACACAGGTCAGTGCATAGCGCTACCGTAGTGTACACATTGCGAGGTTAGTGTGAGCGTAGCGGGAACGACAACTCTGGGTAGAGATTGCCAAACTTTGCGTAGCAGAATATGTTAAAATCCGTGCCCGTATTGAAAATATCCGGGAATATATGCGCAGTTGAAAATCACTTATCATAAATTTATGCATAAAAATCATACTTACAATGCCTGTCTTGCTTAATTTGTCTTCTGTCTTGATAACTTGTGAGAATAGCGATGTGTAGCGTCTATAATTCCGCCATTTTATTTTTTCCTTAACTTTTTCCTTAAAGTTAAGGAACCTACCTAGGTACCTTAACTTTTAAGGAGAAAATCGACCAACTTAAGGGAAAAAATAGTTAAGGAGCTTTATGAATAGCACCTAACGTATTTTATAATATGTAAGGGAAAATCATAGAAATCTTAGGAAAATCCTTAAACTTAAGGAATATTTTTCCCCTAGGAGCTTTATGAATACGGACCCTGATCTGTAGACTAATGTATAATATATTAGTGTATGCACGTGTTAACTACATTATATTTCTTTAGGATCAATATTTATATTTAGTCTGAACTCAAACGGTTCTTTGACAAATAGTCCTGTTTTACTCAGCAGCTTATTTCCAGATTGAAATAAGAAAAATCAATGATTTAAACTTATAAAAAAGTATTTGAAGTGTTTGTGTCATTCATGTATGTAAATGTTGTTGACATGAACACTCGCGATACATTTGTAAGGGAGATCACTGGTTTATCTTTTTGTCTATCATTTAGTGGAGTTACCTCCCTTATATTATTGGCGTATTTAAAGCCCCATTAGCTTTTTGCTGTAGAATAATATATGCAAAAACATTTAATTGTTGATATCATCCCAAGATAATTATTACCGACGAAACAAGCTTTTTCGTCTGAAAACACTCATTTCGCTGTGATTTCTGCTTTTGCGAACTTGAAATATGTAGAGCGCGTGACGTCACTTTACGACGTGTGAATATACGAGGTTCGCGGAATTTCGCTATAACTCAATACGGCGGATACAAATATAATAACAAAATACATCTTGTGAAACTTGGTTGGTTGTTAATATTTGATTAACAACATTATTAAATGTCAAGTATTTAGCTATTAGTCTGTCATTCGTCTACTCGTGTCTATTAAGTATTTCGTTCATTACTACTGATGGTCCGCCTGCTCTTTCGTTAATCATAACAAGGACTTATATACATACATGGATTCGCAACTGCTAAAAATAGCTCAAACGATATCGTTTGGCGATCCCACAATGCATTGCTATATACTCGGCAATGTCCGACAGCTGTAATTGGGTGTTTGCGAATTTGATTATACTAAAAAAAACTCTGGCAATTGGGCACTGGAAATTGGTAAAGGATGCAACAAATTCCTTAAAGATATTGAGATACATTTATGATCCACAAAGTCTAAGTATAAGCATTGCAAAAGGCATCAGTCGAACATTTTAAATTCCAAGATGGCGGACATCTATTATAATCCTTTCGTCTCCGAGATTAAACGTTCGGAATACCACGGATATTTTCGCTGTTATTATCATTCGGATTATCACGGATATTTTCGTATTTTCGCTTTTGTAAACAATAGCTTGTATTCCCGTTGATTCACGTCTTATCATCGCGGGATTTGATTACTTTAAACTGTTAATACGGAAGTTGCGACTCAATGTATGTCTATAAGTCCTTGATCATAAATTATCATTAATTGATATTCTTCCATTTCTAAATCGTTCTTGTCTCTTATAAACAATCGTCTTGCTACATGGAAGTAATGTAATAGACGATGTAATCATTTTTTAATGTCTCCGCCGATAGTTTTACAAGTCCGACACAAAACGCTCCGTAATTCAACGTTGCCCGTTGACGTCATTGTTTTAAGTCTTTTTATGAAGCGCTCTACAGTTTTTGACGTTGAAAATAAACAAGTGTACCGACAGACGTTAAATTTGAAAGAAATGACGTCAATATTACGTGCTAACGTTGTGTAGTTTGGCGAAGATTTTGCTTCAACAGAATCCACGAAACTGGACATAATTTGACTACAAACTTTTAAAAATTATGCCTAATTTTCGAATGCGCCGCATATATGCCTGGTTGTTACTATGGATACTGCTATATATAACGAGGAATGAACTATAAAATAAATTATGTTGTGTTTCAATTCAGTTTAGTTGTGACTTTCTTTGTTTACATTTTTAACTCAAAAGTCCTGTAAATAGTCATGTTATCGAGAAATTCCGCGAACTTCCAGGACAGCACTCGTATATCGTTCTATACATAGCATGACGTCACTACGTTTGTATAAACCTCTATACATAGAACTGATTACTATCCACATTTAGATAGTTAAACATACCCTAAAATATAGTTACGCGGAAGGATGAAAAATGTCAAAACAACCATTTCGGCTGTATGTTATTAACAAAATGTGTTTAGTTATGTAAAATGAATACGTTATACCAGTTCTTGTGCTTTTGTCAATAACACTAATTATTCAATGAAACGCAATGTTGATGCTGCAAATGATGCACGCTTGGCTCCAATGTGTACCATACGGTGACGTCACGTTATGTTATTGTTTATAACTTCCATTTTGTAAGTAGTTCCTGCAAATACCCATAATGCCCCGAGCAGAAGAACACAGGTCAGTGCATATATATAGCATGACTGCGGGAAAACTCAGCTGTTCTATAAATGGTATGATATTGAAAAAAATACGATAGTAGTTTCGGAAACATTTTTTCTTGTTATAAAGTATGCACGCGGGAGGAAAACACACCGGATTCCTAGATATGTTATAGAACAAACAGAAACTATTAGGACCAATGAATTTATAAGCTCATGGGACTTAAAATCATGTATAGGCCTATGTATATGTAAATTTTTAAAATAATATTGTTCTGAAAAATACATTTTTATCGTTACTTTTACCATCAGAGACGATCTTAGTATATTACGATAATTCCTCATACGTGTATTTTGATTGCGAACGCAATATTATAATATTGATTATATAAACCAGTCTTGTAACTTGTTTACTGCCAGGCATAATAATACAGTGGTATTTCTAATAGGCAAGCCAATTATCTATATCACTTCCCGGTCTGGGCCGGATTGTAATATAGATATAAAGCCCGCATTTAAGCAATTTGATTGGCTGCTAGAGCAAGGCCAAAATGTGATCTAGATTCTAGCTAAAATGACGACCATCTTGTATTTTATTGCTATTCCTGTGGTTTTAAAAGGGCATTCCTTGGAACTGAAGCGTCTCGAATAGCAATCAAATTATAATTTTAATACCTAAATCAATTAATGAAAGCCCTGTAAATTATTTACAAAATATCCCGCTAGTTTACTCAAAATACACATTTCAAGATTTACCCAACCTGCCGATTTCGGCCTCAGAAATTATTCGTCATTTTCACAACTCGACCCTTTCGGAAACTGAAATGGTAAGTATTGCTCATACTGCATTCACTTGAAATGCTCAGGTATCGGAAATATCGTTGTCGTCAATAAAAGGCTGATAAAATAAAAATCAGCAACCGTGACGATTTTAAGTACGATAATTTCTAACATGTGTCTTTATTTTTTTTATTTGCAATGATGGAATAGAAGTGTGGTTTTTACAGTTAAATTCATAGCGTCATGACATATGTTATCATATACATTGTATGTTTAACCTGTCCGAGCTTCTATATAGCCATATCAATACTCTATGAATTATGATCTGCTGCGCATAATTCTGCAACGAAAACAATGAAATTGTAAATATACATCATCAACAACAACAACAACAATAGCAACAGCAGCAACCGTGTGACTTTAAATAATCATTAACACCAAGGTGAACATAATAAATAACAACATCTTCATCAAGTTTCAACAACAAATCTTTTTTTTCGTGTATAGAAATTTTGTTGTATTCGCGAGTAAAAAAAATCTGAAAATGACAGTGCCGACTTACTTGCTTCACCGTATGTGAAAAACCACCGGAAGCTTTCTGATCCAAACTTTATACCTGTAGCCCGGCACAAATCTTTAAGTATATTTGCCAAGGGTACATCATCTGCGGTACCAGTTACCCAAATGGCTACAAAATTAACGCAGAACAAAATATATAACAAATGAATTGCTTGTGTCATATTGTACATAAGATATAAACCGACAGAAAGATTTCGTTATTTCTTTATTCATTTATGTTTTGTTTTCATCGGTCTTCATAAACACATGACTTGATACTAAGTTTTTCAGTCACTTCTATGGCCCACATGCAGACTAACTTATATAAACAGTGATTATATAAAGTCACAGTTGAAATACAATTTTTCATTCTTTGGTCGCTGTAACGCAGTTTAATTCAAATAAAAATATAAAAAATAAAGTCATTATTCGCTCTTACAATACTTATTTTTCGTGACTAATTTTTAAATATTATTTCTATCGGTGAGTACATGTACTAATGAATGATTGAAACTTAAAACTATTATTTTCTTTTTCTGTGCAAATGTATAATTTTGTGCAAGTAATAATGTCAATATTTCAGTATGCCACGTTTATTTGGAATACTGTACATTTGACTGCAGATCGTCACATACGATGCTTGACAAAAGTTTACAATTCGTAATGATATATCTTGAAATGGAGTTTCATAAATATATATATATAATTATATATTTAGAGCTGTATGTCGAGTTCATGAATGTTAAGTTGAGTCATATTGATAGGATATAAGATATATCTTACGTTTCTTATATTCTTACATGTAAGTATTGTTAGTTTTATACATTGTTTCAATCTTTTTGTAATGTAAGTATAATTGTTATATGCGTTAGAAAATTCAAACACGCACGCGCTTACATACATACTTAATTATTGTATGCTGCTGAGCGATACACTCGAAAATAATTTTATCATCTCTTATAACTCATATTTTGATGAGTGGCAACACTGTATATGTTTTATTGTCATATGTTGTATGTATGTATAATCTGTAATGGGTTGATGAGATGAAAATAAACAAATAAACTACAATGAAAGATAAATGATAAGCAAATTCATCAAACAAAATGGAAAGATCACAATGCTGAAAAATGCAGTACAATTTAAAATATTGCGCGGTCGGATCATTGCAAGCCATGGATCATAACCGCCTGAGTTGTGCGGCGAATTTTCACTGTTTTAAAATGGTATATAATACTGTCATGGCTCGTGACTTAATTGCAATCAATAGAATCATGTGTCATATCGAATGGCGTTTATTGACGAACACATATTACTTTGAAGTACATGATATAATTTTAATTACGACCTTTTCATAATGTTTTAGTCTAATCAAAAGTGAATGGTTATGCCAAAGACTATGTATGTGTCGTATACATAGGTCATTGATTATGTTGATAAATTTATCCAAAATTAACTATTAATTACAACCCAGTCTTCTCTATATGATGAGTTGCAAACTACGCAGTTGAAAACATATACACAATTTGTTATGCACGTGTGAGGTGAGGTCACTTAGTTACATCGCTGATAAAAACTAGGTGAGACACATTAGTTATACATGTATATTGTGTAACCTAATGAGTTTACTATGGGAATAAAATAGCATACTGTTCACCGGAGAGGCAGCTTATCTCACATTTCAATCAAAGTTTTACTTATAAATCAAGAAAAACTTACCTATGAAACTGTTTTCCACCGGACATAAGTTCCGAACGGATTTACCAGATTGACATGCAAACGCCATCACATATGAGGTTGGACACGATGACCAGAATGTTACATTGTTTCCTGTTTAAGTAATAAATAAAAAACAAACTCATTTATTGTTGTTGCGTGCATATCTACTTGATACCACATCTGAGAGTCTTAAATTGAGATGGTCTTATTTACAGGTTGAAATATCACATCGAAGGAATACTGGAAGAGATCCTAAGCGGTCGTTATATTTAGGTGGTCGCGAAGTAAGGTTGTTCTTTACTGTATTATTTTACAATTTAGCAAAAAGGTTTCATTTTAACTTTCAACATCCAAAGATTGAATTATCACTTTTCAAAATTTCAATTATATTCAAATCTCAATGACGTAACAAAAATTTAGACGACCTATAATTGTTTAATGTCAAATAGATTTTACTTCTTTTGAAATCGATGTAGATGAAAACAATTTAAACGTTATCAAAGCTATGTTCAAAAGCTACCACTAATTTCACTGTAGAAGAAAGCTTTTCTGGTGTTCCTGATTGTAACAAATGTATCTTCAATCCTACCACATCTGGCATCATCACCTCTTGTCCTGAAAATCAAACCGTGACTTTTAATAACGAATTAGTGTTTCATTAGAGTACAGTCTAACATGTGAACAAAGGCCATTATTGGGATAGATATATATACATGTAAATTGGTCATCATTGACAGGTGTTATTTACTCGGAGATCAATTCGTTCAATGTAATCAATGACAGTTTTTAAAAGAATGGCATTTATTGACAGGATCGACATTATTCGGAGGTGGTCCCTAACAAGAGGTTGACTGTATAAGTTTTTTTTTATTAATGTTGGTGTGATATTATATGGGGCGACATATTAAAGCCCGATTATGATTTAGATAAGTTGACAAAGGCCGCTTGATTTTTTTAAGCAGTGGACAAAAAATGCAAATGTTCAGAAGAATTTCTTTAGTAAACTATTAAATTAATATAAACAAGAGCCGTGTTCACATGCCCCCCGCCAAATGTGTTTGCTTGTAACAGGACTAGACAGAATTATTGTTCTTGGTCAATGCATAACTCCTAGTTTCCATCTATTAACATTTTAAGTTTCAAGTCAATCCCGTGTATAGTTTTGCAGGTACTCTCATAAAATGTAATTCATTTTGAAAGTAAATAATAAGTAGATAATTACAAAGCTACACTACATAGAGTTATAGTTCTTGGTCACTGCACTTTTCCTAGGTGTCGCCTGTTCATATTATAAATTTCAAGCCAATACATTAAATAGTTTTCAAGTTATGCTCCGGAAAAAAAATTTAGACGGAAGGACGGATAGACAGCCGGCTACTATTACTATGTCCACCGCAGTCTGTTCGGCCAGGGTTTGTAAATACGAAGCGAAACGCAACCTACTCTCCAATGCTTTTTTCTTCGTATGTTCCATCTTCTTTTTTCGAGAACACAGAGTTGAAATTAATTAATATGTCCAAAGTTGTTGATTTCAGGGTTGCCAGGTAAAGCTCTGCCAATGATCTGTTTGCAACCTTTTGGAACGAAATAAATTGTGAATGTTACAAAAATACATTCGATTATGTCAAAGTGCTGTTAACAGCTCTCTTTGAAAAACCTGTCTTTGATTATTTTAGAAAATCTAACCTTCAAATAAACACCACCTGTCAAGGAAACTATATTTTTTTCTTTCTCAATGGTGGTCTGTGTACATAGTTTTGACTGTAGTTAACTAAATGCACTGCGGATCTCGTATTCATTTCTTTAAATCTTGCTTTGATCAAATTTGCACTAAAATTAGCAGTCCGCATGATGTATAAAACGATGAATTAACTGAAAAGACAAATGACAAAAACTCTATGCTTATTAAAAACTTCACAAAAATTAAGTAAAACAAATGTAAATGTATGTGTCACACTTACATGGGCGTCAAAATCATTCAAAGATAGGACTGCTCTCCCACGTGGCATCTTCACTAATGAACCAACATCATGCCTGGGACAACGTGATGCCGAAAGAGACGAAATGCAAGATAGAAAAACACACAACAAAATACATAAATCCATTTTGAATTTGATGCGGACGTGGTGTCAGACAATTTGGTATATTCTTTGACTTATGACGCTCTCTCAGGTGTCATTTACTGTATAATGTATAGACTTTGAGTGAGTGCTAATACATGTTTTGTTAATGGCCAAAGGTTAATAATATCGATTTTCCAAATAAAGTTCAGATCGACTAAAGCATGCCTAAGGTGAAATATACTAGCATGTACAATGTATGCATACGCATTTCCTATCAAAATCAAACACCTGCGATATACGTGTATAGTCAGACAATTTCTTAAACATTAAAACGTTACTGCAGATCAGCTACATTTTGTTTCACATTATATCGATATCTTGCAGCAATGAAAATACATGTAAACTATTTTATTAGGAAACAGCCTAAATTATATAAACAATGATAAATGCTCGTACATTGAATTATGTGAATTCTTCTTGTTTATGTTACTATTATTTTCATCTGACTGTAATTTAATGATTACACGTGTTCAGTGCACCTGGTCTGTAGACTAATATATAATATATATTATATTAGTGTATGCACGTGTTAAGTACGTACATTGTATTTCTTTAGGATCAATATTTATATTAAGTATGAAATCAAACGGTTCTTTGACCAATAGTCCTGTTATATTCAGCATTGACATCAGAATAATCAATGATTAAAACTTATTAAAAAGTTATTTAAAGTGTTCGTGTCATTCATGTATGTATACAGTATGTAAGGGAGATCATTGGTTTATCTTTTGTCTATAATTTAGTCGAGTTACTTCCTTTACATTAAGCCTAATCAGTAAATAAATAAAAAATAACAATAGATATTTCGATTGGAAATAGAGCTTCAGCGTACTTAAAGAAAAAGAAACATAAAATGATATAATACCCCCCACACACACCCCACACTATTATGTACACGTTTAGCTGTAACATCTTCTACAGAATATAATAATTTATACTAAAAATGACGACATCTATTTAATAACTATTCAAGTAAAGGAACAACTGGTCTCGTCCGTGGTACAGTGGTCAACGCGCTGGTTTTGTAACCCGGCGATCCGGATTCGACTTTCGGTCGCGGCAGGTCTATAGTATGTACCCTCAATATGTGGAGAAGTTGCCGGTTAATAAGTTAGTACTGGTTTGAATACCGTCCAGGAAAACTTGTTAGGTGAATCGGCCTCTGCGCTGCATGATTGTTGAAAAAACCCGGCGTTAACCCCCCCCCGCAAGGAATGTCCTTGACCGTGGAGGTTTCTTCTCTTAAACTTCATTGCAAAAGCGATTGTTAAGCCCCTGATGACATAAGTGTTATTTATTCATTTTGTCCTGAAACATACATTTGAATCGTTACTTAATTTACCGTCCGTGACGATTTTATGATAATTCCTCATGCATATACGTATTTTTAATTCTACAAAAACCTAGCAAACGCAATATTATTATATTCATTTTATAACACTGGCATTAAAAAGTGGGGTTTTTTTTGTATGTGCATATGTGTGCATCAGTGTTTGATTTAAACATAATTTTGACCCGCCTCCGAAATAAATGCCAAAAATGATAAAATTCCATTTCTACGCCGTTTCTGGCACCGATATGTATGCACGTTTGTCTTTTTAAGACATTTCTTGTTACCTTTCCACACGATTTCAAGATGTGTAAAAGTAATAATAAAACAATACGCGCACCTTACATTACATTTTAATGAGCTTGAAACTAGAAAAGAAACGAACTATTTTACGCCTTATTAAGTGTTTTCAAACCGACAGTATGATGCGAGACAGGTGTTTCAAATAACTTTAAATTTCACCAATCAGAACTCGTACCTGTGGGCAGTTTTTTTATGAAATATTTTAATTTTGCCGGTAACGTCAAGTGGTAAGTTCAAAAAAGCATTAAGGTACATCAATTTTTTTTTTAAATCTGTAAATAGTATAATTCGGCACAAAGTTTAGGGTGCCAGTTGATGCTTCCAGTGATTCTACAGGCACTGGAAGATTCTGTCTACCCAAGGTTACGGGTTTTGGTAAACGATCATTTGCGTATCTAGGTGGCTCCCTTTGGAATGAAATGCCACAACATAATTTTATAAGACAAGTTAACTGTTTACAGCCTCCAACATTTCAAGTTCATCGTCAACGCTCATCTGCTTGCTGGTGTTTGAGATTGTTGTTTTATAAACATTTTAAATACTATGATTGAGTCAATCATTCTTAAATTCTGTGATAGTAATTTTGTTCTTTGATAATAGTGATCTCAAAGATTAATTTGTATTCCATTTTCTTTTATTTTTTTCACATAAATTGAATGTATTGTTGTTTCCTTGGTATTTACCTTAATTCTATAAAGGACCACAATGAAAATAAGATTTTACTTCCTTGTGTTATCCTTGTATTTTAATCAAAGACCTACATGTGTATACTATAGTATAGGTCTTTGTTTTAACGTTTGTGACATGGTTTTAATTTTCTACTTTAATATATCTATTTACCTTTAATAATTTTACAATCTCATTTTTTATATTCAGTAATATGTTTTTGTTTGAACCCTGTATAATTTTATATGCGAATTTTGTCAACTGTTATTTTTTTATTATATATATCAGAGACGTATAATATATCGTTTATTATACATCTGTATATATGTATTGCATTCTGAACAGAAACTTATTTTATGTGTAATATATATTATTGCCTATTTACCGGCATGTTGTTTACAAATGGTTAGAATATGAAATAAATAATAATAATAAATTATACTACTCGTATAATTAATTATGAGGACAAAATTAGCATTCGCTACCCAATGGCACTGTTGTAGTTCATTATATAAGTAGATTATAATTGCATCTTTAGCCTGTTAAAAGTGTTTATCACAGGAGTTTATAGAATATTTGAATAAAATTGAAACTGTTGTTGAAGGACACTCCATTCCGTGATTTTAATATCCACGTATCTGTAGAACCCAAAGGATTAATTTCTACCCATTATACGGAAGAAGAAGAGAAGACCTTATTTTTCACGTATATACGCCCTGATTAACGCAGAATATGTCAAAAGAAAATTCTTCAATTTTCTCCGCTATTGAAAGTATATTATCTAATAATCTAAACAATTCATTGTCTCAAAAGCTTCTTATAATCCGAGACCAGTTCTTACCTACCAAAACTAATGGAAATTATTAAAGCGAAACTTCTATTATGTTGGTTTCCCCGTATTTTGATTGGTCTGAGATCTCGATACGGAAATTTCCGTACTACTCCGGGTTTTATCGTTATTATGCGTATAAAGCCTGCGCTGTGGCGATACATCCGTTATTCATAAACTTAACACACGTCGTAACAACAGCTCAAGCCAGTAGAATTTTAAATCGATTTTGTGTTTAATTTACGTAAATAACTCAAAGAAAATGGGTGAGGACGAATATTCATTAAGTGTGAGTTGTATTGTGTCGGATTATATGTCACACAGAATTCAAAAAGATGGATTTTCATGGCAGGTTTCGCCAACACGAAACTGTCCAGACAGTCGTGTACTTCGCACTGTGCGGAAACTGTGCTCCGAGTTCGAAAGTAGATACGAGTCCCACTTCAAGGATATGTGTTCAACTTGTTCTGAAAATGAATTAAACTCAGACGCTTACATGAGTGTATTAGAACAAATTATTGTTGATGGACTTCACTGGGGTAGAATTATCGCAATATTCACATATGCAGGGACAATGTCTGTGTATTGTATGCAAAATAACAAAGAAGACAAAGTTGACTGGATAAGAGAATGGACTTGTTCATTTATTCATAGTCGTGTAGAAAATTGGATCAACCAGAATGGTGGATGGGTGGGTATTTTATATAATATTAGATGTGGTAAACACGAAGTAAAATTAGAGCAAGAATAATCCATGGTTGAACCCTTGGCTGTTGACTGTACCATTTTTGCGAAAGGCGGACTTGGCCGATAAAGAATCTCATCAGGAAGACTGTCCGCCAACTTATTTACGTTAACACCTGATGTATACTTGTTTACTTTTTTGGTCCAACAGAATTTTCAAGCTTGTCAGACCGAATGTCTGGCAGATTATTTTTGCCGGTACATTACAGATATTGGACGTCACATGAATGGCCCATGTAATTCATTAAATTCTGCTGTCAGGTTGGTCAATTTCATAAATGAATTGGAGGCCATCCTCTAAGTCTTAGCATGAGCCAGACGGAATGTATGATAATATATCTTACCATCTCTTAGTCTTACCATACTTAGTTACAATAACAAATACTAAATATTGCAATCTGAATAAAACTGTAATGTCCTGTTAAAGTGTTTTATATTTAACATAATGGTAGAAATAGGGAGATTTTTACTTAAATACTATACATGAATAGTGCTCATAAAAGCCTCATTTTGTTTCATGAAGATCCCACTACTTGTCTGCATGACTATATTTGGTCTTAACGTTCAATCAAGGAAGTATTGTACACATACAATTAACTTGATTAATGTTAAAAGTTAAAACTTAAACCGTTTCCTTATTCTTGAGTGAAACTTATTGTTGAAACTCCAACAATCACTTTTCCTGGAAATAATGTTTGTCAAGTTGCCAAATAACATGTAAATAAACTCTTAGGCTTGTAAAGTGAGTCATGACTGATGAATGTACTTCAGAAAAATAACAGTATAAACTGCAAGCTGTGGGACTAGGATAAACATACTTGTTCTACTTAAACATACATCAGTTTGCCGCTGAATTATTTCTCATGCTGGTATCTGATGATTTTATTAACTTATTAATTGATGTTAATTACAAATAACAACCAATTAAAGTCATGTAGGTTAAAGTTAATTATATGAACAAATTATAGATGGAAGGGCAGTTGATATATTACCTTGGCCCAATATAATTATGCAGATCATAATTTTATAGAATTATTCACTTTTTGAGACTTGCATAAAAATATTTGTTTTCTTACTAGCATGATAACACTAGCTATGTGGATGTGTTAGGATAAAACTTTAAGTTAGAGATCTGGTTGAACTTGAAGTAAATAGTGTTTACAAATTTATTAAAATGTGATAGGCTGATAGCTTATTATCATATTTAATTATCCTTGTTATCAAATGGTTATATAATGATATGATAGGCAGTATTGTAATAAAGTAGGACAAGAATTAATTTTGTAAGGGTTCAACACTTGACATAAAACTATAATGTTTATAAATAGGGATCACTGGTTGTATTTTCATTGTTTAATTTATCTCTGGTACCTGTTAACATGCATTATTTCATTGACACCAGTCTGTCTTGATTATATAACAGTCTTACTTCAACTTACTTCAGTTACTGTACCATGGGTCCAAGTATGGGACTGTATAATGACTACATCTTACATGACGTACACACACGTCACAGTCCTAAATATAAGCTGGACTTTGTGTATTGAATAATTGGTCATAATACTGATCTGACTTCATGACCTTTCTTGTGTATAGTATAATACATTTGATTATTCAATAGTCCTTCTTCTAAAGAAAGGTCTTAGTTATCAATTAATCTATTATCTAGAACAAGATCAATAAAGTCTCATTGTCTGGACAGTGTAGTTTACAATTCGATCTAAAAATGTATGACCTGTATCATCATATCTGCTTGTCCGTCATAAGATTCATTAATCCAAAGACATTGTATATGTATATATATATTGCCGGTTAATGTTATCTTTTATTATTTTATATTATGGTTATTTTATTAAATAACAAAATAAACAATGATTTTTTGTGTTTTTCAGAAAGGACTTGTTGAGTTCTATGAAAAAGGTTTGGCTAAACAAGAACCAGAAAAGAAAGGATGGGGATTCCTTATGGGGGCCATAGGCGCAATGGCGTTAGGGGCACTTATTGTCAACCGAGCATGATTCCTCTCTGTCAACTTTCAATGATTAGTTTAGATGACTTCGAGTTGGGAGATTTTGAATGCCACAATATTCGAAGACAACACAAAAGCGGTCTAAGAATTGACAAGTAAATCTGGGCAATTTAGTATATTGTCCTGATTGCATTTCTACAAACCTCCAGTCTTCAGATTATTGACAGTGATTGTACTGACACTTCATCTTCCCAGTACATGCAGATGGGGTGTGATTATTGCATAACAGTGCTTTATAGAAAAGTCAGAACTGAAAAATGTTACAAAATATGTACTGCAGAAATTCAATATGATAATGCCTGATACATGTATGACTTTTGAATTTTTGTATATTTCTTAATGATATTACAACCTGTATGGTATACAGATTGAGAATTTTTTTGTAAGTTTATTTACAAATCTATATATAGGTTATCAAATTTATCATCTTTTATACTTCGTACCTTACAATTTATAGAGCATCAACTTGTATAAACCCATCTCTGTGGTCAAGTGGTTAAGGTTGCTGACTTGAAATCACTATAGCCTCTCACTAATAGAGGGTCATGGGTTCGAGCCCAGCTATCGACCAGGTCTCTTTATGTGAGAAAGTAGGCAGTTGCTTACGGAGGATGGGAGTTTAGTACTGGTTCCTCCCAGGAATGAAGGTTAGGTGAACTGTCCGCCTCATGTGACTCTTGTCTGTTGAAAAGGGGCGTAAAACTCAAAACAGAAACAACTTAGTGTTCTGAGATAAATTTTGTACTTAATAAAATTTACTGATTCTTCTTGAAAAAAAAGGAGTAAAATTCAATTTCTGATCCTTCATTCTCTGATTACAATTTTACATGTAAATTGTTACTCCTAGTCAAGTTATATAATATTTAATTGTGTGAATATGTTGAGAAAAACTACTTATATGACTGGATATATCTTCAGTTGATATTTGACTTGCCATAGTTTGTGAAACAGTATTACCATATATGTAAATTTCCCATTTTTCAACATTATTCAAAGTATTCATTGTTTAAGGATTGTTCTGTGTGTTTTTTACACAAATGAGGTTATAGTTCGGATCATTGATTCAATGGTACAGACTTGAAACAAAAACCACAAATATGTGAATAGTGGGTAGATCTTATAAATGCTTCTTAATTTATCAGATATCTGCTGTCAAGTTTGTTCTTAGACATACCTGTAGCTGTAATACGACCTTCATTGCTTCAAGTACAAAATTCAGATAAAGTTTATGTATAGATTTAAGTACATAATAGATTATCTCTTGTTATTTCACAGTGATTACCTACTGGTTAAAACTATTTAATCAGTGTATTGGTGGATATCTGATACCAGTACAGAAACTATAGGGAAATTAAATCAGTGGGTAAAATACTTCAAGTTTCATGTGAAATATCTAAAGTAAAGGAAACATCAGTTGTGAATCATTCTGATTTCTAGTCAAAGCATGATCCCCGTTTCAGCTGAAAGCTCTCCACATGTACTCTCATTGAATGTTTCAGATTGTCACATTTTATAAAATCATATAAACTTTAAGGACTTTGGTATACTGAGATTGATGAAATATGTATATGGTACAAATTAGATCTATTACTTACACACATATATACTTAACAACAAGTTTATACAATTTTGAATATTATTTTGTTCAGCCAAGTGTTAAAACTTCGTCTGGTGTAATTTGAAGGTAATAGTCAATAGCTGTTGTGAAGTGGATCTATTTTTGTGTTGATCGGCCAATTTAATATATTCTATTCATGCACCATGTATGCATCTATTCTACATTTTTTTGGTTAATTTACATTTTAAAGCAAATAGTAAAGGTTTATGTCTGTGTATGAAAGTTTAACCACATCATAATCTTGTATGACTCATCTTCTAACACAGGTAAACAAACTGTTGAGTTTCACCTTACATATAGGTGTTTAAATTTGTTTATACAAATAAATTGGTTGAACTTTTCACATATATACTTCTTTTGTGCCAATAAACTTGTTTATGTCAATACAAACAAGGCATCACATGTAGTTGAACTTTTCACGGTATGTTAATGTAGGTCAGAATATTGATTTTCTGGTTTTGTTCGCACCATAATAATCTATTGTTCTGTAGTCCTTACAGTATCGGTATAAAATTGTTTACATAATTTCAAATCCAAATGATTCAGTTTAAACTGAACGGCCCTTAATATTCTATTGAAATCCTTGTCTTAATAAATTGATAGAATTAAATAGTCAGTACCACACTTCAATGAGAATATTTATTGGATTGGCCATTGAATCTATAGAAATATATCGGACTCTCCTTTTCTTTTGTTAAATTTTGTACTTGTTAAAATATAAAGTTTGGGACCAGTGTTTTCAGTATAAATCATAATGATAATTTGCATACATGTATCATTAAACTCATTGGTTTGCTTGATTGGATTATATTGAGAAAAATGTTTGCTTCAAGTTATGTTAGACAAGCAGTTTGTCATGTACTTCTCTCATAGACTCTGACAGTACTGGCAATATTCAGAAGCAGCTAGTTCAATAATTGTTAGGTTTCAAGCAAAATAAACAATTTTTGACAAAGTTCACTCTTCATTGGTTTAATAATATTTATTTTTCTCATTTGTCATTCAGTTTATGTTTTAGTTTATTCTATGTATTAGGGGCTTTTTCAACCCTTTTTGTGTTCATGTACAAATGTGCATTGTATATAGTTAGAACACTTGTTTTATCTACACACATATTAGTTTTATTGAACAAATTTCAATTACTTATAGCCAAGGACTATATGTTTTATCAAAGTTTTAAAATATTTTATGCAAGTTGTCTGTGTGATATTATAATATGCTGCCCTGGTTCAACACGCTAATTATTGACCCAGTCTGTTAATAACCAGACTTTCATTACAAATATTGAAATATAGCATAAATTTTGTAATGTGGACGGTATAAATATATACTTAATGTCATATATTTGGCAATATTTTCCTTTCATCTTGTAAATTGATCACATTATATGTATATTATAGCTATTGTTATTTTTTTATGTATATGTAATAATGAATAAAATACAACAAATGAATTTGGAGAAGTGACTGTTTCTTGTTTCTGATGCTCACTCACTCAGATGTTGATATAGTTTCTAGTGTTATAACAACTGAAATGTCCACATTTATTCATGTACTTGCTATAATGTGGTTCATGATTGTAGCTGTTCCCCCAGGCTCTTGACCGTAACAAAATTTGACAAGATGGATTTGTGCTCAGTGCAAACTTGGATGATTATTTATCATTTTGTATGTACTAAATACAGCTGCACATGTCTACAATCTAAATCAGATCTGAACATTAATTGACGGTCCAGCTTTTTGTATACCTACTTGACGTATTTGATGAGCTTATGGTGTTGGCCATGTTACAGAATAATGAACAAAATGACAATTTAATCTATAAGTACACCTAGGACATAGCATTATATACAGTACAAACACTCCCCAACTACAATTCTCATGTACTTGTATTATGCTAACATAGACTGAACCGTCTAAAAAGGGACACCCACCTGTCTTTATGTAATTCGCTTGTGGTAGAAAACACCTACATTTTAACTAATAATCTTGATATTTTTGTGGTGCATTTGAAAGATACGATATCATCTGACCAGCCAATCAAATATTGAATCGACCAATCACGAACTAACAATATAAAGGTGCTGTCACACTGAAGGTTTAACTGACAGTTATTTGTTTCCTCATTATATCCTATCCAATCCTGATTCACACAACGCTTTGTTAAAGATAAAGATTAATTTCCGCACATTCTGATACGGTTATATTAAGTAACAAGTGGTAATTTTAGTCTACATTCCCCACCATATGAAGAAGGTAAAATATTACAGTATAAGGAAGTGCACCCAGTGAATTTATAACCACCACAAAATTTCTTCAATGCCAAGAGACAAATAAATTTAAAAAGAAATTTTGCGTGGACTTCCTGATATCGTATTGTACGTCGACGCTTTAACGAAATTTGCCGGTATTTTTTCCAGATTTTCTAGACCGACAAGGATAATTTTGTAACGATCAGGGAATCAAGAAGATAAACTACAACATAATTGAAATTTATATCATTATAAAGAAGAAAGATGCAAAATTGTGCACATAGCTGGGAAAATATTGTACTTATATTGCAAAATGACTTTCTCGGTGCTTGAATTCCGCCACCTTGCATAGTTTTAGGAATTTTCTTGTATGTTAATACACAATGTTTTTATAAATCGATCAGGGAAGCAAGAAGATAAAATACAACATAATTGAAATTTATATCATTATAAAGAAGAAAGATGTAAAATTGTGCACATAACAGGGAAAATGTTGTGCTTATACTACAAAATGTCTTTCTAGGTGATTGAAATTCCCACTTTTGCTTAATTTTAGAAATTTCCTTCTTTGTTCATATAAAAAATCTAGACCGACAGGGACAATTTTGTAACGATCAGGGAAGCAAGAAGATAATATATAACATAATTAAAATTTATATCATTATAAAGAAGAAAGATGCAAAATTGTGCACATAACAGGGAAAATGTTGTGTCTTGATTATTAATAAAGTAATTACAAGTTAAATAAAGACTTTCTCTATAACTCTATATAGAGCACCTGTCACCGCCATATCATCGATATCGCAAAAAAGTCGATTTTCAAGGGGGACAACTTTCCCGATAATCCAACTGATAAGCTCTGAAAGCTGGCAATGGCAACCCTAAAACACGTAATTCTGTTTATTCATATTGTACATGTATATTTTTACATCAATAGCTTGAAGCATGGTCAAACATGATGTCTGTTTTCTTTATACAAAACATAACAATTCATTAAGTTATCAGTACTCAATAAAAATCTCATAACTTCAAACAGAAATTAAAAACTGCATGACATCAGCTGATCCCAGATCCCAGACTTGTTACAAGGAGAAATCTATATAGACCGGCACATGTGTTATATAATTTGACTGTCAGTTTGGCTGTTTGACAAATGAAATATTTCTCACATGACCTGGACTATTTAAATCCATTTTCTAATTCAAATATATGTGAAACATGACTTTTAAGAATGGAACAGCTCACCTGTGAAGTTAAATTTATGTCAACACATTGTTTATGAAAACTTATTATTCTAATGGTTTTTGATTCGAAAGATTATATGTGTCATGTTATGTGAACTAAGCTTTTATGTTGTATTATTATATTTTAATTGATATATATCTTACATTCTCCCATTATTTCAATAGAAAGCGGCAGAGTGAGCAGGAAGAATTGTGTTCATGAATTTTTCTTTATTTTTTCTCGTATAGTTCATGAATAGTTCATGAAGTATAAAGAACTATTTGACATGGGTTTAAGATCAAACACGATAAGTTCACATACCATTATTTGGCCCACTACCTTGAAAATAGATAAGTCCTAGCTATTGAGCCATTACAATGACTTTAAAACAAACGATGTAAGGGTTGGGACATACGTCAATATACCATTTGCAGGTTTAATACATTATTAAATATCATATAATTATGTTATGGCTAAATTGTTTATTGTGGTAAGCAGCTGCCAAGACTACAGTTATTATTGATATAAAATTATCATACTCGATCACGCACGGTGTTTATACGCACGTCAAGATACAATGTACGTGTATATATATTGTGTTTTACAGTCATAAAACACAATTGTCTGCATTTTTAGGATTGTTTATCAAATAGTTGACATTTTTTTTCATTTTTAGTCTCATGAACTGGTAATCATGGCGAAGACCGCCTTTATATTATAACATAAATACATCCAATGGCTTTTGCTCGCCCATATGGGATTTTCCCGGTGTTGGGCCCGGGGTAAACAGACTCAATAATAATGCATTGGGTCAAATATACTGCAGCGAGACCATGTCACATGTTTGTTCGCCGTTCGTTGATGTATCGTGCCACACGTTCACTTCGTCCCATGCTCGTCTGGTTGGCTCAGTGGGTTGAGGTCATAGATCATTGTATAAGAGATCTAGCGGGTTGGTGTTCATGCAAGGCGCACATGTTTCTCCAAGTCAGACTGTGTGACCGTAAGTATTCCTCTAACTTCATGTACTAGTATTCCCAACTTATAGTTCACATACCAATTGAAGGGAACTGATTAATTTTGAAGTTTATTGACATACTTGGGGGTATAGTCAGCCGTTCCTTACTCTGCATACTCGCCTTGATGATAAGTCTCATGCGCGCATTTTACAAATTCGATGATTTCTGCTTCCGGGCATCCATCCTGATATATCAATTAATATTCTAGAATCATCTGAGATTTATCAGGTATCAATCCCTACATAATCATCAATTCACGTTTTAGAATAATCTGTGATTAATAAAATGTAAATTGTGATAAAATATTATATAACTGCTTGAATTGAAATGAGCTTTGACGAGCGATGATTGTCGATAAATACATCTTGTCATATTTGCGGTCACCGCGTTGGTCCGCATAATGTCAGTCATACGTCTGTGATTGTATAAAACATTACTTAGGGCTGGCACAGCGTTATTCTAAAATCAATGGAACAAGCGATTAAATATTTAAATGGAATGTTTGATTTGAACAAATGCCAGGTATTTTAAATTTAGACTACATTGTGAACATTTGTTATATGACTGAAAGAGAATTTATAATTAACAATGTCCTTCTGTTATACTTGTACTGCGTATAATTTACTGCTAATACTGTACATAGCCGTATCCAAGCTTATTTCAACATAACTGATCAATACCAGGGACAATATATAGCATGTAGATAGTCCCTGGTGACACTGTCCTGGTGAAGTTCACAATACGAATGGTAGACACACATCAGTTTTGATGATAGTATGAACGGATCAATTCATTCGTTATTTCTAATACACAACAGCTGAACTATAAACATCAAAGTATTTTTGAAGTCTGACTTCTTCTAAAGGTTACTGAAATCGATCTATAGACAGTAAAGGCTTTTTTAAACGGTGTGTGATTCTTTATGTACAGTACAACATCTTCAGACCGGCCTTCTCTTGGGCAACAACCTCACTTCGACAACAGCATGAGTTTTGTTCAACTGCACGGTTTTACTATTAATTTAAACCTATCTAGAGCAACAATTGAACCTCTCAACAACATCATGATTCTGATATTCTTAAAGGGTGTTGCTTTGTTATTGTAGATGTTGCACTGTATTTGTATGACATCTGATAAACTGTTGTGAAATATGTATGGAAGCAGACGTATACAGTATCACATGAATCAATACACAATACAAAATGTACATAGCACCACTGGGACCAGTATCGACTGGTATTAACCATAGCTATAAATAGTTGGAATATAGGTTAATATAATCTATGTTAATGGTCATACGATATTGAATGGTATGTGCTGTATATATATTATCGAACGAGAATAGTCTGACGCAAGTCCTACGACCCAGATAATTAAATCGTTTCTGTATGTACACCGTTTTGGCAACTTGTATTCCCATTTAGTCAATTTACTAATTTTGTATTTTTCGTGATCTACTCTGTAGACATATTCACGTGTACACTTCTAGATCATGACTATATTTGAATTAATTTAGTTTATATGCTTCCATTTGTTAACAACATGCTTGATAAACATATTATGTTTATTTAATGTTTTACATACTATATATGCATATGCATGTATGACTTCTTTACTTATTTCCAAATATGACTAGATTGTTTATGATGATTAAAACATACTTTGAAATCAGACAAACAATGCCTAAAAGATACGTCAAAAGAAAATAAAAGATTATTCAACAGACGTATAACATATGAAACACTGGATTTATTAATGAAAGATGGTAATAATTTTGAAATACATCTAATCCATCCAACAGTACGTATACTCATACGTTTATCACTATAATAAGTTAATACTTCTAATAAATAATTCTTCCATCAGTAAAGGAAGACAAAACGAAACAGAAACCATACAATAAAAAGAAAAACGAATAAAAAATAAACATAACACCAATGGACAGTGTGGGAAGAAACAAATAACAAAATTATCAAATATATCAAACAAACCAACAGCACATTTTTTGTTATTCATTTACTAAGGTTGAACATTTTCTTTATTCATTATTTTACACACACAAAATGATATGATTTTTCCAGACCGGAGTTGTCGTTTCTTGATAAACAATACGAAATGCGTGAATAATTGGTTGTGGAGATGATTCTAATTATGTCTGGTTACCACGAAACCATTTTCAGTTTCCACACCTGAGATGATATGATTCCGTGTTTAATTTTAGACGATGATTTCGTTGTAATGTTTTACTGAATACAATATACTGAGTCATACAACCATTAAACAAAAGTATTATATAGAATATAAGTATTATATATG
This sequence comes from Lutraria lutraria, assembly GCA_964023205.1. Taxonomy (NCBI): domain Eukaryota; kingdom Metazoa; phylum Mollusca; class Bivalvia; order Venerida; family Mactridae; genus Lutraria; species Lutraria lutraria. The sequence goes on from OZ026848.1 coordinate 1,697,753, forward strand.
TAATTAGTACTATACAGCATATCAGTATAGTATTACATATAATATTTGTATTATATAGAATGTCAGTATATTATTATATAGAATGTCAGTATAGTATTATATAGAATGTCAGTATAGTATTACATATAATATTAGTATCACATAGAATGTCAGTATAGTATCACATATAACATTTGTATTATATAGAATGTCAGTATATTATTATATAGAATGTCAGTATATTATTGTATAGAATGTCAGTATAGTATTATATAGAATGTCAGTATAGTATTACATATAATATCAGTATAGTATTATATATAAAATTGGTATAATATAGAATGTCAGTATAGTATTATATAGAATGTCAGTATAGTATTACATATAATATTAGTATCACATAGAATGTCAGTATAGTATCACATATAACATTTGTATTATATAGAATGTCAGTATATTATTATATAGAATGTCAGTATATTATTGTATAGAATGTCAGTATAGTATTATATAGAATGTCAGTATAGTATTACATATAATATCAGTATAGTATTATATATAAAATTGGTATAATATAGAATGTCAGTATAGTATTATATAGAATGTCAGTATAGTATTATATAGAATGTCAGTATAGTATTATATAGAATGTCAGTATAGTATTATATAGAATGTCAGTATAGTATTATATAGGATATCAGTATAGTATTTTATATAATGTTAATTTAATATAGAATATCTGTATTTTGCATACTATCAATACATGTATTATGTATAATATTAGTGGTATATATGGAATATTAATATCATATAGAATAAAAGAATTATATAGAACAATAGTGCATAGAATAGCAGTATACTATAGAATATTAGTATTACACAGAATATCAGTATTATATAAGATATTTGTATATATAGAATAACATTGCTGATGTGTATTGTTTTTCATATATATTATGTAGTCTAAACTTTATGGCGAAAGTTGTAACAAAGACACTGACAATTAATGTGAGGTATATAGTTTTATGTTTTCATCAATTGAGAACACCTGTGTGAATGAAATATCGAGATGCAGAACTGAGCAGGAAATGTTCACGAATGTGGCAACTTATCAAGATTTCCTGTCATTCTGCCATATGATCAGTCAATGCCAGGTTATTTCTAGTGATGGTTTTCTGTCTGTAATACAATGTACGTAGTTGATTGTAAACTTGGGGGAGGATTGGCTGGTTAGAATGTGAATAGTTTCACCGAAAAAGAAACGTTCTTACACGTTTTAAACAATTTACGTAATAGATTTAAAGGATTGTGAAAACATAGACTAAATATTAAATTAACTCGCATATGTTATGAGTCAAGGAGTACTGTGTATTTCATAACTCCTTAATTGATGCTAAAACCTCGTTGTGATCTGACCACCAAGCCAAGATGCTATAAGCAAGAACGTATATACATGTAGTGTATTCAACTTTTTAAAAAACATTTTGATCGATGGTTTACAGATGTACGCTCTTACAAACTACTATAATAAGATCAGCCAGTTCTAATATAACTAACCAACTCAGTTCAGTTAAAGCTTATTTGAGTGGGAATTAAACCAGAGTATCTACGAACAATAAAACGAGTTCTCTGATCTGATGTTAAGTTTTGTAAACGTTGTAATTACATTTACAGTGTAATAAATGGATATACAATGTAATAATTAATTTATGCACCTTTGTACATTTTAACACTACATACCAAAAATATGATTTTATGTCAATGGAACGTCGAGGAACCTTGATGAAGATCTTGATGAGTACACATTTAACAGACGGACAACAAACACACATATATATTATAACGTACTAGCTAATACCCATGCCAATAATTTCATATAACTAACGCATACATATATATGTACTTGTAACATAAATGCCGTAAGTAAACGATTAAGTATATATTAACTGCTCAAGTTCCAGCCCTCTATTGTGTCCTTATGAGTATGTCATTTATCAAATACGTTTCAAGTAATTACCATTCGGAATATAACGCACCCCCAGTTAATCGAGGTATGCCGAATAAGTTAAGAAGCAAACATAATAATGCCTGTGGTCTAATCATAAATATATGTGCTGCAATAATCAAGTTGTTACGAATTCCTCTTGGATGATAAAATGTGCATTTCATGTTGCGTGAGTAATCCACTTGCCAAGAATGCTTCATTTTCGCGAGGCTATTTTTTTTCTCCTGGAAGGGAAAGTACGAAGTATGTTTTGTCTTGGTGAATAACGAACTCAAGATATTTAAGACGTTCTTAAAGGGGTTAGGTTCGACATATAGCCCTAAGATTGATAAAAGTGCTTCTATAGGAGTGGTGCAGAATTCGGTGACCTTCTTACATAATTATTTTATGTTTCATGATATAGTCATAAACCTGTATTTATGAAACACATGGTTTATAATAGTATTAATACGTACATTCTTTACATTTCTCAATAGCTTTTCAGACAGTCTTGGAATGTTATTGCTTTTAATCCATTATTCTTTCCACCAAATGGTTCATAAATGTATTGGATTCGAATACAGAATTATTATATTCATATATTATGGCTAGTGTAGTGATTTGAAAATCAGTCGGGAAATGAGGTTTATTCTTGAAAGTGGCCATTGAACAAATTTATTCGGATTTAGAATAAATATAGATAGAATACATATACTAACGATCCCTACTTAAGTACATGTAGTCCATAATAAGATCAAAGCGTATAACATAGTGATTTAGTGGGAGAAAAAAGCAATTGGTTTCCAATTGCAATGTACACAAATTTATTTCAGTTCGACATATTTTAACTCCATATAAGCCGAATACTAGTATACGAAATTCAAATTTTTTTATTTCACATGTACAAAATGTATGAGTAAACGTTAATTGTTCATAACCCGTCCCTTAAACACTATTAGAAGTGATGAAATGCTATAACTCAGAAACACAGAACCGGTTAAACTGGTTCCCGTTCCATGTTGCAGTACATAACAGACAACCCAACGGGAACCAGTTTAAGAACCGACTGAACTTCTTATCATTGGCTTATATTCCATAAAAAAACGCGACCGATATTTAAACATCTGAGTAAATACGCTTGGTGTAATTTTATAGGACGAAAAGAAATGTGTTTGTCTAGGTATAGAATATATTACTTTAAAAAGTCAGTATCTAGTTCGTGATGATTCATCATCAGCTTATTGCACAAAATGAAGGTTTAGAGTCTACATTTTTTTATTAAATGATCATGATAACTGTTCGTGAACATCAAAATACAAAATGTCTATTTAATAACAGTTGCTATTTATAATACTTGATATCTTAATATTAAAAAAAACTTCAGACAATTAATTATATGTTTTGATGCGACAGTGTTGTTTGAATGAATTAAAATTAAAGTGCTAAAAATTGGTCACAAAACCGTTATATTTTTTATCATCTTTATTTTTACAGTATTATTGCTTACTACATGTAATATCTAACGGCAAGTTCCTTCATAAAATAGTCGTTGATATTTAATTGAAAGTTCGTGGATATTTAATTAATTTTTATTTTCTTTCAAACTCACGACTGGTTTCTGTATTTATGTGGATATCTGTGAAAAGAAGGAACCAAAAATGAATCCCGTCCGTAGATAAGATAATACTGAAAACGTAAAGATGGTCGGTCAGTCATTTTGTTGAGTATACATTGTATTCATAGCCATTTGAAGACGTGTCTGTATATTTGATAGAAAATGACTTGTCTAAAATCTATGTTTTTACAGACACTGAATAAATTACAATATATTCAACTGTCATACACATTCATGCGATACACAGTGAAACCTGTTTTACTGAGAGATAACCACTGAATAAAGACCACCATGTGAATTAAGGAATTAAGGCCATTTCTTTAAAACTTTCATTGGTTATAAAGAACAAAACGACCTCTAAATAAACCCCACCTATCAGTAACGACCGCAGTTAGTCTGTCCCTATTATGTATTCACAGGCTAGAATGTAGACAGTTTTTATTGAAGAGCATCGCTTCATCATCCAGTTTCTATGGTGGAGGTAGAAGCCAGGCGTCTAGGATAGAACCACCGACCTTCTGTATGCTAGCTGGACGTACAGCCTAGTCTGTGGTACCATGTGGGATGAGAACCCAAAGAGGTGAGAGGGTATAGCAATGATAGGAATTATTTATTCTCCTATATCATACATTCGTACTATTTACATATAATCATACACCGTTTTTATTTGATATACGTATATTTCCAATCGACAAAATCTCGCAATCTCGTGAAGATCATAAACAACTACTCAGACTTGAACATTTCCGAAATAGTATTCACTGTATTGATTAATATCAAGGAAGGCATTTTAGTTCTTGTTAAAAATATTCGGGGTCAATTTTCACAAGTTACGATTTTGATCAGTGAGTTTAGTTTTTAGGCAGACACAATAGCGTGACTTCTCGAGGAATGGCCAGTCCTCTGTCAAGACACAGTGAATCGGTTAGAAACTAGAGACATTCAAACGGACAAACTTGAGAATGTACTCACTTGACACTACCTGACCTTACATGAGATCTGATGTAATACTCGTGATTATGATTGTTCAATACATCAGCAAAATACTTGATGAACGGTCCACGTCATTTTGATTATCTCTATATTCATAATACATTTATTAGAATAACTAGCTCATAAAGTTAGGGTGTACTAGTTTAAAGTTCTACGTTTTGAAATAAAGATTTATCAATATTGATATGAGTGGTTGTCTCCGATGTCTCGACTTACCTTATATGATAGCACTATCCTTTTTTAATGTAGTCATAACAGTCAAACAGAAGGTAAGGAGTTCCCAGCGTAATTGAAATAAAATCTATTAATTCATCACGCATATTTTTACTTGAAAATAAGCGTGTAATATAATGATAAAGATCAGTGCGGATGGGCCCGGTTTCAATGTGATTTTGGGCGTGTCATTATCTATTCATTAGAACTACATAATCATATTTAAACACTTTGTAAACAATATTTGAATCCATCAACGAACAACTACATGTACAGTGCTTCCCTACCAAAGCAACAACCATTGAGAGCACAGGTGTTTGGCACAGACCAGGGATAGTAAATAATACTATATTTGACCAGAGCCCACTTACATGTATATTATATATATTACAGCTGGGACGACGTGCCAAACACCTGTGTTTGAGAATTGCAAACTTATGTTATTGTTGAGAGGTTGTTGCTTTAGAGAGGTTAAACAACTAGTTAAATCGTACAGTGGGAAAAATCATCCTGTTGCTAATTACTAACTTCCACCGAGGCGTAAACTCATTAACTCGTCGTAATGAACGTCGAACACAAACTCATCGATAAAAATAAATAATTAATCAACGTATTTATTTTGTAAATAGTTGTTTTGTATTGATGTTTTCTTCCGTCTCCACGATATTAAACATTTATCATGTTCATTGTATCATTACAGACAAATCAATAAAACCTGATCAATGATGAATAGAGTTATATGATCGATTTAGAATACTTTTTATGTGATTTTTACTGACAGTTAAACCTGTGAACAAAGGCAAAACTTTAAGATGACAAAAACGCGGTCTTTATTGATAGGTGGCCTTTATTTTGAGGTCATTTTGCTATTTTAATAATCAATTATTGTAAATATGTCAATGATTCGAATAGTGCCTTTATTCACAGGTTGGCCTTTACTTGGAGGTGCACACATACACATGTTTCACTGTATCTATTAATAAATTGATTGCTGTGCTCATGTATTATCGCGTGTCATATCAATACAGACATAAACAACAAGTTGTTTACGATGGGTATTACGTTTCTGATCATGCAGCAAATTGATAGTCACGTGACATTTTATTCAATTCTATTAATTCAAGTTACATTAAACTTTGGAAAGTCATGTTTCGTTCATGCAACATAATATGCCATATTATATGCACACAAAAAATAAGTTGTCATATTGACATTATATTATTATACAGTGTAATACAAAGTAAACGACATTTTTCTATGGAACGCCATAGCTGACTTTTGTTAACACATGCCATGTTGACTTGTCAATGGGACATGCTCATCTTCTCATGGCAACTTGTTATAATGTCAAGCCATACTGTTGACTTGTCAATGGGACATGCTCATCTTCTCATGGCAACTTGTTATAATGTCAAGCCATACTGTTGACTTGTCAATGGGACATGCTCATCTTCTCATGGCAACTTGTTATAATGTCAAGCAATACTGTTGACTTGTCAATGGGACATGCTCATCTTCTCATGGCAACTTGTTATAATGTCAAGCCATACTGTTGACTTGTCAATGGGACATGCTCATCTTCTCATGGCAACTTGTTATAATGTCAAGCAATACTGTTGACTTGTCAATGGGACATGCTCATCTTCTCATGGCAACTTGTTATAATGTCAAGCCATACTGTTGACTTGTCAATGGGACATGCTCATCTTCTCATGGCAACTTGTTATAATGTCAAGCAATACTGTTGACTTGTCAATGGGACATGCTCATCTTCTCATGGCAACTTGTTATAATGTCAAGCCATACTGTTGACTTGTCAATGGGACATGCTCATCTTCTCATGGCAACTTGTTATAATGTCAAGCAATACTGTTGACTTGTCAATGGGACATGCTCATCTTCTCATGGCAACTTGTTATAATGTCAAGCAATACTGTTGACTTGTCAATGGGACATGCTCATCTTCTCATGGCAACTTGTTATAATGTCAAGCAATACTGTTGACTTGTCAATGGGACATGCTCATCTTCTCATGGCAACTTGTTATAATGTCAAGCAATACTGTTGACTTGTCAATGGGACATGCTCATCTTCTCATGGCAACTTGTTATAATGTCAAGCAATACTGTTGACTTGTCAATGGGACATGCTCATCTTCTCATGGCAACTTGTTATAATGTCAAGCAATACTGTTGACTTGTCAATAGGACATGCTCATCTTCTCATGGCAACTTGTTATAATGTCAAGCAATACTGTTGACTTGTCAATGGGACATGCTCATCTTCTCATGGCAACTTGTTATAATGTCAAGCAATACTGTTGACTTGTCAATGGGACATGCTCATCTTCTCATGGCAACTTGTTATAATGTCAAGCAATACTGTTGACTTGTCAATGGGACATGCTCATCTTCTCATGGCAACTTGTTATAATGTCAAGCAATACTGTTGACTTGTCAATAGGACATGCTCATCTTCTCATGGCAACTTGTTATAATGTCAAGCAATACTGTTGACTTGTCAATGGGACATGCTCATCTTCTCATGGCAACTTGTTATAATGTCAAGCAATACTGTTGACTTGTCAATGGGACATGCTCATCTTCTCATGGCAACTTGTTATAATGTCAAGCAATACTGTTGACTTGTCAATGGGACATGCTCATCTTCTCATGGCAACTTGTTATAATGTCAAGCAATACTGTTGACTTGTCAATAGGACATGCTCATCTTCTCATGGCAACTTGTTATAATGTCAAGCAATACTGTTGACTTGTCAATGGGACATGCTCATCTTCTCATGGCAACTTGTTATAATGTCAAGCAATACTGTTGACTTGTCAATGGGACATGCTCATCTTCTCATGGCAACTTGTTATAATGTCAAGCAATACTGTTGACTTGTCAATGGGACATGCTCATCTTCTCATGGCAACTTGTTATAATGTCAAGCAATACTGTTGACTTGTCAATAGGACATGCTCATCTTCTCATGGCAACTTGTTATAATGTCAAGCAATACTGTTGACTTGTCAATGGGACATGCTCATCTTCTCATGGCAACTTGTTATAATGTCAAGCAATACTGTTGACTTGTCAATGGGACATGCTCATCTTCTCATGGCAACTTGTTATAATGTCAAGCAATACTGTTGACTTGTCAATGGGACATGCTCATCTTCTCATGGCAACTTGTTATAATGTCAAGCAATACTGTTGACTTGTCAATAGGACATGCTCATCTTCTCATGGCAACTTGTTATAATGTCAAGCAATACTGTTGACTTGTCAATGGGACATGCTCATCTTCTCATGGCAACTTGTTATAATGTCAAGCAATACTGTTGACTTGTCAATGGGACATGCTCATCTTCTCATGGCAACTTGTTATAATGTCAAGCAATACTGTTGACTTGTCAATGGGACATGCTCATCTTCTCATGGCAACTTGTTATAATGTCAAGCAATACTGTTGACTTGTCAATAGGACATGCTCATCTTCTCATGGCAACTTGTTATAATGTCAAGCCATACTGTTGACTTGTCAATGGGACATGCTCATCTTCTCATGGCAACTTGTTATAATGTCAAGCAATACTGTTGACTTGTCAATGGGACATGCTCATCTTCTCATGGCAACTTGTTATAATGTCAAGCAATACTGTTGACTTGTCAATGGGACATGCTCATCTTCTCATGGCAACTTGTTATAATGTCAAGCAATACTGTTGACTTGTCAATGGGACATGCTCATCTTCTCATGGCAACTTGTTATAATGTCAAGCAATACTGTTGACTTGTCAATGGGACATGCTCATCTTCTCATGGCAACTTGTTATAATGTCAAGCAATACTGTTGACTTGTCAATATTTCAATGATTAAAATCACATGAACAGACATGGCTTTTTCCACACACGAATAGAAAATCGAGTACATAATCTGTGTATCAAAGTAATATAGCGTCGATATTTATTAAGTGTACAGCATAGGTAATCATTGAATGTGCAGTTAACATATTGAACAGTTACAGTACAGCATAGGTATTCATTAAATGTGCAGTTAACATATTGAACAGTTACAGTACAGCATATGTATTCATTGTGTTAACATATTGAACAGTTACAGTACAGCATAGGTATTCATTGAATGTACAGTTAACACATTGAACAGTTACAGTACAGCATAGGTATTCATTAAATGTGCAGTTAACATATTGAACAGTTACAGTACAGCATAGGTATTCATTGTGTTAACATATTGAACAGTTACAGTACAGCATAGGTATTCATTGAATGTGCAGTTAACATATTGAACAGTTACAGTACAGCATAGGTATTCATTAAATGTGCAGTTAACATATTGAACAGTTACAGTACAGCATAGGTATTCATTAAATGTGCAGTTAACATATTGAACAGTTACAGTACAGCATAGGTAATCATTGAATGTGCAGTTAACATATTGAACAGTTACAGTACAGCATAGGTATTCATTGAATGTGCAGTTAACATATTGAACAGTTACAGTACAGCATAGGTATTCATTGAATGTGCAGTTAACATATTGAACAGTTACAGTACAGCATATGTATTCATTGAATGTGCAGTTAACATATTGAACAGTTACAGTACAGCATAGGTATTCATTGAATGTGCAGTTAACATATTGAACAGTTACAGTTATAAATCAAAGTACCAGCAAGTACTCATGGAAACTGAAGGTACTCATGTGAACTGAACTTACATATACTTGCATTGCAACATGGAAGGGAACTAGTTTGTCAATCGCATGGCGGATGTAGAAAAAATAGTCACTTTGGTACGCATCAAAATTAATGGGCGCCGAGCGAGTGACGGATATGGAAAGCTGAACTATCAGCTGATCATCAGGTCCAAGTTTCTCGAAAAAGCTGTTTTGCTCAAATTCAACTCATTGTTCAAATAATATAAACGTCTGTTTTATTGTTTGCAATACTGACTATGTTTTTTAAAAGAAGGTACACATTATGGTCTAATAACAATTTCCCACAACTTCAACCCAGCTATTTATAATCTCTTGAAATGGTATAATTCAATTAAAATAATTTGAGTCGGTTACCGGGAATTTGAAGTTAACTCAAATGAAAAATGAGTCTTGCGATTAACTTTGTCCAATAGACCAACACTATTTAATGCTGATATGTTTAACATGCTCTTAGTTCAAAATGAAACAAATAAGATACGAAGTCAAAGACACTATTTTTAGACAGAAAAAAGACTTGAGTTCATAATTGAGTTTCTACTCAGTTTTGTTTGTGAAACCAGAGTCAGTATTATTCCATAGTATTATATATTTCAGTTGAATCAGTTTAGCCTTCTGTTGTGGAATAAAATGACAGATCTGGAATCATATATATCCGTTAAATAAAAAATGTACATTACAATTTGCTAATTAACAGATGGACAATTCATTGTATCATCATTTAGAGTCTTTTTTAATTTTAAATACATGTATAACAAGTACATACGTATATTACTTATCATCTACTTTCATCCATTCACATGACATACACAAGTACTTGAAATGTATAGTAATTTGTCTTTTGTTAACTTATGATAAATGTACTTGTAAGTTGTTTGATTAGAGCACTTTGTGTCTATAATTTTAATTTAAGAGTTCATAAACATGTCTTTAGTCACGATATACATGTAAACAATTAGTATTTGAGTCATAACATTTGAATACATTATACAAGTTCCTTAATTTATACATAATGACTATTGTCATATTGAATATGATAATTCGCCACGGCAGGAAAATCTTCAGAGCAGGGTGAGAGGGGAGTATGCAGGACGAAGCTATGTTCATCTGACTCATCAATATGACAGAAAATATTACATATAGAATTATAATATAATGCTACCATGCTGTTATCCACCCGCATTGTATAAGGGAATGTATCAGGAATTATTGGGAACAAAAGGGATCCGTACCCACTTGATTGGTAAAATTTTGGTCCGCTTAATGTCTGTAAAAGATATTAAAAGTCAAAGTGAAAAACATTTTATTTTCACTCATAATATTATCATATTCATGACAAAATGAAAAAGTCCGATGTGATGAAATTGAAATAACTTAAGGGCCCGTAAAAATTGACAGAGCAACCAGGAAGCACCGACTTAGATAAAATGTCTGGAAATCATGAAATGCTGTTGAGTAATTACACTGAATAAAATTCCAACAAATTAATTGAAACATAATCATCACAGAAACAGAAAATACAACATTGCACCACATGAGTGCTATGTGGTATTCCGCGTGTCCGGATCATATTATGACGTTAGTGTTGTATGGACAATATGTCTAGATTTGTTTATAGTACAAGAGTGTCTGTTTCCTGTACGTCTGATTCAATATCACGTTCAAGTATATTTAAGTAGAAAGTCCATATATATGTTCTAATACATGTAGGTCATTATAATCTAATATAAGACAATATTGTCAAAGTCCAAAAATGAGTAATTAGTCACCATTGAGTGCCTCAAAGAAATTCTTAATTTTAAATCATCAAGTGTTTTTTTTTGTAAGTGTAATACACTATTTATCTTAAGATGATGTGTCAAGGAAGGAATTTTACTCGATCTTTCCAATATACAGTCGGACAAATCAGAATCCCGCCAAACTTACAGAGGGTCTAAGAATAACACAAATAGATGGAAATACATGCACTGAACAGTAGCACATGTGAAAGTAATGGTCAGCAGCAGCAGCATCAGCAGCAACAACAAAAACAACAACAATTAAAAACCGCGAGAGACAGGGAGAGAGATAGTGGATCTAGCGAGTACAACCATCACGTGTTTACAAGACATGATGAGTATGGTGGCTGATTTATGCCATGTCGTATTTTCGCTTTTTCGCCACAACAAAGCGAAAATGCGAAAAAGCGAAAATACGACAAAGTCAACTTTGTCGTATATTTGCATTGTTGCATTTTCGCATTGTCGTGGCGAAAAAGCGAAAATACGACAGATGAAGGGCGACAATACGACACCAAAAATGTGTCGTGCTTTCGCCTTACATCTGTCGTATCTTTGCTTTTTCGTGGCGAAAATGTAACAATGCAAAAACACGACAAAGTCGACTTTTTCGCATTTTCGCATTGTTGCATTGTTGCATTTTCGCGTTCCGGTTGTACAAGCGCATGCGCACCAACTTGTATAAGGTTTATGTAAACTACCTGCGCATGCGTAACCGGAACGCAACAATGCGACAATGCAACAATGCGAAAATGTAACAATGCGAAAAAGTCGACTTTTCGTGTTTTCGCATTGTTGCATTTTCGCCACGAAAAAGCGAAAATACGACATGGCATAAATCAGCCACCATAGATGAGTGATCATGGCTCCATCGCAAACTAAAACTATTTTAATTGAACGAATGGCTAGTAAGCTCTTAAACAACAAATGTACACAATATCTGTTCGTAGACTTTACACGTTTTATCATCATTATCATAGACTGATACAGATCATGCGTGCGTGAATTAATTACTAAATGGCTGAGGAAGTTTTTTTTTGTAATGCATGTAAATTCCGAGAAAATTATAATACGGACGTAATCTGATCCGGGTTTTACCAAGTGCTTCAGACTATTAATAGAAACAAGTCATTTATTCAAGCATTCAGATGTCACATGTGAAAGTCTCCTCCGCTCAATGACCTTGTAACAAGCATACTTACATAACTGCAACATTATTGACAATTGTAATCAATTATCTGTATCAAATCATCACATACGCCATGTTAGGAAGTGAGATGCTATTTCACATACGCATGATAAAATTACAATGAAATAAAATGACAAGAAATTGTTGAAAGCCCGGTTCATAGAGCATGGAATCCGTTATGAGATGTGCATAATTGTATGGCTTTTAAACAATAATGGACTACCACTTTTTACTAATTTGGACAAATGCTTGAGTTTTTAAATGACCTAGAGTATGCATTCATCAAAACAATTTCATGAGTCACAGTGTGTGTAGTTTAAGGTTTTTAGTGTCCTGACTCCAAACAATATTATCTCAAAATGGGGCGGACAGATTTTGGAAAAAAATATTATTTTTACAGGTTCCCATGACGAAAAATGGTCTATTTACCAAAATATTTTTCTTAATGGTGATATTCTGAGTATTTTTCCCTGTATGACTAAATGTGCCTTGAGGTCTATGAGAGTATAACCCATTTTCAATTATTAAAGGATAAAAAGAACACACACATTTCAATGAGAAGATGAAATAACACAATATTAATCTAATTTGATACAGAATACTTTTGGCCACCATACAATATCAGAAATTGATATTTTTCGTCTTTTTTCAACAAAGGACAACAACTCTTACATACATTTAGAATAAATAAATAAAACAGATATAACTAGTACTATTAAAGAATGAATGATAATAAGGCAGTACTATTCTTGTAATATTAATATTTTTGTGTCGCATTGAACAGATAACATCAGAAAAGTACAGTTTTTGGGATGTAATACATTCAATAGACGATTGTATAATTATACATTATATAAATTAATAGACTTTGACCACCGAAAAACACTTCAAAGTAACTTTAAACAAACATATTAGACCCAAAAACTCTTTGATATAGCTCGTAGCAAAATTTCCTTCTGAAATACAATACGGCACAAAAAGTCGTATTTCCGGTTACTTGACTAAACCAATTAGGTTGATAACTTGATAGATAGCAAAAACATTTCTATTTCGCCCAAGGAACATCTTTCCTAACAGTTTTTTAATTTGTTGCGGTTTTTGGGGGGGGGGGTGCTGTAAAGATTTCAGGGTCGGCGCAAAAGAAAAGGGTCTGTGTGACTCAAACAACTAAACGTTGTCAGTTATTATCTGTAATTAAACTATTATTTTAATAGACCAGACATCGTGAGTATATAATAATACAAATGAATACCCTAAAAGATATTTACTACATAATTTAAATGTCCCCCAATAGTTTTCCTCATATCCTTGAAATCACCTGCACATAAATATTGACTGATCTCATGAGGTTTGTTTTAAATATGTCACGTTAAAAATATATTTTTTGAAATTCAAATCGTAAACATAAAAAAATGCCCCGACATAATTACTTTATTGTAAACACGCGCAAATCGTAATTCAATAACAAGTTGTTTTTCCTTTGAACATTTCAACTGATCTATTTATACTTCTGGGATACATAAACAATCGCAGTTTTATGATTTCACGTATACTGGTTTACCAAAAACGATTATGTTATTATACTTGAAAAGCTGCTTGATTGGCATAACTACTTCCGCCAATGGGAATAAAATACTCGAAGAAGGGTTTTCAATAATACACAAACTCCACTTAAATTCGTACTGGTCGAATACACGTCTGTCTTTATATGATTCTTGATTGGGTTTACGTTATAAGTCACAATTATCAACCTGTAAGACCCATTAATCTGTAAGACCCATTAATACCTGTGCTAAATGTACAAATGTTAGCAAAGTTAAGGAAGCCATTTGATTGAGTTAGAGAAATTTAAGGAAGAAAATATGCGCGTAGATAAAAAACCAGTTCGCTAGAAAAGGCATATTAAACCAAACAAATTTAAAGATTATGTGTCACTTTAAGTCATAGAAAACAAGTCATAAATCATGATAGGGGCTTCGTTATCAAAAACTTTAAGACTGAACAATTACGAAATTCATTCTTTGTAAAAACAGTTGTGGATTGAAACCACCTGGATGAAGAAACTGTTCGCACAAAGACAGTTGAGGGCTTCAAATCCTCCCACCATTTCGACTAGTGCACCCGCTCCCCCCCCCCCCCCCCCCCTGTGTATATACCGTAACAGACCCTTCACAGTATCTACCAGATTCCAGATATACAATGTACTAAACAGTACATACTTATCTAGCTTAATTCTAACTTGAAAATGCTTTCATTTTGATAATACATTTTAAATAGATATAAAAAAATGTTTGTCAGTAACCATAAGTAGAAAAAATGTTGATTTTAAGTGTACATGTACGTTTCTAGTTTCAATATAGCAACAATTACAGCTGCCAGCCATGAAAACGTTTCTGGCATATCTGTCTTAATGTTTATTAGTAAAATCATGTCATGGTTTCCAGAAAATTGAGCTTCCGAGCGACAAATTTTTTGCCATGCAGCGTAGACATTAGATCACTCATGCAGCCTCTAAGTCTGATTCACGATCTAGAAAGATTTGTAGTAACATCTCAGTGTCACTGTCATGTTGTGGTTAATAGTGGTTATTTGTATTAATTCAAACATGTGGAAGTTAATCTTATCTCCAAGGTCGCGGTCGTGGTCTAGTGTATGGCTAATGCGCTGGATTAGTGACCCGACGGTTCGGTTCGCTTCCCGGTAGCTGCAGGCCATACCCTTCCATGAAGATTTGAATACCGTCTAGGAAACTTGTGTAACTGAAAATTTGTTGATAAATGGCGTAAACCAAAATAAACTCATTGTTAATAAATGAAATAATCTTATCTCCATCGTGTCTTGAATAGACTACCATGATCGAACTTTATTCAAACTCAAACAGACATTGGAATAGAAAAATGTCGCTGACAAATTAAAACAAACAGACATGTTACATACAAATTTGCATAGAAATAATTATATCATGAATATTAGCAAGTCAGGAAACTCTGCATAATCGTTTTTTCTGACAAGGGAGACAACCAATGAATAACGTAAAAGATGTATCTCCATCAGAGTTGTATCCCATAAGGTACAATGAATGTAAGCCATATCTTTGACAGGCGACTACCAAATAAGGCATTCTTCGACGAAAGCAATTAAGGAACTTTTTTAGTGTTGTGTTAGCTCTGTAATCGACATCTAAGTGTTTCAATTGCTTTAATTTGTTTAGGGTAGTGTAGAGTTCATGAGGCAGATATTTAATTACTATATAAATTATTATTTGGCCAATATAACACTATGTCTGTATTATATTGCTGTTTACTACATACAGGTCTTCGTGTATGGCATGTGTTGCGTTCATCTATGTATACTGAAATTATCTTTAAATAAATTTCCTGTATAGACAGGATCATGGCGTAAGAAGAGGAATATTCAAGCACTTACGTAGCAGGTTGTTCTATCTAGAACAAGGGACTTCGTTTTGAACTTTCGTCGACGCAGTCTTACCACGACTTGGATACTGGTATTGCTTACGTTGAAGCCACTTAGTCTTATAAGGTAGAGCTTCCTACATTTAAATATGATACACTCGTGTTAAAAGTAGTCTTGCTCGAAAAATGACTTGGAAAGCCTGACATACTGGACAAACTCGATGGCATTGAAAACAGCATTAAATGAGTATGCACGATTTTGAGGCTTGATTGGGTAAATCAGAAAGTGTAGCAAACGATTTGCGACAGTCAGTTTCATTTATAAATGATCAATAAGATTGGGTCATATTATCAGCAGGTGGACGACAAACAGGTGCTTTCAAATCTTACTACTTCCATTGAGTCAATCAAACGTCAAACTACTGATCTCCGGTGTATGCTTGAAATGATATGAAATCTCTTACAGACAGTTGCTACAGTTTCCAAGGTTTTCATACATAGATATATAGGGAAAATGAAAACTCAAATAAAAAATCGCCCAAAATTAAAATTTAAGGGCAGATAACTCAAACACAAAAGTTCGTCAACACCTATTTTTTTCGCTTAAAATGGTTCTGTTATCATATGCTATGATCATGCAAAGTTTATTTTAAAAAATCTATGATGGAGCTTTAATTTTTCCTATATGTCTATGAGCAAAAAAATGGAAACTGTAATACTGATGTTAAATCTGAGTTAATTAACATGCAGACACATGAGTTATAATTCAAACTTCAATAACCTTGAAAAATCTTAACAATATAAGGGCGGTAAACGTTTTGAAGATACGGAATCGGTTTAACAGAACTTTCTGAAACTCAATGATATTAGCTTTGAACGAGTCCATCGCTAATTTAAACTAGAAGACCTGATAATCGTAGAAAACAGAATATGAAACCACTTATAGTTAATAAACTCACTTCTTTAAAACAGAGAGAGACAGTCCGTCGCTCTGGTCTGCTAATGAGAAGAATTTAATATGGAATAAATGAACAGTTCCTTGATGAAATCAAAAGAAAATGGAAAGAACTTAATCCGGTGGTTTGTCTGATCAGAAAGCAGAAGGAGATAGGCTTGATGTTGACAGTAGAGAGGTTAGAACTATGGACGTTCAACTACCAGCTGTAAATTCGAGGAACACCAAACGTTGGGAATTCCAAAGTGGCGCAAATACAAACACTATTACTAGTGAATGTTTTGACAGCTAAAATTAAGATTCCTTAATTTGCTGAATTCAATTTGAAATATGACATTGTTTCTTGTTTTAAAATCTATCTGGACAATGTTAATGTTGTAAATGTATAAATTTACTATTGTTTTACGAAAAATAATCCACATTATTTCAATTATTGATTCAAACTGTATGTCAAGTGGTTTATGATTGCTAAATGTTTTCTAGAACTTGAAGACATTTTTAGTGTTATTTATGTACCACCAGAAAACAGTGAATGTTTTTACGATCTATTTATGATATTTTGCAATCTGAAATAGAAGAATATGGTCTTACACATGTAGTGACAAATATTTAGTTTTGATTTGCGATCATAATGCCAGACCATGTAACCTTGCTGATATAACAAAAAAAATCAATAATAAGTGAATAATGGAAGAAGTTGATTTTGACGACTCTTGGGCTTCTGAAATGAATCTTTTCAATGAATTAGTTCAGAATGGCAAGTTATCATGGTAGGCCAATATTAATGACGTCATTAAATGCTCAAGTACTCAAGTACCAAAGTTAATATTATTGCTTAATCATAAATCCAACCCTATCTTGAACTCCAAATTTGAAATACGATATATGACACGTACATAGTTGTGCCAGTTAATTAATTAAGATGGGGACAAGTTATATAAATGATGAAAAACCTCCAGTCACATGTTAAATACATTGTACGTAATTTGTCATTATACAATATTTTTGGTCGTACATAAACACACATGAAAACACGTGTTAAAGTCGTATAAAATACAGTGCAACCTCTCCAAAGATACACCTTTGGGAGTACCAAAATTATGTTGTTGTTCAGAGGTTGTTGCTCTAGAGAGGTTAAATTGATAGTTAAACCAGTATGTTTCATTATCATTTTGACTACAGATGAAAAACAAGAAATTTTGATTTGAATTTAATTTCAAGATGGTTTTATGCTAAAATACTACCTGAATGTTTTATAAATGTAATTTAAAAAATTAAGCACACATACTGTACACTTCTTGGACCTGTCCTTCAAAAATTACCAATGTTACATGCTTAATTGATTTCTTAGATCGCTTATATCATATCATAAACATAATTGTTTCTTTTGTATAAGTCACTACTGCCAGACGTTTGGTATATCAAACACACGGGTGTTTGAAATGTTAAATAAATCAGATGAATAAAAACAGAATGAGATATTCAAGTTTTCCATAAACCGCAACAGAAAAGGCTCACCAATCCGAACATAGTCAAACCTGTGTTAGCAGTCACCGTCAACAAAGGCTGTCTTGTGAATAAAGAATAAAATTCAAAAACCTTCACTGAATATTAAGAAGAAAAAACTCAGAATAAAAGTCATCAATCAATAAAGAAGACATTTTGTCTTTCCAAAGACTGGCCTTCGTTCACAGGCTTGAAAACTACCCAATTAGGGTCCATAGGGTTATCCAAATAATTTCATGACACACCTGCTTTAGAAGGAATTATAAAACAATGTTCTATTTCAGGTCAGACTATAAGTATGGACATTCATCCATTTGTCAATTACTGCTAGTTAACTTTTAGTTACATGTAGGAAAGCAATTAGCATTTACGATTATCTTTGATGATTACATGATATAAATTATTTTTCTTAATCACAAAGTAAGGAAATTTGAATACAAATCTGAAGTGAAATACATAAAGGTACGTATACAACTAATTGAAATATACTCACTTATAATAATATGTAAAATACGTAATCCTTTTCTACAATTTGACAGCTATTTACCCTGTATGAAAACTTTCAAAAGGAATAACATTTTATTTAATGAAACACATGTACGCAGCATCGTAAAAGTATATGATAACGAAGAATTCGGTCACACGTATATGAAAAAAATACATATGAATTAAATATTTATATTTATATTTATACACAACTGCCTTGTATCCACCAGAGAGCTAAAACC
The DNA here is from genome assembly GCA_964023205.1 of Lutraria lutraria. Lineage (NCBI taxonomy): Eukaryota > Metazoa > Mollusca > Bivalvia > Venerida > Mactridae > Lutraria > Lutraria lutraria. Next base: position 1,716,847 of record OZ026848.1, read on the forward strand.
TTTAGTTATCTTCTGAATCAAACGGACTTTTAAATGCGAATTTTAATATAGATATACAGCTATAAACCAGGTGTTAAAATGAACACAATCGTCAAATAGAATACAACTATCAGGTGCAAGTTAGTTACTACTCGGCCGGTACTGACTGAAAATCGAACAATTGAAAAATCTCCATCTCGTCGCATTATGTGTTAATATTCCATAACTATTCTATCTATTTAGATATCTGGTGTTTCTAAATGCACATCAGGAAAAGATAATTTAACATTATTGAAACAATGAGTCTTGAGGAGAGCACAAACGCACCGGTTCAAGAAGAAAGCATTGAACTGAAACAAAACGGAACTCAACGAGAGCAGCTACTACCTAAGGACGATGAAGACAACACAGCCGTAATTGTTGAAGATCCGGAAACTCAGCCTCTGTTTCACTATGACGTGTTTGAAAATCCACCGATTATTTTGTCTATCGGTTTTGCAATGCAGGTAAATTTTATAATGCTTCACATACAATTTGCATCATGAAGTCTGTCACTTGATAAATATGCTCTCAAGTTTCCATTCATTGTTTTAATTTTATATTAGTTTTATCAAAGGGTGACATGATTACTGATTGAAGGCAACATTAGGACATAAACATTTCTATGTTTTCTTTGTTCTGGAATCAAGTTTATTCATTCACTTATGTTTCTTTTCAATTAAATGATAAGATATTGTGTCGCCCCAAAGTTGTAAGAACAACTGATGTTGAAGGTCAATGGTACGAATTTTGTCAACGATTAATTTCTGTAATCTGATAATAAGGAAATAAGAAATGTAAATACGCAGTCTTGTGTAACTAGCTCATATGAAATTCGTATATTTTCTTTGTTTACAAAAGCAAATGTTGATGTGTTTGGCAAACTCTCTATCTACGGCATTACTAGTGGCGGAAATTCTATGTGCTCGTTCTAACGATAACTTCAAAGCTCGTCTTCTGAGTTCAACCATGCTTATATCTGGTCTTACGACATTCCTACAGAACACAATTGGTGTCAGGTAAGAGCATGTTTGGTAACAAATGCATGCAGATGCAACGTATATTTAATTCTTGCTTTAGTGACAATTTTGATACTCCAAGAAATATGCAATATCTTAAATTGTTTCAATAAACGAATTATGACAAGACTTGGCAATAATTGCTTGTTTCTTTGTATTGGTGCACACATTTTGGAATTCTTCTTAGCGGCCATTGTTGTGTCTTTTTATGTATAGTTGATTTTGTATTTGTTTTATTCTTCATGATGACATAGTCACAATGCCTGTCCATTCAAAATTATTTACCTTAAATTGTATCAGTAGTCTATGAGACATTAATATTAACAACTCGATGGAACAACCATAAAATGTTATACTAGTCAATTATATTGTCTATGAATTAAATACTTTATCTTATGTTGTGTCTAAGGTTACCCCTATACCAAGGTCCAGCGATGACGTATGTAGTTCCTTTGTTGTCATTGGCAACATTACCAGAATGGCAGTGTAAACAAGAGTTCGCAGGTATGTACATATAAAAAGTAAACCAAACCTTCTCACCAACGTTATCAACAAAATACCAAAATCTAGATAGAACTGGAAGAAAGCTCGTACAAAAAACGCATAACGTTATATGATACAATGTAAGATCTACGGAGCAACACCCTTTTAGAGTAGCAAAATTATGTTGTTGTTGAGAGGTTGTTGTTATAATGAGGTTAAACTATTAGTTAAATCGTGCAGTGGGAAAAATCATGCTGTTGTTGAAGGGAGGTTGTTGCTCAAGAGCGGGCCGCTCTGGAGAGGTTATACTGTAGTTAGAAATTGTCAGAGGTTTACGATAGAACATATTGAAAGGTACACTGAGAACAATACATGTACATGTATACATATTGGGCCGAACAAAGATTCGGGCAAGGAAAATGTAAACTGTAGCAGTGATACGGGACTGGATAACAACCTAATTCGTTACACGTGTAATAATAAAAACAAACGAAAAGGCAGGGCGAATTTGTATAAGTATCTACTGTTTAACAAGATGGACATTATCAAAAGTCAATGGTAGAACTTACATGAAAGAAAAATTCGACGAAAAACGTAGTATTGGATTCGGAAATATAAAAAGATAAGATGGTTTCAGAACGACTTGGTTACCAATGAAAGGATGATTTGTATAGATATGTACTCCGCTAGGTACGATATGACCACAAAATTACTTGAAAACTAAAGAGATCCTCATCGACAAGAAAGTGTTTCGCAATTAATAATTTCTCCTCCATCTTCTTTAGCTTGTTATGCAATAAATTCTATTTTGAATCAACGAGTAGTATGTGCCAGCTTAAAACACTCACTAACTTGTGATTCTATACGCCCAGGTATAGCATTGTCATGCATCTATAAATTTATGTGACCAATCTTCAAAAGACAACGTTCTGAACAAGAGTAAACATCGTGCACTTTATACTTTTCCACAGGTACATTTTATGTAACATCGACATATCCTTCCAAAGTTTGTATGTTTTCTTATAGGAGACGTGAACATGACCATGTTTACAATGAATGATACGTCACGTGGTCTTGTACAAACCATGGATGAAGAGGAAGAATTGTTCTCCAAAGTTCAGAAGGTGTGATAATTAGTAAAATGTATGACCAGACACATTCGTGACTGATATGCAAAGTGACCGTTTATTTAAATGTATGATTCTCATTGAAGCGAAAGTCTGAAATACTGTACATGTAAACCTTCCGAGGATGACTTGTTGAATTTGATAACTTGACTAAGGGTGTATTTGTTTTCTCCCTTATCTCACCACAGTGTTCATAATAGCTTGACTAGAACATGATTCGTTCAAAGGTTTAAGATATTCGGTTTCTGATTTCTAATTGATGTTGGTAGTTACACCATAAGATTTGAAATGGTAGAAAACAATAAGCAGTATTAAATTTATTTATTTTTTATTGCGTTTCGTATATAAAGTACATGTACTTGAAACATTCATAACTAATATTGAAATTGAACTGAATTACACATTTTTGTTCCATTTTCCACAGTTTGAGGGAAGTCTGATGATCGCTGGAGGATTCCATATGTTAGTTGGTGCCCTGGGTATTGTAGGCGTTTTACTGAGATTTATTGGTCCAATCACAGTTATTCCTGCCCTAACAATCCTTGGATTATACATATACAAAGCTATAGTCAAGTTTGCAAAGACACAGTGGAGCGTGGCTATATTGTAAGTATATCAACTGGTCCAATATCAAAGTAACATTTATTAGTGATGACTATATACGAATCCAACAATAAGCCTTTATTTGTGAACACACACCAATTGCCTCTCCAAATATTCATGTCGCAAATAAAATAAACGTTTGTAGACCATCTACCCCTTCACAGGAATATAAAAATCGACATACATTGTTCAGATATGTGACATGTTTTATTCTATTACATGTACGTTCAATGTCTGTTAATATGGTGTTTATTTGAGTCTTGTGCTGCGTTGGAGAGCACTTCAGTTTTACGTCAAAACATCTTTAGATTGATTCATAAATATCTTTACATTGTACTCGTAAAACGATTATTACAGAACAGTGGTTGTTGCTATGATACTGTCGTTTTACTTACGTAAAAGAAAAACACCAATCCCAGCCTGGACACGAGGAAAGGGTTTCCACATTAAATGGCTTCCAGTTCATCAGATGTTTTCGGTAATTTATTGTTTGTACATGTACAGTGACTTGTTCTGTATTTAAGCGCTCTATTGTACCTATTCATGTACATATGTAGTTCCATGTTTATTTCGATAATAAGTTAACCTCGCAGTCGGCGAGATTATAACACAACATAGAATGCACAAAAATCACCATATTATCTTTCGCTTTCATTGAGACGGACATATCCGTCTGCACAAATCTCCGTGTATTTGCCAAGTGACGGGTTATATCCGTCTTCAAACATCTCCGCATATCCAGTGTCTACGTGACGGGTACATCCGTCCGGGAATTAGTCAAATAAGCAAGCATTTCTTAGAAAATCCCTGACAATACAATGCTCAATGTGGCCTATTATGATTACGTGCCTGACAGAGAGAAGGTTAAGGCGATTTCAAAGAACGCAACGTTATTGTATGTTGTCAGCTCAATACCAGTACAAAGGTATACCAAATACAATCCGTCTTGTTATATTATTGTATTATTTATCTTAAAACGCGTACACTTGATTTGAAATACATGTAGTACTGATTTTTAACACATACGTAACAGCATAATTATGGAAATGCTCAAATTCGTTATTGTCACTAAATCGAACATAACTACTCAATACTATGTCTTAGTTTGATTCAAATCATGACGTCCAAAAAAGGAAACATGATTGAAAAATACAGCGTATTAATATTGATGTTTTAATGAAAAAGTAACAACAGTATTCAAATACTTATATTTTATGCAAGATACAATATTTATGAAAGACTTAATCTTTATGTTGCAGGTTTTGATATCGTGTATTGTTGGTTGGGCAGTTAGTGCAATCCTAACAGCTTATGACGTCATACCAAACGATCCCAAATCTGACAGTTACTATGCCAGAACAGATTCTAGAACACAAGTGTTACATGACACTAATTGGGTCATTTTCCCATATCCGGGTAACTCATTACTTTAAATATAAAATGTTTGCGGTAAGAAATAAGATTCTTTTACACAATACCCTTATAAATACAAACTTGTTACAACACTGACTCATTGACAGTAATTTTTTACAATTAGTTTTAACGATATCGTTGTCATAACAACAGCACATACTTGGAGTTTGATTCGACTGCCGTTTATTTTTGGTGTCATTGCCTTGCAATATTAGTGAGCTTACCGCCAGGGTAGGTGTTCATTGAAGTCGACTTATGTGGCGACTCTGCTTTATTGTGCAACATTTCCTTCAAGAAGATAAAAAATAATAATCACACAAACTGGCCGATTTTTTTCTAGAAATACATTTTTTCCATTAAGTTTCCAATAGTTTCTCTACGATTGTTATAACTGAATGGAATGTTGATAGTTTTGTCTGCTTTAAATTCAAGGTCAATTCGGGCCTCCAGATTTCGACACTGGCGCTTTCATTACATTCATGATGGGCACCATCAGTTCACTTATTGACTCGATTGGTGATTACTACGCATGCGCACAAGTGTGTGATGCTCCTCCTCCGCCTAACCACGCAGTAAATAGAGGTATGTGATTTAAAAGTTGACATCAACTTACATGTATTTAAGCAGCGAATTTTTACAGCCTTATATAACAACTGTTTCCCCTAGCCAACAAGTGTTATATTTTCCGCTAAAACCTCTCTATTTTCTCCCGAAACGAAGTCATATTTCCCACTGAAAAAAAATCATCAAAGACGTCCAATAACTAGAGGAATAGGGTGACCCAAGGATACCATACCATTTGTCACCTGTATCATGTCTTTATGATGCATGTTGAAATGCAGTAAAATTGATAAATAATGACAGTCTGGTGATGGTACTTATTTCATATTTGTACCTTTTTCTCATTCATCGTGCTGTATTTTCCCCCTTCAGATAGTTTTGAAAATTCCAAATTAATCACTGATAAGCAGATTCCAAAGTTGAGGATTTTCTTCAATTATAATCTATATATTTCTATTGAGAACTTGTAAGACCATAAGACAGGGAGATGAAATTCAAACTCTTAAACAAATACATGTTATTCACTCCGATATAAAAAAGGTTAAATTAAATCGAACAAGTTATTGGATTATCTTGACACTCAAAATTATCTTGCACCTGACAAAATAACCATGGTGCACTGCAATTTTACTTGAAGCTACATGGACCTGGACACGTGTAAGTACCCTTATAATATTTTCAGGAATCGCTGTAGAAGGCTTTATGAGTTTTCTTGGAGGTTGGACCGGTATTTGTCATGCTACATCAACATTTGGAGGAAACATTGGCTCCATAGGAATAACACGAGTATTGCTTGCTTTTAACATTCATTATTCTCAAAACTAATTTGACCATTAATTGATTTATTCATATTTTAGAATGAAGATTAAGCTTCATTCTTATAAAAACATAAATAGTAATACAGTACAACCTCTCCAGAGCGGCCCTCTCTGGAACAACAACCTGCCTTCAACAATAGCATGATTTTCCCAATACATCTGAACAACAACATGATGTTGCTTCTTCCAATGAGTGTTGCTTTGGAGAGCACAGAACAAAGTTAACTATTCGACCTGATATGATCAACAGACCAGGCATGGTTGGGTAAAAATATGTCAAGTTTTCTGAGTGTAACACATTCATATATTTAACGAATACTTGCATCAAATTTCCGTAAATGCATAAATGTTTATTTTCAGGTTGCAAGTCTGAGAGTTTTCCAGGTTCTAGGTCTCCTATTTATTTTATTTGGATTGTTGGGCAAAGTAGGGGCTGTGTTTGTAACGATCCCTTATAGCGTGGTAGGTGGGATGATGATGATAAACTTTGGTGTTCTAACTGGTGTCATGTTATCAAATCTTCAATTTATTGATATCAATTCTACCAGAAACCTCGCCATTATTGGAATGTCTATGCTTACATCTTTAATGTTACCTTACTACATGGAAACAACACCCGGTGCTATTAGTACAGGTACGTAGGATATATTTATCACTCATTTATGGTTTGTTTTAGATATGTTTTAGGCAACTTCGGCTTTATTTGGTGCGCTTGATATACAACATGAAAACAAATACCACGATAAATTCATTGAAACATAGGATTTTCAAAAGAGCGCGCAATCTATTTTTTCACGGCTATAAAAGTGACTCGTTTCCGTTGTATCTTTTTTGTCATGTATTATAAGTCAAATAATCCATTTACACAAGAAAAATCTTTAATATGAAATTTAGACATTTTTACATATACTGAATTCTAAGACAGTGTTTACATCACGAATGGCATATACAAATAATTATATTTTCGTATTACAATGTATATATTCTACAGGTGTTTCACGGCTAGATGCTACTTTCACGATGTTCTTGTCCAACCCTCCATTCCTTGCTGGCGTTCTTGCATGTTTCCTTGACAACACCATTCCAGGTAAGGTGTAGCTTTATTCCAGCTTCTTTGCGCATGCGCATATTTGGATTATTGTTTCAGTTAGTGTTGTGGTAAAAACTCCACATTAGTACGTGTATGCAAGTCGAATTACAATGTGCATTGTCGGAAAAGACCGTAACATACATAAGTTTTCATGTTTGAGCATTTTAGAACATGGCTTCACTTGGACACACTTTTTTAAGAAGCAACGTTAACTTGAGGATGATGGCACATATCTTATCAAATATTATGTTACAACTTTCAAATCTAGAAACAAAGGTGCATCTTTAATCTATCAGCCTTAGAACCGAAATATATAAATTATATACATGCGACAAGCAGCTACTTTAATTCAAGTACTAGTACATAATTATTTTCTCGTATATTTTATACAGGGACTCACGATGAAAGAGGCATGTCAGCATGGAAAGGTAACACAGGTGACAAAAATGACGAAACACTTCCAAGTACGACCCCTGGATGGTACGGAATTAGACTGGAAAAGCTCAAGAAAACTATTTATACCGCATCATTCTATCGAAAACTCGGAAAGAAATTCTCTTTTCTTAAATTCTTACCATTTTTCCCAAAGTGATTCTACAAACAGTATATTATATAAAGTATAATACATATTGGTAATATCTGATATGTACAGTTGTCTCCGAACAACAATAATCCCTTGTTACAGCCAGTATACTAGCAACCTAAATTGACGTTTCACTCAATTTTCTCTCCCAACAACAGCCGCATCTTTACAATAGTCATTTTTCTCCTTCCCATTTGTGGCTGTTGAAAGGACGTTGTACTGTATTTCAGGAGCATAAAGGTGTACATGTTTTTAGATTTTGATCAAAAATTTAAGAAAAAAGGACGCCAAGCATCGTCATTCATCGTTCCTGTTCGAAATCTGTTGACATTTGTACAAAATGTGTTCTTATTTATTGCTGTTGTTTATATGATTAGAAAATCCTACAAACTTTTTTTCGTGGTACGCATACATTAGAATACGTAATAGTACCTCTATTGTTTATTGTTACAAATGTACAAATGTTATGAAGACAAAATAAACATTATTGTTATAAAACAATAAAAAGATATTTACTTCAATTTAAATCGTAAACATGAAAGTGAAAAAAACTTGCAAACAACACGTCAAGCGGATCATTTACGCTATATTCCCATACGCTATATTCCCATACGCTATATTCCCATGAAAAGACAACTCTTGTCAATATTGATTTTCCCTTGTGCTAAACTAATTGTTTCCCTTTACACAGAATGTAACAACAAGAGGGCCAAAATGGCCGTCTTCTCTCACCTGGGTGGCATTACAATTATTTATGTTCAAAACCTCAATCAGTAAGTTTGTGTGACCAACATGTTCCTTGTGTGAACAACATATTTCGTTAAAGAATAGTATTGTTGGAAGGGAATCCGACTTTATACATAGAGGGAAAATGTTTTTACTTATTGAGAAAACCCATGCCCCAGATGGGACCTATTTTACCTCCAGGACCTTAATTTGAACAATCTTGGTAGAGGTCCACTGCACAATGTTTCAAGCCAAATATCTTAGGTTTAAAAGAAGATTTTTGAAGATTTTACTATATGCATCAATGCATTCAATGTTTACGTTATAATTGCTAATTAAAGAATGATAAAAAAGTAATCAAAATAGTTCACATGTCAGATTACTGCGTCTTTCAACAAATAATTGATTGCGAAAAACTGAATTCGGCAAATACATGTAACTGAAAACCTTTGAACAGGCGATTTCGATTGTTTGTAATGCTACAAACGCAATAACAGTTTCATTGCTAAAGGTAACATTTGTATGCCTAATCTAATTGTTCAGACAATAAAGAAATTAATTCGGGAGAAATATCTGAATAGTTTGTCAAAAATACATGAAAGATGAAATATCTAAATATCTAACTATTGCGCCTAATAGTATTCGATTAGCCAGCAGACCCAAATATCATTAATGAATAGCAATACATGCATTTTTTTTTTTAAAAACGAGGTTTGATTTTTTTAATAAACAACAGAAATAGATAGTAATAATAATTATACTCAAACTTAAGATAACGAGTATCAGTTGAAAACATCGCTTGGTTGTATGTATCCATAGTTAGATAAAGTACATAATTACATACAAAGTGGTCCATGTCACGCACGTGGATATGCTAGTCCATTAGTGAATATAGATGAGAAAGACGTCTAGAAAAATCATGCTATACGTATGGTATAGAATAGTAAACATTCGAGTGCAAGAGAAGTTTAAATATTTGAATTTACATAAACATGCAAAAAAGCACACTTATTCAAATTCGTGTATTTGAACACGTGACTAACGTCGTGTTACTGAGCAGAAGGAATCATCAGGCGGCCAAGGACGTATGTATTCATGTATTCATAAGTCCTCGATAAGGTTATGTGACGCCGAATAGGCTTGTCGCGGCATAGACGTGAGCGGTTTCGTCTGGTGATTTTCAACGCATTTACAGGGCCCCTTCTATGCGGCGAAAATACACACTTGCTATATTCTCAAAGAGCTTGACCTGAATTTGCAAAATTATACATTCTAAGTTTCGTCAAAATCTGAACGAAAAGGTCATCTCTAGGTCTTAACAAATTTGTTTTACCCTCAGATTACCAAGTTTCCAATTTTTCAAAAAAATTACAATCACGAACATTTTTTACCAAGAGCGATCAATATTGTTAACAAGGTTCTTACATCATTCAACCTGCTGACCTAGCTTTTAACCCGGTAGCTATCACGTGCGCACGCACTAGCTATCACGTGCATATTTTCAATTGCAAAAAGGTAATGGGACTTTAAGTTGGACCTGTTTATGCGATAAGCGTCGTTGCAAATTACCGCATAGATAAAACCGGTCACGCCCATGCGGCGTCACAAGGCTATCACATTCACTGTATAACACAGTTACTTTAAAGTCGGATATCGAATATCTTACGTATGAATTATATACATTGGCATATTGGTAACGTGTATAATATAAAATAAATCTTGTAAACAAGACTATATGAACGAAGATCACTTCACTTTAGTTAATTATGAAACCAGAGGAAAGTCAATACATAGCAGTTCAAGATGAGAACATAAGACTGCAACAAAATGGAACAGAACATCAAAAACACCAACCTAAGGACGAAGAAGATGTTAAAGACAACACAGCCGTAACTGTTGAAGATCCGGAAACTCAGCCCTTGTTTCACTATGACGTGTTCGAAAATCCACCGATTATTTTGTCAATCGGTTTTGCCATGCAGGTACAATCTAAAACATTAATTTGGTATTTTTGTGCAAAATCTTTACGGATATTAAGCATTTATTGGATTGTAAAACCTGCCGCTTGTTGAAATACGCCCCAGACAGTTTCCATTCATTGTTTAATTCATTCTTAGAAATATCGAAGGACCACTCGATAACAACATCTTTGAAATAATGATCCCTATCAATAATGTTTAATGTTTTATTTTTCTCGAAGTCATAAGTTTATTTGTTAACTTGTGTTCGCGTTTCGGCTAATTGCTCAGGTGATACCACCTCTAAATTAAGATATTTATTGCTGTGGAAGTTCTAAAATACGAATTATGCCGACGTTTAATCACTATTACATTTGTAATTATGATAAGGCTATGTATATGAGAAACGAAAGTATCAATGAAACCTCGTACCAATGGTTTGTTTGCTTGTTTGTTTGCGTTTAACGCCCATTTTCAACAGTCAGAGTCATATGAGGTGGACAGTTCACTTAACCATCGTTCTTGGGAAGAACCAGTACTAGTCTCTCATCCTCCGTAAGCAACAATTACTGCCTACTTTCACATATAAAGAAACATGGTCAGTAGCGGGGCTTGAACCCACGACCCTCGTTCAGTGAAAGGTTACAGTGATTTGAAGTCAGCGACCTTAACCACTCTATTATCAATGATTAGACGGCGAACGTGTGTTGATTGAATTGTTATGAAATATTCTTCCTTTGTACTCACAGCAAGTGTTGATGAGTTTGTCACGTTCATTATCCACGGCATTACTAGTGGCGGAAATTCTATGTGCTCGTTCTAATGAGGGCTTTAAAGCTAGACTTCTGAGCTCAACCATGCTTATATCTGGTCTCACGACATTCCTACAGAATACAATAGGTATAAGGTAAGAGTAGGTAACCGTTGAATGCAAACCAATTATTCATTCAAGCTTTAGTGACAATTACATGCATATATCCAAATCGGACAGACAAATGCAAAGTTATCATTGCATTAAACGAATGATCGTATTTGAAATAAAAATGAATGGCTTGTTTCAAAGTAGTGTAACAATCACTTTTAACTTCTTCGTTTTTGGCTCGTGTTGCGTTATTTTTACAGACATTTACTCATAATCCATTCGAATTCTACAAAGAGTTACATGTAACTGAAAGCAGCAAACATGAATTGTTATCAAACCTAACTTTTTTTTAACCAAGGTTACCTCTATACCAAGGACCAGCGATGGCGTATGTGGTTCCACTGTTGTCATTGGCGACTTTACCAGAATGGCAATGTCAAAAAGATATAACAGGTGCGTATATATTCAATATACATATATCCTGATGTTTATTTGATGTATACACCGTTTTTCAACAATATTCAGCTATATACAGCGGCTGATTAGCCTAACTATATTTCCTGATCAGTATTCTAACCAGTACAAATTTACCCTTCCACAGGGAACCAGTATTCCTGATCAGTATTCTAACCAGTACAAATTTACCCTTCCACAAGGAACCAGTATTCCCGATCAGTATTCTAACCAGTACAAATTTACCCTTCCACAGGGAACCAGTATTCCTGATCAGTATTCTAACCAGTACAAATTTACCCTTCCACAAGGAACCAGTATTCCTGATCAGTATTCTAACCAGTACAAATTTACCCTTCCACATGGAACCAGTATTCCTGATCAGTATTCTAACCAGTACAAATTTACCCTTCTACAAGGAACCAGTATTCCTGATCAGTATTCTAACCAGTACAAATTTACCCTTCCACAAGGAACCAGTATTCCTGATCAGTATTCTAACCAGTACAAATTTACCCTTCCACAGGGAACCAGTATTCCTGATCAGTTTTCTAACCAAGTATCGCCTCGTACAATGGGATATGAAATAAGATACAAATCAGAAATTATCAGGGGTTTATGAAAGCATTTAGGACCAAACATTAGGGACAACAAATATGTACTTAAGGGACTGTACCAGATAATAAACACGGAAAGTGCCCAACCATTAATCGAAATTAAGCCAAATTACCTTTGAAAGCTACTTGCAATATAATCACCTTTCTATACTATACTGTAACAACAGCTCAATCAATACGGCATGTACCTTGTCAGGGAAAATACGCAAATAAAAAGCTTAACAATGCCGAAATATGAATGTGAAACGGATAAAAATGCCACAAGAACTAATGTGCCCCCCTCCCCAAAGAAACTTGGTTACGAAACCGAATCTCACAATAATAGAATTTATAGTGCAAAAAGTGTATTTTTTTTATAAATATGGACACATGATGACAGGATTTCATGAATTAAAAGTGTCGTGTCTTAATGACATTCAAACATTTCGCAATCAACAATCATTCCAAACATTTCATCAAATACTTATATGTAACATACCGAATAGAAAGGGTTTAGGTTGTTGTTGTTTTTTGCTAACAATTGCAACCACAATCACCTGCGTTTGATGAAGTACCTACATCATTACGTTATGTGTACGTAACAATACGTGCCTTGTAATAAATGAATACATTATTTTATACAGGTAACCATAATTGATGATTACTTTTAGTGCTACACAAATGTACATTTGTTTCAACCTGGTAACGTAAAGACATCGTTCAGAACAATTAAAATTCATCTTTGTCCATTTTATTTTAAGCACGAACGATTCGAATGCATTTTTCTTACAGGAGAAGTTAACATGACCATGTTTACAATGAACGATACATTACGTGATCTTGTACAAAATATTGATAACGAGGCTAGTTTGATGTCAAAAGTTCAGAAAGTAAGTAAAGTATTAACTGACATTATGTACATCCATGAACAGAATAAATGACGATGAACGGTAAATGTTGTATACAAACTATGAACGCGAATCTTCGAATCATATGAAATCATGGTCAGAAAAAAAATCTATTCATGTATAAACAATCGTTTGTACGTTAGTTTTGTCCAGTTAAACAACATAACAGAAGACATCCAAGCGCACTTATATGACTGTGTTGCTCGTTTTACGAGAAGCTAAATTATCATCAGTTTCTTGTTGACTTTAAGAAACGTCAGTTTTTTACTTTAAAAGTGATAGAAAAGTGAATTTGATATACATGTATTGTACGTGTTTAATTATGCAATATCCAAAATAGAAAAAAACAAGGAAACATCCACCTTCCCCAAAAGTACTAGTACCGTTGGATTGAAGGAACCATTCATATCTACAATGATTTAAATGCATATGTTCTACATTTCACAGTTTGAGGGGAGTCTGATGATCGCTGGAGGATTCCATATGTTAGTTGGTGCCCTGGGTATTGCAGGCGTTTTACTGAGATTTATTGGTCCAATCACAGTAATTCCCGCCCTAACAATTATTGCGTTATATATATACAAGGCTATAGTCAAGTTTGCAAAGACACAGTGGAGCATGGCTGTATTGTAAGTGTTCTGGGACACCCTTTAATAATATCCAGTCAACATGGGTAACATGATCCCATAATTCTAGAAATGCTCATTAATAAAAACTGATTATAAATATTTTCACTATAAATGACAGTATGATAACAGTGATCTAGTTTTGCACACATATGTCCGCAAGATCAGCTCTTAATACTAAGATCGGTTGAATAAATGGTACATGTATATCGAAATGGCTTGATGCTGCCTCAAAATTGTGAACGTTTAAAATCTGCCACTACATCAAAAATGAAAGCGTTGGAGTTTGCTTTGAGATATTCTCGAACCGCTTGTAGCGCTCTGATATTACTAATGTTTCCATTTTCTGAACAAGATATTCGTTTTCAGTGCCCTGTTGTGCATGAGAGCAATATAATAATTTCGTCATACGATTGTTACAGAACTGTGGTTGTTGCTATGATACTGTCGTTTTACTTACGTAAAAGAAAAACACCAATCCCGGCCTGGACACGAGGAAAGGGTTTCCACATTAAATGGCTTCCAGTTCATCAGATGTTTTCGGTAATTGTTATGAACATTATTTGATATTAATTCCTTGAAAGCATTTCATTCCATTTCCTTAAAAACATTATTATTTTATTTGCATTTATATCTTTATTTCGAAACATCAGTACGCTTACAGTCTATAAGGAATATAACACAATAAAGTACATAAATAAATACATAGACAGTTTAAAATGATTTCAGAAAGTCACACATTCTAACATTGAGTCAGTACAATTACGATAATGTACAAATACCTGGCTACAGCCGTTCGTTGGCATGTTTGTTACCAAGTATGTACAACTGAAAATTAGAGAACAACTAATATCAAATTGTTCAACGTAAAAATATCCTGTCTGTTCGCGAGCATGTTCACACACTTTTCTATATGGGGTGTAATTATAAACATACACAGGCAATGAACGAATGGTTGTGTTGTAGGTATTAATAGCGTGCGTTGTTGGTTGGGCAGTTAGTGCAATCCTAACAGCTTATGACGTCATACCAAACGATCCCAAATCTGACAGTTACTATGCCAGAACAGATTCCAGAACACAGGTGTTATATGACACTAATTGGATTATAATCCCATATCCAGGTAACACAATGGCTCATTTCGAGAGTTTCTGATGTTTATATAGGAAAATGTACAATTTATTATTATACAAAAATTCAATCAGGGAAACGAATACTGCTTGAATGTTCACACCTAAAACCGTAGCCTTTTAACGAAAGGAAATACATTATTGTTAAATTAAAATAGTAAAGTTTTGTCTGTCTCAGGTTCAAGTTTTAAAACAATATGACTGAAACGTAATTGAATCATTCAGAAGTTAACTTAATTCTGATTATCGTAAAAACAAGCAATATTTTAATCCGCTCTTAATTCAAGGTCAATTCGGGCCTCCAGATTTCGACACTGGCGCTTTCATTACATTTATGATGGGAACCATAAGTTCGATCATTGACTCTGTTGGTGATTATTACGCATGCGCAAAAGTGTGTGATGCTCCTCCTCCTCCAAAACATGCGGTCAATAGAGGTATGTAACATAAAATAGTATCGCTCGTGTATATTGTGATATATCATTGGAACACCAAATTAATCATGTTAATTTGATCAGATAGCAAAGGAAGAACTTTAGTTTTGTTATTCAAATACTTATTCTCTGAATTTTTTATTAACTGACCTCCGACCCGATCTTAAATTACTATAACGAAAAATAGTTATTTGAAGACATAGTTCACAGATAGAAAAAAATGTGGAATAAGGTGAGAGATGATACTCTATGAATTGTCACATAGCAAGTTTTTGCCAAGAAACACGTACATACATCAAAAGAACTCCGAGATATGTTTAGTAATTGTTTACATAATACACTACAAACCTAGTCTTGCTCAAACTAAATATTTGGTATGGCCTTGGCTTGAGCTCTCATCTAAAGCCTTTTAGTTGTCAATATAATCATTGGATTGTGCAACTTTATTTAAAGCTGGATATAGCAGAATATTATCTTTATCCCTATTATGTCTTAAAGGTATCGCTGTTGAGGGCTTCATGAGTTTTGTTGGGGGTTGGACCGGAGTAGGTCATGCCACATCAACCTTTGGAGGAAACATTGGCTGTATAGGAATAACTCGGGTAAAGCTTGCTTTTAACATTATTATTCGCAAAACTGTTTTGGCCATTAATAGACAATAATGAGTTTTTGTTTATTTATTTACATTCTAGAATGAAGATTAAGTCTCATCTTATAAAACAAAATAGTTCTACAGTACAATTTCTCCGAAGCTGACCTCTCTTGAGCAACATCCTCCTTTCAACAACAACATGATTTTCTCCACAACCTTTCAACAACAACATGATTTTCTCCACAACCTGTCAACAACAATATGATTTTGCTACTCCCTTTTATATATGTTCTATAGGAATAACTCGAGTAAATAATGCTTGCTTTCAACATGATATTATGTTCTTCATAAAACAGATTTAGCTTTTAATAAATAAATAAATGATGTTTGAACATAATCATGTGCATACTATGAAATGATTGTTTCATACATATGTATATATATATACGTCTACATTTGTATATAAATTTGTTAACTATGTATATTGCGTACATTTTAAATATGTACGCCAAATATAGTAATAATTCGACTTTGGTTACATATATTGATGTAGATGACCATCAGACCAGGTAGAGAGATGTCATGCTGTCTGGGTGCATACACATTCAACTACTTAGTTTGTTGCTAGCTCTAAAATATATTAGTAACTTATTTCACATGTATTTGTTTCAGGTTGCGAGTCTGAGAGTTTTCCAGGTTGTGGGTCTCCTATTTATTTTATTTGGATTGTTGGGCAAAGTAGGGGCTGTGTTTGTAACAATCCCTTATAGTGTGGTGGGTGGGATGATGATGATAAACTTTGGTGTTCTAACTGGTGTCATGTTATCAAATCTTCAATTTATTGATATCAATTCTACCAGAAACCTCGCCATTATTGGAATGTCTATGCTTACATCTTTAATGTTACCTTACTACATGGAAACAACACCTGGTGCTATCAGTACAGGTACGTATATAACGTAACATCAGTATTTGTACTGATGATCGTGAATGTACAGGGTTTTTGTATGAAAGGAGGAAGACGCTGGGCGCTTGGGAAAATTAAATGAAAAGACAAACCCAATGCAAATAGACGAAATAAAATATGTTTTTTAGGAAAATATAGCTTTTTACTTAGGGGAAGACGCTGACGGTCAGCATCGCTTTCTTAGTAAAAGAAACCCTGATGTAACCGACATAATGGTTGCATATACAAACATATCATTCATAATAAGGATTATCAGCTGTTGTATCTCGCTCTACATCTTAATATAGTTAAGTTTTAGTTAACATCACTACAATATTCAAATTTCCAATTAAACTGACGAGTTGATTATGTCTCAATTATATAAACGATTTGTTTGTTTCATCGGTTTAAACGCCATTTTCAACACTATTTCAGTTATATCGTGGCCTCAACGAGTATTAAGTTACTAACCACATTCTAGCCGTCAAGCTACCTTACATTATTCAGAGGTGGAGGACAATTTAACATAGGATATAATATCTTCAGTCAAAGTCATGGACAGTGTGAGCCTCGCCCGGGGTTCGAACTCACGACCTCTCGGTCAGTAGTGAAACGCTCTAACCAATGAGCTAGCCGGGCGGGCTTATATAAACGAACCACATGTATTAAATTAGCATAACATGTATATATACATATCATTAGTACTACATGTTATATCATAATTATTATGTACATCTTTTTCTATATTTTCAGTGTTATGATGTTGCATGTTGAAATAAGTGTGATCGTCAATTAATGATAGATTTCATTAATATGGGTTTTCAGACATCGCTAAATAGTCAGAATAGAAAGCTAATGTTACCTTGTTTCGCATGCTTCTTCAATATTGGCCCAATAGTCATAACCATGGATACATGTTTTAATTTCCATAATAATATTCTTCAGGAATTTCTCGACTAGATGACACCTTAACGATATTTTTGTCAAATCCTCCATTTATTGCTGGCGTTCTTGCATGTTTCCTTGACAACACCATTCCGGGTAAGGCATATCTTTATTCTTCAGTTTTATAATTGCTTGCTAATATGCATATTTGGATTTATTGTTTGTTGTAATTTTGACTGTTTTGTGGTATCAGCTCTGAAATAGTAAACAAAATGTATATAAGTCAGGAACGGCCTAACTCTACTTTAAAATGTCTCTGGAACCGAAGTGTATGTCATAATTATGAATTACGTATGCACATACAACATAAGAGGTACAAATCAACTATAATTATTTTCCTTTATACAGGGACTTACGATGAAAGAGGCATGTCAGCATGGAAAGGGGATGTAGAAGACAATAACCAAACACTTCCAAGAACGATTCCGGAATGGTACGGAAGCAGACTTGAAAAGCTTAAGAAAACTATTTATATCGTACCATTCTACAAACAGCTGTCAAAGAAATTCTCTTTTCTCAAATTTTTACCATTTTTTCCAAAGTGATTATATAAATTGTACATTACGTGTAGATATAGGTAATATTTTAAATGATATCCTCCTGTAAAATAAAGTTGTATTTAGATTTTGATAAAAAAGTTTAACTAATGAAGACGTAAGTCTGCGTCACTCGTCGTTCCGTTTGATGCTGGCTTATGCATGTCCTAATTTTTGAATTTAGTTGTTATGATATTAAAATCAAAGGGGATTATATGAATTGAAAAAGATACCAAAATAGTGGAAACAGTGAATGAACTACTTATGTACTTCTTACATACAGCTTGTGACTGTAAATGACTTAAATAAGGGAGATAACAATAACAGACTAGGGGATACTTTTACGACTAGTTACCAAACATTGACCGTTATTTGTTTGGTAGCAGACGAATTGCTGAAAAACAGTCACTGGAATAATAAAATCTTTGCATAGAATTAGGAGAGAAATAAAAGAAAAACGATAAAACCAATATGTACAATAGGCAATCTGTTTGGACACATATATATTATATTATTAGACTCATTAACAAAATAAATAACAGGTCTGGACAGTGGTCTTCATTTGTTGAGTTATACTGTACATTTTGTATCCTCAGATGTTTAGGGTTGGGAGAATTTGTATAATCAATGAAATCACGAGAAACATGTAAAATTTGTAAATATTCGGTTGTACCTGTGGAATGTCATTGAATGAGAACAGATTATAGGATTTACGTGTATAAACAGCAGACGGCATGTTGTTTGGTTCAGTCAAACTACAAATGGTTATGTTGAAAATTAAAGGCAGAACCGAACAATACATTTATTAAATATTATTGAACAAAAACGCATCAACATAAAAATGTATTGTACCTTTAACAACAGTATGAAGTATACATCATAAACACAATAATTATAAATGCATGTACACACAAGACAGTAGAAACACAGACGATAGTATTATATTTGTAAGTTATTTATCCATGTATTGTATTCCTTGTATAAGAATAGAATAAAACTTGGACGTTTAAATGTATAAAGCCATACGAGTATATGTTGTCTATCTTTCATTTCTGTTTATAGTTCCTTATCAAAATTTACAGGTCGCTTCCAATATTTATTTTTTAAAATTAGATTCGTGGATGTGATTCATATCACACACAAACAATTAATCTGCCAATATTAGGACTGTCAGATATAGCTTTATATACATGTACTTTATAGTCAAACAACAAATATCTGGTTTTCACTGGCATCCATCGATGGAACTGTCTTCATATACATTATAGTTCGGAGATATACACATCATGAGATCATATGCAACTAATTAAAATACCACAAAAGAATGACCGAAACGGAAATAATGTCTATGGTGCAAGTGGTGATCAGGATTATCTTAAATTAAGAAATTTTATACACAACAATGTTGAAAAGCTATTTGCACTTGTCCGCTTCCGTATCCGTTGTCCGCGGGGCTTTTTCCATTTGTACATGTCCGTCGTCCATAAGCATTATGTATCAAGATATGGTTGTACGAGTACATTACAAGATAATAAAAACCGAAAGCTTTCAGATGTGCTATATTTCAATTTTCACAAAACTTAAATATGCAGGTAAATAATTAATTTGCTTAAAGTAGCATCAACGCCTAAGGTTTTGGTGACGGACAGCCATGTATTTTTCACTTTTCGCTGTCCTTATCTTCAGGGAGGCGAGTGTCGAATTTGCTTTTAATTTTCAGGTTCCATAGCATCTTAACTTTAATATGTGCAAGAAATTTACCGAACACGATGGTTATCTGCTTAGGAAAGACTTAGTTATGATTCAGGTGAACCCCGTGTGCGCGATGATGAATATTGACACAACATTAGATGATATATTGTTCTTGGCTCTGAATATGCACTGGGACAACATTGCAACACCCGACATAATGAAAATATAAACTGTACCATTTTATATAAAAAAGAAAAGTGTTTGTCATAATTAATATAGTCGTCTTACTTCTGTGGAATTGTTTATGATACTGTAAGTTGAATACCCATTACACAACCCTGGGACGACAAGTTCGTTGAATGTTTAAATGTTACTTAAACGTTGAACTTACTGTGTATAATAGTGACATCCTACTGTCGGTTCAAAAAACAAAAGAAATGTGAAAGAAATGTTCGCTTTCAAGCATACAAATGGTGAAAATATTAAACATAATGCAATGGTTTTAACTGAAATCGGAAAGTGTTCGTATGTATAGGTTAGAGTGCATATTTGGGAATCCTCGTACATGAGAAAGCTTAAATGAGCGGTAGTGATTGTTGCTTTCTTATTACGAAGAACTACCAAGTACAGTACGAGTGTCTGCGAGTTATGAGTTATTCATGAGGTACCAGCAAGTTATTTATGGGTACCAGCGAGTAATGTACTAGTTGGCGATCCATGCGGGCTCGTAAGAAAAATCCGTGTATGAGAAGGGGCTGTAAAGTTACAAAAATATCCATCGTATTACATTGTAATGATGTTGTTGATGATGACAGTATCATTTTAACTCCAATGAGTCTTAATTACGTGATTACAGTTTTTTTTATTTCTTACAAACACTTTTTGACATCATTTTCTGAGCTCCATGTCCCAATGTAAGCCTTGTTACATGTTATAAGGGAAATAAAAGTAACAAGTAAGGCCGGGTTGTTTTACAATAGAACGAAATGTCTGACCACATAACAATTTGTTTTGAATATTGCTAATTGATTGTTTTGCTTAGCGAATTACAAATGAAGTAAACAAAAACCTAAGGTATTGATGTTACGATATAAAAATGATGTTGCACATGACGAATTGATATTTCAACAAGACGTATTACGTTTACCAATGACCAAATGACAATAATATATTACGATTTGCTTAGTGAGCGTAACAAACTTAGTTTAAACATAACAACACGATGATGTACGATATTAGTCAGTGGAGGCGTTCCATATTTGTGCTAGACTACTCGAAATGATCACAGACGCTTGTTTAGAAAAAAATACCCCACCCACCACGTTCGCTCTTATGACTACCAGTGTATACATACTATGTTATCATAAGAGCGAACGTGGTGGGTGGGGTAATTTTTTCTAAACAAGCGTCTGTGGAAATGATGGTATTTTCTTTGCCACAATGCTTGCAGCATGCCAAAAGTCTCGGAGCGTTCATTCGGTCATATCTGCTCGCAACATGCCAACAGCATCGGAGCGTTTATTTGGCGATACCTGCGATATTTTCTTTGCATAATAATAAGAAAGTCGCTTCTATTTTCATGAATATTCACGACTACAAATAAATTCGTGAAAAGTGAATTTTGTACATGGTTCTTTTTCATTATTGAACATATCGTTTTATAACAAGTTTTACATAAATCTCGTAAATTCGCTTTCTACGAGAATGTCGTTTATTTATACTGTGGAAAGCGATATTCTTTGTTACAAAAAGAAATTTGGCATTAGATATAATCGGATATAATAGCTTGTTGCTAATCATAATCGTGTACACAGTCTTATTGAATTCGGGTACGCGGTTCAAGATTTATGTTTTGACACGCATGTTTCTCGTGGGAAACGAGATTTACGTGAAATTGGGTTTCTTTTCAAATGCTCCTCTTATATTGGCTTGTGAATAAATTCATTCAGATAATTACATAATTATTATACTGTTTTAAAAAAGTTTTGACTATTTTTTCAAATGCCCCTCTCGGTACAGCGTGTATGTTTCGAACGTAAGCAGACATTGTTTTACAAAACAATAAGCAAGAATGTCTCAATGCATGTTTTTTCTGATGCTGAGAAAAATACCAGAAAAATACCTTTGTCATATTAATTCTTAGTATATATATTTATAACGGGTAACAATATTTCATAGCAGTTAATTAAACCGAGAGAAACGCAATAGAGCAACTGTAGAAAGCCGTGTTTCAAACGGTGTTTTTTATAACCGACGAGTGCTTTCGGCCGAAAATTCGGCATTTATTATCATAAAGTACAAGTTGAAGTGTAAACAATCAACTCCGAATTAAAGTATCTATATTTTGGCGATTTTACGAACTTCTACTTGTAATTAATTGCAAGTACAGTTTGTATGTTCTTACTTGTATTTTTGTAGCATTTCGTGACATTTTGGAACAACTCCGGACATGAATGTGAACACTTCTTGTTATTTGCGTATCAAATTCAAATCAAGAGATATTTAATGCAATTTACTAACCAATCCAAAATTAAGGACAATCATTATACCGTATTAGCAGCAGAATATGATAATTATGTATAGTGCGATTTTATTAAACTGTCAAAGCTAAACAATTACACACCCGCTGAATGCGATTATACACACACAGTCAACAGTTTTCGTTTATTTTACCGTTTTCATTTTTGGTCAATGTACTTACACATTTCTACTTGTATCTTATTTACACGCACTTTTAACATTTATTTTTACACTTGTACCCCAAAACGTGTAATTGAATGATTTATTGTTATGATATAGTTTTTTCAGATTTTATAAATCAACAATAGTGATGTACACCTTTGCAGTAGGGATCACACTTTGTGCATGTGCGTATATTTTCACTTATTTATTTTATACATACGTAGAATTACCACATTTATTGATTGAAACTTACTTACATGTACACTATTCATATTTGTTATTAATAAGTTGTTGATAATGACATGACAGTATGTACAGAAAGATACTTACTTGTCTTAATTACAAGATCTTAATTACCAGTACTTGGTTACATATGTTTTGTTCTTAATTACCAGAACTTAATTCCTAGAGTCTTTGTACATATAACAAGAACAACTATAACAAAACGTTATAGTTAGACGAATTACAAGAAGCATTGGTTTTAGCTTAAGGTCTTCAGCGTACCCGGTTAATGCCGCATAAAAAGCAAAAAAAAAATATTAAAAAGGCGACTTTTAAAGTTTTGGAAGCCAGAACTACATTGGTTTAATTTTTTTGTATGAAGTTGATTTTCTCATAAAGGATATTGACCGTCTTCTTTATTCATTCCTCCTTTATGGAGAGTATAACATATTTACAAGTTATAGATAATACACATATTTTGACAATCATGAGTATTTGACAAAAGAATACATTCATGTATATAGTTCACATGTACATGGTATTACCATACCATACATCAATGGAATAAAGTACACCCTAAATACTACCAAATCCACCATAGTCTGATATGATACAATCACATTAAACTTACGTCTAATGATGTTTCCGATATTATGCCACGTTAACATCATAGAACGATGCCTACATTACTTACTAACGTTTCAACAACAGAGCAGACGAACAGATTCAGTCAAACATGACAGGTAACGCGACGAATAGCCAGTCCAATAATTGACCTATCAAAAATGACCGAAATCACCATTAACCAATGAAATGGTCAGGCAGGATTAGCCAAACTAGTAATAGACAATACAGTAAGTACTCGCAAACAGCTATAATAAACAAATACTCGTAAGTATAATTCGTCTAGAAAAAAGTAAACCAAATCTTCTAACCAACGTTATCAACAGAAGACCAAAATCTAGATAGAACTCGAAGAAAGCACGTACAAAAAAGGCATAACGTTATATGATACAATGCAAGCTCTACGGAGCAACACCCTTTTAGAGTAGCAAAATTGTGTTGTTGTTGAGAGGTTGTTGTTCTAATTAGGTTAAACTATTAGTTAAATCGTGCAGTGGGAAAAATCATGCTGTTGTTGAAGGGAGGTTGTTGCTCAAGAGTGGGCCGCTCTGGAAAGGTTATACTGTAGTTAGAAATTGTCAGAGGTTTACGATAGAACATATTGAAAGATACACTGAGAACAATACATGTACATGTATACATATTGGGCCGAACTAAGATTCGAACAAGGAAAATGTAAACTGTAGCAGTGATACGGGGCTGGAGAACAACCTAATTCGTTACACGTGTAATAATAAAAACAAACGAAAAATCAGGGCGAATTACTGGTTAAGGTCACTATTGATATCCTTGGCTTCCCTCTGGTTATAAGTATGTACTGTTTATCAAGATCGACATTATCAAAGGTCAATGGTAGAACTTACAAGAAAGAAAAATTCGACGAAAAACGTAGTATTGGATTCGGAAATATAAAAAGATAAAATGGTTTCAGAACGACTTAGTTACCAATGAAAGGATGATTGTATAGATATGTACTCCGCTAGGTACGATATGACCACAAAATTACTTGAAAACTGAAGAGATCCTCATCGGCAAGACAGTGTTTCGCAATTAATAATGTATCCTCCATCTTCTTTAGCTTGTTATGCAATAAATTCTATTTTGAATCAACGAGTAGTATGTGCCAGCTTAAAACACTCATCAACTTGTGATTCTATACGCTCAGGTATAGCATTGTCATGCATCTATAAATTTATGTGATCAATCTTCAAAAGACAACGTACTGAACAAGAGTCGATATCGTGCACTTTATACATGTCCTCAGGTAACATCGACATATCCTTCCAACTTCTGTATGTTTTCTTATAGGAGACGTGAACATGACCATGTTTACAATGAATGATACGTCACGTGGTCTTGTACAAACCATGGATGAAGAGGAAGAATTGTTCTCCAAAGTTCAGAAGGTGTGATAATTAGTAAAATGTATGACCAGACACAATCGTGACTGATATGCAAAGTGACCGTTTATTTAAATGTATGATTCTCATTGAAGCGAAAGTCTGAAATACTGTACATGTAAACCTTCCGAGGATGACTTGTTGAATTTGACAACTTGACTAAGGGTGTATTTGTTTTCTCCCTTAACATTCAAGTAAATCTCATCACAGTGTTCATAGTAGCTTGACTAGAACATGATTCGTTCAAAGGCTTAAGATATTCAGTTTCTGATTTCTAATTGATGTTGGTAGTTACACCATAAGCTTTGAAATGGTAGAAAACATTAAGCAGTATTAAATTTATTTATTTTTTATTGCGTTTCGTATATAAAGTACATGTACGTGAAACATTCGTAACTGATATTGAAATTGAACTGAATTACACATTTTTGTTCCATTTTCCACAGTTTGAGGGGAGCCTGATGATTGCTGGTGGATTCCATATGTTAGTTGGTGCCCTGGGTATTGTAGGCGTTTTACTGAGATTTATTGGTCCTATTACAGTTATTCCTGCCCTAACAATCCTTGGATTATACATATACAAAGCTATAGTCAAGTTTGCAAAGACACAGTGGAGCGTGGCTATATTGTAAGTATATCAACTGGTCCGATATCAAAGTAACATTTATTAGTCACTTAGGTTCCCAGTCACGGGATGACTATATACGAATCCAACAATTAGCCTTTATTTGTGAGCACACACCAATTGCCTATCCAAATATTCATGTATGATGTACGTCACATCCAACAAAAAGCTTGCAGCTGTCGCAAATAAAATAAACGTTTGTAGACCATCTACCGCTTCACAGGAATATAAAAATCGACATACATTGTTCAGATCTGTGACATGTTTTATTCTATTACATGTACATTCAATTTCTGTTAATATGGTGTTTATTTGAGCCTTGTGTTGTTTTGGAGAGCACTTCAGTTTTACATCAAAACATATTTAGATTGATTCATAAATATCTTTACATCGTATTCGTAAAACGATTATTACAGAACAGTGGTTGTTGCTATGATACTGTCGTTTTACTTACGTAAAAGAAAAACACCAATCCCGGCCTGGACACGAGGAAAGGGTTTCCACATTAAATGGCTTCCAGTTCATCAGATGTTTTCGGTAATTTATTGTTTGTACATGTACAGTAACTTGTTCTGTATTCAAGCGCTCTGTTGTACCTATTCATATACATATGTAGATACATGTTTATTTCGATAATAAGTTAACCTCGCAGTCGGCGAGATTATAACACAACATAGAATGCACAACAATCACCATATTATCTTTCGCTTTCATTGAGACGGACATACCCGTCTGCACAAATCTCCGTGTATTTGCCAAGTGACGGGTTATATTAGTTTTCAAACATCTCCGCATATCCAGTGTCTACGTGACGGGTATATCCTACCGGGAATTAGTCAAATAAGCAAGCATTTCTTAGAAAATCCCTGACAATACAATGCTCAATGTGGCCTATTATGATTACGTACCTGACAGAGAGAAGGTTAAGGCGATTTCAAAGACCGCAACGTTATTATATGTTGTCAGCTCAATACCAGTGCAAAGGTATACCAAATACAATCCGTCTTGTTATATTATTGTATTGTTTATCTTAAAACGCGTACACTTGATTTGAAATATATGTAGTACTGATTTTTAACACATACGTAACAACATAATTATGGAAATGCTCAAATTTGTTATTGTCACTAAATCGAACAAAACTGTAAAATCAATACTATGTCTTAGTTTGATTCAAATCATGACGTCCAAAAAAGGGAACATGATTGAAAAATATAGCGTATTAATATTGATGTTTTAATGATAAAGTAACAACAGTATTCAAATACTTATATTTTATGCAAGATACATTATTTATGAAAGACTTAATCTTTATGTTGAAGGTTTTGATATCGTGTATTGTTGGTTGGGCAGTTAGTGCAATCCTAACAGCTTATGACGTCATACCAAACGATCCCAAATCTGACAGTTATTATGCCAGAACAGATTCTAGAACACAAGTGTTACATGACACTAATTGGGTCATTTTCCCATATCCGGGTAACTCATTGCTTTAAATATAAAATGTTTGCTGTAAGAAATAAGATTCTTTTACACGATACCCTTATAAATACAAACTTATTACATCACTGACTCATTGACAGTATTTTTTTACAAATAATTTTAACGATATCGTTGTCATAACAACAGCACATACTTGGAGTTTGATTCGACTTCCGTTTATTTTTGGTGTCATTGCCTTGCAATGTTAGTGAGCTTACCGCCAGGGTATGTGTTCATTGGCATCGACTTATGTGGTGACTTAAATGCGTTATTGTGCAACATTTCCTTCTAGAAGATAAACAAATAATACTCGCACAAACTCGGGGTTTTTGTTTCTTGAAATGCATTTTTCCATTACGTTTCCAGTAGTGTCTCTATGATTGTTATAATTGTACGGAATGTTGATAGTTTCGTCTGCTTTAAATTCAAGGTCAGTTCGGGCCTCCAGATTTCGAAACTGGCGCTTTCATTACATTCATGATGGGCACCATCAGTTCACTCATTGACTCGATTGGTGATTACTACGCATGCGCACAAGTGTGTGATGCTCCTCCTCCTCCTAACCACGCAGTAAATAGAGGTATGTGATTTAAAAGTTTAAATCACCATATATGTATTTAAGCAGCGATTTTTACAGCCTTATATAACAATTGTTTCCCCTAGCCAACAAGTGTTATATTTTCCCCTAAAACCGCTCTATTTTTCCCCATAGCGAAGTCATATTTCCCACTGAAAAGAAATCATCAAAGACGTCCAATAGCTAAGAGGAATAGTCTGACCCAAGGATACCATACCATTTGTCACCTGTATCATGTCTTTATGATGCATGTTGAAATGCAGTAAAATTGATAAATAATGACAGTCGGGTGATGGTACTTATTTCATATCTGTACCTTTTTCTCATTCATCGTGCTGTATTTTCCCCTTCAGATAGTTTTGAAAATTCCAAATTAATCACTAATAAGCAGATTCCAAAGTTGAGGATTTTCTTCAATTACAATCTATATATTTCTATTGAGAACTTGTAAGACCATAAGACAGGGAAATGAAATTCAAACTCTTAAACAAGTACATGTTATTCACTCCGATATCAAAAAAGGTTAAATTAAATCGAACAAGTTATTGGATTATCTTGACACTCAAAATTATCTTGCACCCGACAAAATAACCATGGTGCACTGCAATTTTACTTGAAGCTACATGGACCTGGACACGTGTAATTACCCTTATAATATTTTCAGGAATCGCTGTAGAAGGCTTTATGAGTTTTCTTGGAGGTTGGACCGGTATTTGTCATGCTACATCAACATTTGGAGGAAACGTTGGCTCCATAGGAATAACACGAGTATTGCTTGCTTTTAACATTCATTATTCTCAAAACTAATATGGCCATTAATTGATTTATTCATATTTTAGCATGAAGATTAAGCCTCATTCTTATAAAAACATAAATAGTAATACAGTACAACCTCTCCAGAGCGGCTCTCTCTGGAACAACAACCAGCCTTCAACAATAGCATGATTTTCCCAATACATTTGAACAACAACATGATGTTGCTTCTTCCAATGAGTGTTGCTTTGGAGAGCACAGAACAAAGTTAACTATTCGACCTGATATGATCAACAGACCAGGCATGGTTGGGTAAAAATATGTCAAATTTTCTGAGTGTAACACATTCATATATTAAACGAATGCTTGCATCAATTTCCGTAAATGCATAAATGTTTATTTTCAGGTTGCAAGTCTGAGAGTTTTCCAGGTTCTAGGTCTCCTATTTATTTTATTTGGATTGTTGGGCAAAGTAGGGGCTGTGTTTGTAACGATCCCTTATAGTGTGGTGGGTGGGATGATGATGATAAACTTTGGTGTTCTGACTGGTGTCATGTTATCAAATCTTCAATTTATTGATATCAATTCTACCAGAAACCTCGCCATTATTGGAATGTCTATGCTTACATCTTTAATGTTACCTTACTACATGGAAACAACACCCGGTGCTATTAGTACAGTTGCGTGTATTTATCACTCATTTGTGGTTTGTTTTCGATATTTTTAGGCAACTCGGCTTTATTTGGTGCGCTTGATAAATTAAAAGAAAGAATTTTCAAAAGAACATGCAATCTATTTTCACGGCTATAAAAGTGACTCGTTTCCGTAGTATCTTTTTTGTCATGTATTATAAGTCAGATAATCCATTTACACAAGAAAATCTTTAATATGAAATTTAGACATTTTTACATACACTAAATTTTAAGGCAGTGTTTACATATCATCACGAATGATATATACAAATGATTACATTTTCGTATTACAATGTATATATTCTACAGGTGTTTCACGGCTAGATGCTACTTTCACGATGTTCTTGTCCAACCCTCCATTCCTTGCTGGCGTTCTTGCATGTTTCCTTGACAACACCATTCCAGGTAAGGTGTAACTTTATTTCAGCTTCTTTGCGCATGCGCATATTTGGATTATTGTTTCAGTTAGTGTTGTGGTAAGAACTCCACATTAGTACGTGTATGCAGGTCGAATTTACAATGTGCATTGTCGGGAAAGACCGTAACATACATAAGTTTTCATGTTTGAGCATTTTAGAACATGGTTTCACTTGGACACACTTTTTTAAGAAGCAACGTTGACTTGAGGATGATGGCACATATCTTATCAAATATTTTGTTACAACTTTCAAATCTAGAAACAAAGGTGCATCTTTAATCTATGAATATGTACAATTTTCATGAGAACTTTTAATACGTAATAAGTTACTAATAACTTACCCTTAGAACCGAAATATATAAATTATATACATGCGACAAGCAGCTACTTTAATTCAAGTACTAGTACATAATTATTTTCTCGTATATTTTATACAGGGACTCACGATGAAAGAGGCATGTCAGCATGGAAAGGTAACACAGGTGACAAAAATGACGAAACACTTCCAAGTACGACCCCTGGATGGTACGGAATTAGACTGGAAAAGCTCAAGAAAACTGTTTATACCGCATCATTCTATCGAAAACTCGGAAAGAAATTCTCTTTTCTTAAATTCTTACCATTTTTCCCAAAGTGATTCTACAAACAGTATATTATATAAAGTATAAACATATTGGTAATATCTGATATGTACAGTTGTCTCCGAATAACAATCATCCCTTGTTACAGCCAGTATACTAGCAACCTAAATTTACGTTTCACTCAATTTTCTCTCCCAACAACAGCCGCATCTTTACAATAGTCATTTTCTCCTTCCCATTTGTGGCTGTTGAAAGGACGTTGTACTGTATTTCAGGAGCATAAAGGTGTACATGTTTTTAGATTTTGATCAAAAGTTTAAGAAAAAAGGACGTCAAGCATCGTCATTCATCGTTCCTGTTCGAAATCTGTTGACATTTGTACAAAATGTGTTCTTATTTATTGCTGTTGTTTATATGATTAGAAACTTTTTTCGTGGTACGCATACATTGGAATACGTAATAGTACCTGGATTGTTTCTTGTTACAAATGTACAAAAGTTATGAAGACAAAATAAACATTATTGTTATAAAACAATAAAAATATATTTACTTCAATTTACATCGTAAACATGAAAATGAAAAAAAAATACAAACAACTCGCCATGCGGATCATTAACACTATATTCCCATACGCTATATTCCCATGAAAAGACAACTCTTGTCAAAATTGATTTTCCCTTGTGCTAAACTAATTGTTTCCCTTTACACAGAATATAACAAAAAGAGGGCCACCAAGATGGCTGTACATCTCTCACCTAGGTGGCATTACAATTATTTATGTTCAAAACCTCAATCAGTAAGTTTGTGTGACCAACATGTTCCTTGTGTGAACAACATATTTCGTTAAAGAATGATATTGTTGGAAGGGAATCCGACTTTATACATAGAGGGAAAATGTTTTTACTTATTGAGAAAACCCATGCCCCAGATGGGACCTATTTTACCTCCAGGGCCTTAATTTGAACAATCTTGGTAGTGGTCCACTGCACAATGTTTCAAGCCAAATATCTAAGGTTTAAAAGAAGATTTTTGAAGATTTTACTATATGCATAAATGCATTCAATGTTTACGTTATAATTGCTGATTAAAGAATGATAAAAAATTTATCAAAATAGTTCACATGTCAGATTACTGTGTCTTTCAACAAATAATTGATTGCGAAAAAACATAATTCGGCAAATACATGTAACTGAAAACCTTTCATCTGGCGATTTTGATTGTGTGTAATGTTACAAAAGGCAATAACAGTTTCATTGCTAAAGGTAACCTTTGCATGCTTAATCTAATTGTTCAGACAATAAAGAAATTATTTCGGGAGAAATATCTGAATAGTATGCCAAAAATACATGAAAGATGAAAAATCTAAATATTTAACTATTGCGCCTAATAGTATTCGATTAGCCAGCAGACGCAAATATCATTAATGAATAGCAATACATGATTGTATTTATTAATTTTTTTTACAAAATGAGGTTTGATTTTTTTTAATTATTCAACAGAAATAGATAGTAATAATAATTATACTCAAACTTAAGATAACGAATGTCAGTTGAAAACATCGCTTGGTTGTATGTATCCATACTTAGATAAATTACATAATTACATACAAAGTGGTCCATGTCACGTACGTGGATATGCTAGTCCATTAGTGAATACAGATGAGAAAGACTTCTTGGAAAATCAGCATCCTTGAACTACCTTCTCCAAAAAACATGGACCCAAACCCAACACATAGCAACACTGTATCCCGGAGGGTATTACCTCCGTACGATCAGTAACAAAGCTAAATAGTTCGTAGGGCTCAACCTAGACGTCACGTACGTCTGAGGCTCGATGAGGACCAAACATATCGTCGTAATAAATGAAGGATGGAGTAAATTTGAATTATTAAAGATGTTTTTAATATGCTGAAATGCTAACTGGCAGTTGTATAGATAGAATAATCACACGCGTTTGGAACGTTTATATGACTTGTCCGGACACCCTGTTCCTCAAAAGTTCCTATGCAAACATTCTTAACACTTATGTTATTTCATAAATAGAATCGCGATCTTGTGTACAACACTACTGCCATACGTATAGAATAGTAAACATTCGAGTGTTGGAGATGTTATTAAACAGAAGTTAAATATTTGAATTTACACAAACACGCAAAAAAACTCACTAGTTCAAATTCGTGTATTTGAACACGTGACTAACGTCGTGTTTTTTAGCAGAAGGAATCATCAGGCCAAGGACGTATGTATTCATGTGTGTTTACGAGTATAGGTCCTCGATAAGACTATGAGACGCCACATAGGGTGTCGCCGCATAGACATGAGCGGTTTTGTCTATGCGGTGATTTTCAACGCATTTACAGGGCTCCTTCTATGCGGTGAAAATGCACACTTGCGACGCATAGACCATACCAAACTTATACAATCTAGCGAGTTTGTGTTACTATACCACCGTACAAGTTAAGGGGGTGGGGGGAAATATCGACTGTCTTTCAGCTCATCTGTACAAACAAACTGGGTTTGGATGACTCTAGGGTTAGGACTCTTTGTTCAACCGGAGTCACTTAAAGAAATGTCCATAAGTGGATTTATGTGGCTAAAATCGGGTTTATGTGGCTAAATTTTAACAAATTTTAACATGGGAAAGCCACTTAAGTATCCTATCGTTAGTTTGTCTGTCCGTCCGTCCATTTAATTTATAACCCACTATTAAACTTGACCTAGAGTTCATAGAGACAATTTTATATTCTTAAAGAGGTTGACCTGGATTTACAAAGCTATACATACTGACTAAGTTTCGTCAAAATCTGAACGAAAATCTTAACAAATTCGTTTTAGCCTCAGATGACCAAGTTTCAAATTTTGCAAAAAAAATTATAAAGATGAACATTCTTTCCAAGATCTATCAACGTCGGAATGGAGTGTTGCCACAGTATTGTTAACAAGGTTCTTACATCAATCGACCTGCTGACCTAGCTTTTTACTCGGTTGATCTTGTTTCATAATTGAATAAGACATCATAAAAGCGAATATTCTGATCAAGTTTCACCAAGATTGGATAAAATGCGGCTATAGATTGCTGACCAATTTCTATCAATAGACCTAGTTAATCATCCTAGTTGATCAGGTTTCGGACTTGACCAAAAATAAATATTCTGAAGAAAAGTTCATTACGACAGGACAAAATCAAAGCGCTGGTAGCGCTGGAAGAACAGGGTTTGATCCCGAGGTTAGACAGTTGTATTATCAGCAACAGAGTGCCACACATACAGCCACGACCGTGGTCCATTGGTTTATTATTTATTACTGAAAATAATAGTAATTTATTTACATGTTTTAGGCAGTTTGTTGATTATTGATATTGTTCTTATCAATTTTCATGAAAACTGCATATAATTATGATTTGGACTTTTCACGTAGATTTGTTTTTCATTTCATTGAAATGCTTTTTTTTAACACAACTATACTTTCTCTTTGATATCTTAGCTAATTATTTGAAAAAAGGGTGTTGATATGAATAAAAAAAAAATAAGTTACTACCGAGTATCGAACCTAAGCCCTCTCACTCCGTAAGCGAACATCCTTACCGCTGTACAACCAATCTCCATGCTTCGTTCGTGTTTAATATAAATACAAATCAGCTGTCAATAGTTCAGCTGCGCAGTGATCTCATCATGTTCGACTTTTGTTTTAACGTATTTCATTTGATTCCACTCATTAAGCAACATATATTACATTATAATTTTTACATCAAAGTCGTTTAAATGGATAGTGTGAACCAGATATGACCGATTACCGTCTTCTCCTTGGAACTAATTTTTTGGCGTTTGGCGATGAACTTCTCCATTGGTTGTGATAGGGGAAGCCATGAACTCTATTTTTAGATTCTGCTACAGATTTTGATTCTGTGAGCGTCGAAAACTGGTAGTAACCAAGAACAAGGTTGCAAGCAACCCTGTTAAAAAACGCCCTTCAGGGTGATTACAATGTATGTACGAGTCGTATATAGGCCTACGAATGACCCATTTTCGAACTGACCGAGAACGTTCTGCCAACGTTTATTTTCAGTTTAAAATGTGGTCTCTGTAGGACGTAAGCAATGTTTTGTGATTATACCTGGTTCTGACCCGAATTGGTCAATGTATGAACTCGACCTAGATTTTGTAGAGACGTACATTCTGACAAAGATTCTATGAAATCGCTTGAAAGATGTGGCCCGATCGAAAACAAGATGGACACTATCAGGAATGAACTGTCAAGAGTTATCAATTTAATTAATACATGTATAATAAGTAGGGATAACTTGCTTCAGAATCGACGTAAATAAATCAGTACACACTATCATTAAATATCAGATTTGCTATGCATCTCAACTAGACCTTGGCCCACCATCATCAACATCATCACTATCATCATCATCATTGGAATTGTTATATTCTCCGTTACTTGATATTTGATGATGATTTCAAGTTGTACCTGTTCATGCATTGAAAGTCACCGCATTGATGAAACCGGCCACGCCCATGCGGCATCACAAGGCTTTCACATTCACTTTATAACACAGTTGCTTTAAAATTAGTTGTTAACTAAAGTTCTAGTTAACTACAGGCTTAATATTGATATTCATTCATTTGATAGTTAACGATAGCTTGTGGATAGTTTTATATAGGAATGTGATTTTCATTTACGACCATCTATTACTAATTAATTGACAATTGCATTTCTTTAGCACAAAGTAAAGAACCAGAACAAAATTCTGTAGTGGACTACTAAAAAAGGTTCGTATGAAACTTGAAATAGAAAATAATAAACCATGATTTTTTTTAAAAAAAAACAATGATATTTCTTTAAGGTATTTTCCTTCAAATTTACCTTGAAGTCTATTGGAGTAACCCATTTTTCAAAGATTGAAGACAATAGAACATTCATTTCAATGAAAGCTCATATTAAAACGATGCAATTACATAATATCAATATCAGTTGATAAAGCAAATTATAGTTCACCATGCAATAGTGATGCACGATAATACCGGTATACGGTACTGTATATTGCAATACGTTCCAAATGCAATACGTACTTGTATGGTTCCACCCAGTATCGCGATATTTTAAAGTAAATTTATTTAGACTACTTCAACTTGTAGTGTATCAGCTGTATTCTAATTTGACCGGAAAACAGTTAGAAATATTTTATTTGTGTAACTGAATTTGGACTGTATGTGTTGCCTTGCTCAAGGAGAGTTTTGTGTGTACAATTGTTGCATACTATATACAGCATGAAGTTTCATTCTAGTCACGGATATTTTCAATAGTTTTTTTGTGATAGCTAAAATAAATATACCATCATACATATTTTCATTAAAATCCAAGCTTAAATACTTAATAAATCAAGAGTTTTAAACTCCAAATATATCGCGATGCATATTGCAATAATGTGTTGCGTATCGCATTATATCGCGAAACGAAATGTCCCGCAATACCCATCCCCACCATGCAATATCTACAGAAATTTAGATTTTTCTTTTTTTCAACGAGGGCAACAACTTTTACTACCGTTGAAAAAATCGTCGTAAAAAATTAAAGTATCCGAACTAATTATAAAAGAAATAAAGACGGGCGATACTTTAACATTTGTGTCTAGCACTGATCAAATACATCAGAAAAAATTGTGAGTTTGTATCCTTACACATTGGTTATTCTAAACAGGTTAAACCGCCAATCACTCTCAAAAATGCTTTTGGTCAGTTCTAACGGATATCGCGTGTATGAATTATACAATTTATGTTTATATTAAAATTTCATGTATGAGATTGTTGCGTAATTTAGTATTGTATTTTGCGGTCCTCGAAGTTCTTAAGTGTACCGTCTGATCAATTAACACTGTGTACTCATGGGCATATTGGCACCATGTATATATGAAATAAATCTTGTTAACAAAACTATATGAACGAAGATCACTTTACTTTAGTTAATTATGAAACCAGAGGAAAGTCAAAACGCACCAGTTCAAGATGAGAACATAAGACTGCAACAAAATGGAACAGAACATCAAAAACACCAACCTAAGGACGAAGAAGATGTTAAAGACAACACAGCCGTAACTGTTGAAGATCCGGAAACTCAGCCCCTGTTTCACTATGACGTGTTTGAAAATCCACCGATTATTTTGTCTATCGGTTTTGCCATGCAGGTACAATCTAAAACATTAATTTGGTATTTTTGTGCAACATCTTTACGGATATTAAGCATTTATTGGATTGTAAAACCTGCCGCTTGTTGAAATACGCCCTAGACAGTTTCCATTCATTGCTTAATACAATCTTAGAAATATCGAAGGACCGCGCGATAACAACATCTTTGAAATAATGATCCCTGTTAATAATGTTTAATGTTTCTTTATCAAGAAGCCATAAGTTCATTTGTTAACTTGTGTTCGCGTTTCGACTAATTGTTCAGGTGATACCACCTCTAAATTAAGATATTTATTGCTGTGGAAGTTCTAAAATACGAATTATGCCGACGTTTAATCACTATTACATTTGTAATTATGATAAGGCTATGTATATGAGAAACGAAAGTATCAATGAAACCTCGTACCAATGGTTTGTTTGCTTGTTTGTTTGAGTTTAAAGCCCATTTTCAACAGTCAGAGTCATATGAGGTGGACAGTTCACTTAACCATCGTTCCTGGGAAGAACCAGTACTAGTCTCTCATCCTCCGTAAGCAACAGTTACTGCCTACTTTCACATATAAAGAAACATGGTCAGTAGCGGGGCTTGAACCCACGACCCTCTATCAGTGAAAGGTTACAGTGATTTGAAGTCAGCGACCTTAACCACTCTATTATCAATGATTAGACGGCGAACGTGTGTTGATTGAATTGTTATGAAATATTCTTCCTTTGTACTCACAGCAAGTGTTGATGAGTTTGTCACGTTCATTATCCACGGCATTACTAGTGGCGGAAATTCTATGTTCTCGATCTAATGAGGGCTTTAAAGCTAGACTTCTGAGCTCAACCATGCTTATATCTGGTCTCACGACATTCCTACAAAATACAATAGGTATAAGGTAAGAGTATATGTAACCTTTGAATGCAAACCAATTATTCATTCAAGCTTTAGTGACAATTACATGCATATATCCAAATCGGACAGACAAATGCAAAGTTATCATTGCATTAAACGAATGATCGTATTTGAAATAAAAATGAATGGCTTGTTTCAAAGTAGTGTAACAATCACTTTTAAGTTCTTCGTTTTTGGCTCGTGTTGCGTTATTTTGACAGACATTTACTCATAATCCATTCCAATTCTACAAAGAGTTACATGTAACTGAAAGCAGCAAACATGAATTGTTATCAAACCTAACTTTTTTTGTAACCAAGGTTACCTCTATACCAAGGACCAGCGATGACGTATGTGGTTCCACTGTTGTCATTGGCGACTTTACCAGAATGGCAATGTCAAACAGATATAACAGGTGCGTATATATTCAATATACATATATCCTGACATAATGTTTATTTGAGGTATACACCGTTTTTCAACAATATTCAGCTATATACAGCGGCTGATTAGCCTAACTATATTTCCTGATCAGTATTCTAACCAGTTACAAATTTACCCTTCCACAAGGAACCAGTATTCCTGATCAGTTTTCTAACCAGTACAAATTTACCCTTCCACAAGGAACCAGTATTCCTGATCAGTTTTCTAACCAGTACAAATTTACCCTTCCACAAGGAACCAGTATTCCTGATCAGTATTCTAACCAGTACAAATTTACCCTTCCACAAGGAACCAGTATTCCTGATCAGTATTCTAACCAGCAACTTCACATTTGGAGAAAATTAACATTTTGGCCGTATTGTCATAGAAGGGTATAACCTGCCACGACGGGTTTCGAACTCGGATCGCCAGGCTACAAATCCAGCGCACTAACCACTGGACCAAGGCGGCGGCAAAAAGTGTCGTGTCTTAATGACTTTCAAACATTTCGCAATCAACAATCTTTCCAAACATTTCATCAAATACTTATATGTAACATACCGAATAGAAAGGGTTTGGATTGTTGTTGGGTTTTTTTGCTAACAATTGCAACCACAATCACCTACGTTTGATGAAGTACCTACATCATTACGTTATGTGTACGTAACAATACGTGCCTTGTAATAAATGAATACATTATTTTATACAGGTAACCATAATTGATGATTACTTTTAGTGGTACACAAATGAACATTTGTTTCAACCTGGTAACGTAAAGACATCGTTCAGAACAATTAAAATTCATCTTTGTCCATTTTATTTGTCAGCACGAACGACTCGAATGCATTTTTCTTACAGGAGAAAATAACATGACCATGTTTACAATGAACGATACATTACGTGATCTTGTACAAAATATTGATAACGAGGCTAGTTTGATGTCAAAAGTTCAGAAAGTAAGTAAAGTATTAACTGACATAATGTACATCCATGAACAGAATAAATGACGATGAACGGTAAATGTTGTATACAAACTATGAACGCGAATCATCGAATCATATGAAATCATGGTCAGAAAAAAAATCTATTCATGTACAAACAATCATTTGTACGTTAGTTTTGTCCAGTTAAACAACATTACAGAAGACATCCAAGCGCACTTATATGACTGTGTTGCTCGTTTTACGAGAAGCTAAATTATCATCAGTTTCTTGTTGACTTTAAGAAACGTCAGATTTTTACTTTAGAAGTGATAGAAAAGTGAATTTGATATACATGTATTGTACGTGTTTAAGTATGCAATATCAAAAAAAGTTTACTGTAAACAGATGTATATATAAGCAAAGGATTCTTAGGATAAAAAAAACAAGCAAACATCCACCTTCCCCAAAAGTACTAGTACCGTCGGCTTGAAGGAACCATTCAATATCTACATTGATTTAAATGCATATGTTCTACATTTCACAGTTTGAGGGGAGTCTGATGATCGCTGGAGGATTCCATATGTTAGTTGGTGCCCTGGGTATTGTAGGCGTTTTACTGAGATTTATTGGTCCAATCACAGTCATTCCCGCCCTAACAATTATTGGGTTATATATATACAAGGCTATAGTCAAGTTTGCAAAGACACAGTGGAGCATGGCTGTATTGTAAGTGTTCTGGGACACCCTTTTATATTACTAGTATCCAGTCAACATGGGTAACATGATCCCATAATTCTAGAAATGCTCATTAATAAAAACTGTTTATAAATATTTTCACTATAAATGACAGTATGATAACAGTGATCTAGTTTTGCACACATATGTACGCAAGATCACCTCTTAATACTAAGATCGGTTGAATAAATGGTACATGTATATCGAAATGGCTTGATGCTGTCTCAAAATTGTGAACGTTTAAAATCTGCCACTACATCAAAAATGAAAGCGATGGAGTTTGCTTTGAGATATTCTCGAACCGCTTGTAGCGCTCTGATTTTACTAATGTTTCCATTTTCTGAACAAGATTTTCGTTTCAGTGCCCCGTTGTGCATGAGAGTAATATAATAATTTCGTCATACGATTGTTACAGAACTGTGGTTGTTGCTATGGCATTGTCGTTTTACTTACGTAAAAGAAAAACACCAATCCCGGCCTGGACACGAGGAAAGGGTTTCCACATTAGATGGCTTCCAGTTCATCAGATGTTTTCGGTAATTGTTATGAACATTATTTGATATTAATTCCTTGAAAGCATTTCATTCCATTTCCTTAAAAACATTATTATTATTATTTTATTTGCATTTATATCTTTATTTCGAAACATCAGTACGCTTACAGTCTATAAGGAATATAACACAATAAAGTACATTAATAAATACATAGACAGTTTAAAATGATTTCAGAAAGTCACACATTCTAACATTGAGTCAGTACAATTACGATAATGTACAAATACCTGGCTACAGCAGTTCGTTGTCATGTTTGTTACCAAGTATGTACCACTGAAAATTAAAGAACAACAAATATCAAATTGTTCAACGTAAAAATATCCTGTCTGTTCGCGAGCATGTTCACACACTTTTCTATATGGGGTGTAATTATAAACATACACATAGACAATGAACGAATGGTTGTGTTGTAGGTATTAATAGCGTGCGTTGTTGGTTGGGCAGTTAGTGCAATCCTAACAGCTTATGACGTCATACCAAACGATCCCAAATCTGACAGTTACTATGCCAGAACAGATTCCAGAACACAGGTGTTATATGACACTAATTGGATTATAATCCCATATCCAGGTAACACAATGGCTCATTTCGAGAGTTTCTGATGTCTATAAAGGAAAATGTACAATTTATTATTATACAAAAATTCAACCAGGGAAACGAATACTGCTTGAATGTTCACACCTAAAACCGTAGCCTTTTAACGAAAGGAAATACATTATTGTTCAATTAAAATAGTAAAGTTTTGTCTGTCTCAGGTTCAAGTTTTAAAACAATATGACTGAAACGTAATTGAATCATTCAGAAGTTAACTTAATTCTGATTATCGTAAAAACAAGCAATATTTTAATCTGCTCTTAATTCAAGGTCAATTCGGGCCTCCAGATTTCGACACTGGCGCTTTAATTACATTTATGATGGGAACCATAAGTTCGATCATTGACTCTGTTGGTGATTATTACGCATGCGCAAAAGTGTGTGATGCTCCTCCTCCTCCAAAACATGCGGTCAATAGAGGTATGTAACATAGAACTGTATCGCTCGTGTATATTGTGATATATCATTGAAATACCAAATTAATCATGTTAATTTGATCAAATAGTAAAGGAAGAACTTTAGTTTTGTTATTCAAATACTTTTTCTCTGAAGTTTTAATTAACTGACCTCCGATCTGTTCTTGAATTTCTATTATTTGAAGACATAGTTCACAGATTGAAAAAAAGGTGGAATAAGGTGAGAGATGGTACTCTATGAATTGTGAAATAGCAAGTTTTTGCCAAGAAACACGTACATGCATCAAAAGAACTCCGAGATATATTTAGTAATTGTTTACATAATACACTACAAACCTAGTCTTGCTCAAACTAAATATTTGGTATGGCCTTGGCTTGAGCTCTCATTTAAAGCCTTTTAGTTGTCAATATAATCATTGGATTGTGCAACTTTATTTAAAGCTGGATATAGCAGAATATTATCTTTATCCTTATTATGTCTTAAAGGTATCGCTGTTGAGGGCTTCATGAGTTTTGTTGGGGGTTGGACCGG
Source organism: Lutraria lutraria (assembly GCA_964023205.1). NCBI lineage: Eukaryota > Metazoa > Mollusca > Bivalvia > Venerida > Mactridae > Lutraria > Lutraria lutraria. Next base: position 1,758,263 of record OZ026848.1, read on the forward strand.
AGTAGGTCATGCCACATCAACCTTTGGAGGAAACATTGGCTCTATAGGAATAACTCGGGTAAAGCTTGCTTTTAACATTATTATTCGCAAAACTGTTTTGGCCATTAATAGACAATAATGAGTTTTTGTTTATTTATTTACAATTCTAGAATGAAGATTAAGTCTCATCTTATAAAACAAAATAGTTCTACAGTACAATTTCTCCAATGCTGCCCTCTCTTGAGCAACATCCTCCTTTCAACAACAACATGATTTTCTCCACAACCTCTCAACAACAATATGATTTTGCTACTCCCTTTTATATATGTTCTATAGGAATAACTCGAGTAAATAATGCTTGCTTTCAACATGATATTATGTTCTTCATAAAACAGATTTAGCTTTTAATAAATAAATGATGATGTTTGAACATAATCATGTGCATACTATGAAATGATTGTTTCAAACATATATATATATATACGTCTACATGTGTATATAAATTTGTTAACTATGTATATTGCGTACATTTTAAATATGTACGCCAAATATAGTAATAATTCGACTTTGGTTACATATATTGATGTAGATGACCATCAGACCAGGTAGAGAGATGTCATGCTGTCTGGGTGCATACACATTCACCTACTTAGTTTGTTGCTAGCTCTAAAATATATTAGTAACTTTTTTCACATGTATTTGTTTCAGGTTGCGAGTCTGAGAGTTTTCCAGGTTGTGGGTCTCCTATTTATTTTATTTGGATTGTTGGGCAAAGTAGGGGCTGTGTTTGTAACAATCCCTTATAGTGTGGTGGGTGGGATGATGATGATAAACTTTGGTGTTCTAACTGGTGTCATGTTATCAAATCTTCAATTTATTGATATCAATTCTACCAGAAACCTCGCCATTATTGGAATGTCTATGCTTACATCTTTAATGTTACCTTACTACATGGAAACAACGCCCGGTGCTATCAGTACAGGTACGTATACAACGTAACATCAGTATTTGTACTGATGATCTTGAATGTACAGGGTTTTTGTATGAAAGGAGGAAGACGCTGGGCGCTTGGGAAAATTAAATGAAAAGACAAACCCAATGCAAATAGAGGAAATATGTTTTTAGGAAAATATAGCTTTTTACTTAGGGGAAGACGCTGACGGTCAGCATCGCTTTCTTAGTAAAAGAAACCCTGATGTAACCGACATAATGGTTGCATATACAAACATATCATTCATAATAAGGATTATCAGCTGTTGTATCTCGCTCTACATCTCAATATAGTCAAGTTTTAGTTAACATCACTAAAATATTCAAATTTCCAATTAAACTGACGAGTTGATTATGTCTCAATTATATAAACGATTTGTTTGTTTCATCGGTTTAAACGCCATTTTCAACATTATTTCAGTTATATCGTGGCCTTAACGAGTATTAAGTTACTAACCACATTCTAGCCGTCAAGCTACCTTACATTATTCAGAGGTGGAGGACAATTTAACATAGGATGTTATATCTTCAGTCAAAGTCATGGACAGTGTGAGCCTCGCCCGGGGTTCGAACTCACGACCTCTCGGTCAGTAGTGAAACGCTCTAACCAATGAGCTAGCCGGGCGGGCTTATACAAACGAACCACATGTATTAAATTAGCATAACATGTATATATACATATCATTAGTACTACATGTTATATCATAATTATACTGGACATCTTTTTCTATATTTTCAGTATTATGATGTTGCATGTTGAAATAAGTGTGATCGTCAATTAATGAGAAATTTCATTAATATGAGTTTTCAGACATCGCTAAATAGTCAGAATAGAAAGCTAATGTTACCTTGTTTCGCATGCTTCTTCAATATTGGCCCAATAGTCATTACCATGGATACATGTTTTAATTTCCATAATAATATTCTTCAGGAATTTCTCGACTAGATGACACCTTAACGATATTTTTGTCAAATCCTCCATTTATTGCTGGCGTTCTTGCATGTTTCCTTGACAACACCATTCCGGGTAAGGCATATCTTTATTTCTTCAGTTTTATAATTGCTTGCTAATATGCATATTTGGATTTATTGTTTGTTGTAATTTTGACTGTTTTGTGGTATCAGCTCTGAAATAGTAAACAAAATGTATATAAGTCAGGAACGGCCTAACTCTACTTTAAAATGTCTCTGGAACCATAGTGTATGTCATAATTATGAATTACGTATGCACATACAACATAAGAGGTACAAATCAACTATAATCATTTTCCTTTATACAGGGACTTACGATGAAAGAGGCATGTCAGCATGGAAAGGGGATGTAGAAGACAATAACCAAACACTTCCAAGAACGGTTCCGGAATGGTACGGAAGCAGACTTGAAAAGCTGAAGAAAACTATTTATATCGTACCATTCTACAAACAGCTGTCAAAGAAATTCTCTTTTCTCAAATTTTTACCATTTTTTCCAAAGTGATTATATAAATTGTACATTACATGTAGATATAGGTAATATTTGAAATGATATACTCCTGTAAAATAAAGTTGTATTTAGATGTTGATAAAAAAGTTTAACTAATGAAGACGTAAGTCTGCGTCACTCGTCGTTCCGTTTAATGCTGGCTTATGCATGTCCTAATTTGTGAATTTAGTTGTTATGATATTAAAATCAAAGGGGATTATATGAATTGAAAAAGATACCAAAATAGTGGAAACAGTGAATGAACTACTTATGTACTTCTTACATACAGCATGTGACTGTAAATGACTTAAATAAGGGAGATAACAATAACAGACTAGAGGATACTTTTACGACTAGTTACCAAACATTGACCGTTATTTGTTTGGTAGCAGACGAATTGCTGAAAAACAGTCACTGGAATAATAAAATCTTTGCATAGAATTAGGAGAGAAATAAAAGAAAAACGATAAAACCAATATGTACAATAGGCAATCTGTTTGGACACATATATATTATATTATTAGACTCATTAACAAAATAAATAATAGGTCTGGACAGTGGTCTTCATTTGCTGAGTTATACTGTACATTTTGTATCATCAGATGTTTAGGGTTGGGAGAATTTGTATAATCAATGAAATCACGAGAAACATGTGACATGTGTAAACATTACCTGAAGAATGTCATTGAATGAGAACAGATTATAGGATTTACGTGTATAAACAGCAGACGGCATGTTGTTTGGTTCAGTCAAACTACAAATGGTTATGTTGAAAATTAAAGGCAGAACAATACATTTATTAAATATTATTGAACAAAAACGCATCAACATAAAAATGTATTGTACAAGTTAACAAACAGTATGAAGTATACATCATAAATACAATAATTATAAATGCATGTACACACAAGACAGTAGAAACACAGACGATATTATTATATTTGTAAGTTATTTATCCATGTATTGTATTCCTTGTATAAGAATAAAATAAAACTCGGACTTTTAAATGTATAAAGCCATACGAGTATATGTTGTCTATCTTTCATTTCTGTTTATAGTTCCTTATCAAAATTTACAGGTCGTTTCCAATATTCATTTTTTAAAATTAGGTTCGTGGATGTGATTCATATCACACACAAACAATTAATCTGCCAATATTAGGACTGTCAGATATAGCTTTATATACATGTACTTTATAGTCAAACAACAAATATCCGGTTTTCACTGGCATCCATCGATGGAACTGTCTTCATATACATTATAGTTCGGAGATATACATATAGATCATATGCAACTAATTAAAATACCACAAAAGAATGACCTAAACGAAAATAATGTCTATGGTGTAAGTGGTGATCAGGATTATCTTAAATTAAGAAATTTTATACACAACAATGTTAAAAAGCTATTTGCACTTGTCCGCGTCCGCTTCCGTATCCGTTGTCCGCGAGACTTTTTCCATATGTACATGTCCGTCGTCCATAAGCATTATGTATCAAGATATGGTTGTACGAGTATATTACAAGATAATAAAAACCGAAAGCTTTCAGATGTGCTATATTTCAATTTTCATAAAAACTTAAATATGCAGGTATATAATTAATTTGCTTAAAGTAGCATGAACGCCTAAGGTTTTGGTGACTGACAGCCATGTATTTTTCACTTTTCGCTGCCCTTATCTTCAGGGAGGCGAGTGTCGAATTTGCTTTTAATTTTCAGGTTCCATAGCATCTTAACTTTAATATTTGTAAGAAATTTACCGAACACGATGGCTATCTGCTTAGGAAAAACTTAGTTATATGATTCACGTGAACCCCGAGTGCGCCTAGTGCTCGCTTTTTTCGTGAATCCCGTGGTCTTTTCAACACTGACCGACGTGGATGAATATCGACACAACGTTATATGATATATTGTTCTTGACTCTGAATATGCACTGGGACAACATTGCAACACCCGACATAATGAAAATGTAAACTGTACCATTTTATATCAAAAAGAAAAGTGTTTGTCATAATTAATATAGTCGTCTTAATTCTGTGGTATTTATGATACTGTAAGTTGATTACCCATTACACAACCCTTGGACGACAAGTTCGTTGAATGTTTAATGTTACTTAAACGTTGAACTTACTGTGTATAATAGTGACATCATACTGTCCATTCAAAAAACAAAAGAAATGTGAAAGAAATGTTCGCTTTCAAGCATATAAATGGTGAAAATATTAAACATAGTGCAATGGTTTTAACTGAAATCGGAAATTGTTCGTATGTATAGGTTAGAGTGCATATTTGGGAATCCTCGTACATGAGAAAGTTTAAAGGAGCGGTACAGATTGTTGCTTTCTTATTACGAAGACCTACCAAGTACAGTACGAGTGTCTGCGAGTTATGGGTTATTCATGAGGTACCAGCAAGTTATTTTTTTTGGTACCAGCGAGTAATTTACTAGTTGGCGATCCGTGCGGGCTCGTAAGAAAAATCCGTGTATGAGAAGGGGCTGTAAAGTTACAAAAATATTCATTGTATTACATTGTAATGATGTTGTTGATGATGACAGTATCATTTTAACTCCAATGAGTCTTAATTACGTGATTACAGTTTTTTTTATTTCTTACAAACACTTTTTTACATCATTTTCTGAGATCCATGTCCCAATGTAAGCCACGTTACATGTTATAAGGGAAATAAAAGTAACAAGTAAGGCCGAGTTGGTTTTACAATAGAACGAAATGTCTGACCACATAACAATTTGATTGTTTTGCTTAGCGAATTACAAATGAAGTAATCAAAACCCTAAGGAAAGGATGTTTCGATATAAAAATGATGTTTGCACATGACGAATTGATATTTCAACAAGGCGTATTACGTTTACCACTGACCAAATGACAATAATAATCATTGTATTACGATTTCTTAGTGAGCGTAACATACTTAGTTTCAAACATAACAAATTGATGATGTACGATATTAGTCAGTGGAGGCGTTCCATATTAGTGCTTGAATACACGAAATAATGGTAATTTCCTTGTCACAGTGCTCGCAGCATGCCAACAGTCTCGGAGCGTTTATTTGGCGATACCTGCTCGCAACATGCCAACAGTCTCGGAGCGTTTGTTTGGTCATATCTTCTCGCAACATGCCAACAGTCTCGGAGCGTTTATTTGGCGATACCTGCTCGCAACATGTCAACAGTCTCGGAGCGCTTATTTGGTCATATCTGCTCGCAACATGCCAACAGTCTCGGAGCGTTTATTTGGCGGTACCTGCTCGCAACCTGTCAACGGTCTCGGAGCGTTTAATTGGCGATATCTGCTCGCAACATGCCAACAGTCTCGGAGCGTTTATTTGGCGATACTTGCTCGCTACATGCCAACAGTCTCGGAGCGTTTATTTGGCGATACTTGCTTGCTACATGTCAACGGTCTCGGAGCGTTTATTTGGCGATACCTGCTCGCTACATGTCAACGGTCTCGGAGCGTTTATTTGGCGATATTTGCTCGCTACGTGTCAACGGTCTTGGAGCATTTATTTGGCAATACCTGCTCGCAACATTCCAACAGTCTCGAAGCATTTATTTCGACTCAGCTTTGACATTGTAGTTAGTTTTAATGGCATTTTGGATTAAAACACATAATCTAAACAACCTTTTGGGCATATATCAAGAAAATAGCCGAATTTTTATTTTCTTGATAAAGTCGCTTCTATTTTCGTGAAGTTTGTACATGGTTCTTTTTTCATTAATGAACATATCGTTTTATAACAAGTTTTACATAAATCTCGTAAATTCGCTTTCTACGAGTATGTCGTTTATTTATACTGTGGAAAGCGATATTCTTTGTTACAAAAAGAAATTTAACATTAGCTACACTCAGGTAATAGCTTGTTGCTAATCATAATCGTGTACACAGTCTTATTGAATTCCTTCATGGGTTTAAGATTTATGTTTTGGCACGCATGTTTCTCGTGGGAAACGAGATTTGCGTGAAATGGGGTTTCTTTTCCAATGTTCCTCTTATATTGGCTTGTGAATAAATTCGTTCAGATAATTACATAATTATAATACTGTTTAAAAAAGTGACTTTTTTTCAAATGCCCCTCTCGGTACAGAGTGTATGTTTCGAACGCAAGCAGACATTGTTTTACAAAACAATAAGCAACAATGTCTCAATGCATGTTTTTTCTGGTGCTGAGAAATTACCAGAAAAATACCTTTGTCATATTAATTCTTAGTATATATATTTATAACGGGTAACAGTATTTCATAGCAGTTAATTAAAACGAGAGAAACACCATAGAGCAACTGTAGAAAGCCGTCTTTCAAACGGTGTTTTTTATAACCGACGAGGGCCGAAAATTCGGCATTTATTATCATAAAGTACAAGTTGAAGTGTAAACAATCACCTCTGAATTAAAGTATCTATATTTTGGCGTACTTACCAACTTCTACTTGTAATTAATTGCAAGTACAGTTTGTATGTTCTTACTTGTATTTTTGTAGCATTTCGTGACATTTTGGAACAACTCCGAACATGAATGTGAACACTTTTAATGTTATTTGCGTATCAAATTCAAATCAAGAGATCTTTAATGCAATTTACTAACCAATCCAAAATTAAGGGCAATCATTATACCGTATAAGCAGCAGAATATGACAACTATGTATAGTGCGATTTTATTAAACGGTCAAAGCTGAACAATTACACATCCGCTGAATGCGATTATACACACACAGTCAACAGGTTTCGTTTATTTTACCGTTTTCATTTTTGGTCAATGTACTTACACATTTCTACTTGTATCTTATTACACGCACTTTTAACACTTATTTTTACACTTGTACCCCAAAACGTGTAATTGAATGATTTATTGTTATGATATAGTTTTTTCAGATTTTATAAATCAACAATAGTGATGTACACCTTTGCAGTAGGGATCACACTTTGTGCATGTGCGTATATTTTCACTTATTTATTTTATACATACGTAGAATTACCACATTTATTGATTGAAACTTACTTACATGTACACTATTCATATTTGTTATTAATAAGTTGTTGATAATGACATGACGGTACGAACAGAAAGATACTTACTTGTCTTAATTACAAGATCTTAATTACCAGTACTTGGTTACATATGTTTTGTTCTTAATTACCAGAACTTAATTCCTAGAGTCTTTTTATAGAAATGTCAATGCTTATTCACTTGTACTATGCACATGCTTTTATTTAATCTTCATTACTTAACTACACAATGTATTTCTTATTAAATGCCAGTACTGCATAACATGTCCATAAATAAGTATATGTTATTACCTTATGGATGCATTGATAGACCGGAGAATATGAAAGACAATTGCATAATCGTTATCACAGTATCATCATGAGTAGCACTCAAAGCAAAGGGCTGCTAATTATTTAATTATTGAACCAGATGAAATGTAAAGTTTTCATTTTGGGTCAATGTATACTTACCAACATTAATTAATGTCTAGTATTTACTGACTTGTAGCCTAGAACTTGTATCTAGTTACTTACAACACCTCGAGTATCTGTTGATTTGATAGATAGATAGATATTTTATTCAATTCCAAAAGGCTTTAAAGCCCACAAGGACATACATAGCACAATAAAAACAGTATGACACAATACAATGATATACATGTATATAATATAAGTAATGCATGATATTATATCAAATATATTATTACATTTGACAATATTATGGAGAAGATCAGAATATAAAGTAGACTGATAATAATTATTATTCTTTAAGTATATTATGATATATTTCATTAATTGCAGACAGTAACTGTTAACAACATTCTAGTAGGGATTACTCTTGTATGGGTAATTGTACTTTTACTTCCATATTCTATATTACATATGTATGTAGACTTTGTTATTGTTGAATATAAGGATAGATATTTGTCCAATTCAGAGTTCTTATTCACTCATATTATGTACATTCATGACAACATTATGTGACAAGCATGCATATGATCAAATACAAAATTGTGTTCAATGAATGAATAAAACAATACATGAGATATCTGTTGCTATGAGAAATTGGAGGTTATATAGAGATTGTAAACATTGTGTAGATAATAATAAATATAGCTATTATTTCTTGAAAAAAATATGTAATTGTTAACAATTTGACAATAAAGTTATGGGTATTACATTAATTTGTATATTGTAATGTTATCAACTTAGAAATACCGTTCATATCAAAACATATAATGTTACAAACTGATATAGTCACCTTTGTCAATAAAGATTTAGGTTTAGGTAATTTTCAAAGATTTGTTGAAGTCAATTTAATAAAGTGTATTGTCAATAAAAAGAATATAAGAATGGTTTGGCAAATATCTTCCAAAGAAAACTACCATATTATATATGCCCCCATCGAAGATAAGGGTGTACATATATATATATATTGATTTGCACATGTCGGTCGGACGGTCGTTCCGTCCAGAACCAAACAGTGTCCGAACAATAACTATAGAACGATTTGGCCTAAGCCCTTTAGATTTGGGTGGAAGGTTGGTCATCACATGTAGATGACCCAGATTGATTTTGAGGTCAGCGCATCAGCATAAAAATATTGTCCGACAAATAACTAGAGAACGATTTGGCCTTATATTATTAGGTCCTCATATGTTGGTTGTTCATTGCATGTAGATGTTGAATGAAAAAATTAGACAAGCAATTTTGAAAACCATTCCATAACATCATGCTTGTCGTGAGTAACACTTAAAAATGCTGTCATAAATATTGAAACAGATTAAGAATAAAGTTTATATTATGTACATTTCTACTCATTATTTTAGTACTTGTGCCCAGCTACTTGTTATTCATTCAGTATTTATTGATATTAATATGTTTCTGATTTCATAAATCAACTGTACATGGTGATTGCAGCTATTTAACAGCACTGTAGTAGGGATACAGGTTTGTGTGGATAAGTTTACCCACTTTTTACTTCTTGCAAATATAACTTTGATGTATGCATGTATAGCTGATTGAATTTTTTTTAACTAGCGGCCATCTCCGAAAACGGCACTTTAAGAACAAACCTTTGAAGAACAGTCATTGATCATAAAGAACAAATTAACCTCTGAATGAAGGCCATCCATGATAATATCTTTTCGAATAGCTGTCTTTATTCACATGGTTGACAGACAGCATTTCTATCTACCAAAAGCTATTTTCCAAGCATTTACATATCATTACTGATTTGTTAAAAAAATGGCTTGTCATTTATTACTGAAAGATACAATATCTATCTATACATGTCTTAGTAACAAGTGCATAATTATCAGACTTGAGCCCTTGAATTATAAACTCTCAGTGTTTGATAACTTGTACTATGTACTTAGTCATAAGAACTTAATTCTTTGTAATTTGTATTTGATTCTTTTGTTTACTGATTTGCAATTACATTTCAGGACAAACCAGCATACTACAACATCTAGTTTTGAGCGAAACTACTTTTATCGACAGTGCTTTTATGTGCTTGGTGTTTGTGCTTAGTATTAGCGCGTAGTGTTTGTGCTTAGTGTTTTGCGCATAGTGTTTGTGCTTAGTGTTTTGTGCACAATGTTTGTGTTTAGTGTTTTGTGCATAGTGTTTGTGTTTAGTGTTTTGCGTATAGTGTTTGTGCTTAATGTTTTGCGCGCAGTGTTTATGTTGTGTTATATTTGTGTTTGTGAAATATAATTTGGATTAGGATAATTTAGGATGGATTTTTAAGTAAGTGGGGTTTTCTCGTACACTGCACACCTAATCGTCACAATGATAGCTCCCCTCACATTATATAACTTCACATGCACTATTTTTAGGATTAGGAAGAAATTATTTTTTTTAATTTTTGAATATTTTAAGTAATAGGATATCTAATACTTAGATTTAAGGAAAAGCATAGGGTAATTAAAATATGACTTTTTGAAAAAAAAATACTGATTCGCAAATATGATGTTCGTGGATAAGGCTTTCGTAGAATGAAATCATAAAGAATGACGTTCTTCTTTTATCAAATTATATTTGCGATATGCACTGACATGAGCTGATCAACCTTTATAATTAATTAAAATGATTGTAATACAAATATTGTATGCATAACAGTAGTGTTTGTTTGCGTGAAATCATGTCTTAATGAAATAAATCAAAGGACTAAAGGTTAACAGAAAATTTTAGATTGAACTCAACCTTTAACCATATCAATTTCTTTTCGACTTTGCCATTAAAAAAATGAGTACCTTAGGATGTTGAGAAAATAAAAACATGTAAGTAATTGATCATTAATTAGGGCGTTCAGATATTTTCATTACAAAAATATAAACAGACCCCGAGGCCTGATCCCCATACATGTATATTATGTGTAATACATTCAAATCTATGCTTTGGATATTGTTTGAAAAGCATACGAAATAGTTAAAGACATCATAAGCTTGATGTATAAAGTTAATTACCATCTTGAAAGATTATTTATAATTAGGGCGTTTGGTCAATATATTGACATAGTAAAATATATTCAAACCCCGCGACCAGAGAATCATGCATTACCGACCCATATATTGACCATTTTGGACGAATTAAAGCCAAATAAATCATTATTTATGTAAACATAGAATGAATCATGTGTAAAAGTTCTTTGGGACAGTATTTTGATTGTTTTCAAATGAAATATTGTGTGCAAAATATAAAACAAGTAAACAAACCCCGTCAACTGATTATCATGCATGAACATTATTTGTATTACATTCAAGTCAATAATTTAGGATTGTTGTGTGAAAATTATATGTAATAATTAAAGACATGTTAAGCGTACTTTGTAAAATTTATTCCAATCATTAAAGTTAATTAATTAGCGCATTTAGTCAATAAATTGACATAGAAAACAATATTCAAACCCCGTCACCGGAGAACTATGCATTTCCGACCTAAATATTGAACATTTCTAAAAGTAAAATTTAAATAAGATGGATACGCACATAATAATTGATACGTATATATTAAATGTGTAGAATGTTGTGTTCACCATTATTTTGATGGCTTTGAAATCGAATCTTGCATATAAAATGAAAACAACATTGTCCGTGAAATACATGATTAATCCTTGCGACATCAGAACAATTAATTTCGATTCAATTCATAGCATTTCGAGTACGCAAAATATCTAAATAGACCCGGGATATGAATATTATTCATAGTTAGTATTGATAATGTTAATTTTAGACGTTTATGTTCAAACTAGTATCCGTTATATTACTGTGCATGACGTTATGAGTGTTACGCAAGTTTGTCATTAATCAACGTGAATACCATAGGATGTTGAGTCAATAAACACATGTAACCATGAGATCATTAATTAGGGCATTCAGACAAGCTATTTTCATTCCAAAAATATAAACAAACCGCGCGGCCTGAGAACCATGCATTTTCGAGCTAACTATTGACCATTGTGGACTAATTCAATGCCAAATAACGTATTATTTGTAAATATATAATGCAAATCATTTCTAAAAGTTGTAAAGGACAGTATTTTATTGCATTGAAATCAAATTCTGCGTGTAAACGATCAGAGAAATCTCCATGGGAAAGGAAACAAAACGCGTGACCTGATCACCATGCATGTACATTATGTTCCATATATTCAGATCTATACTTTAGGATATTGTTTCAAAATCATACGAAATAATTAAAGACATCATAAGCTTGATGTATAAAGTTCATTACCATCATGAAAGATTATTTATAATTAGGGCGATTGGTCAATATATTGACATAGAAAAATATATTCAAATCCCGCAATCGGAGAACCATGCATTACCGACCCATGTTTATTGACCATTTCGAACGATTTTAAAATCAAATAAATCATAATTTGTGTATACATAGAATGAATCATGTCTAAAAGTTCTTAGGGACATTATTTTAATTGCTTTAAAATAGAAAATTGTGTGCAAAATATAAAACAAGTAAACAAAACCCGTGAAATGATTATCTTGCGTGTACATTCTGTCTATTACATTCAAGTCAATAATTTAGGATTGTTCTGTGAAAATCATATGTAATAATCAAAGACATGTTAAGCTTACATTGTAATTTTTTTTCCAATCACGAATGTTCATTAATTAGCGCATCTAGTCAATACATTGACATAGAAAAAAATAATTAAACCCCGTCACCGGAGAACCATGCATTTCCGACCTAAATATTGAACATTTTAAAAAGTAAACATTAAATAAGATGAATACATACATATTAATTGATATACATGTATATTAAATGTAGAATGCTATTTTTACCATTATTTTGATGGCTTTGAAATCGAATTTTGTATATAAAATGATCAAAATATTGTCCATGAAATACATGAACAATCCTCACGACATCAGTACATAACATGTCTACTACGCCAAATATCTAAATAGACCTGGGATAGGAATACTTTTCATCGTTATGAATGATAATTATAGACGTTTCTGTTCATATATTATGCGGAATTAATTTCATTCAATGATTAAAGATTTTATGTGAATATCATATATAATTATAAAAAAACATGATGAGCTTATCTATTAAAATTAATTCCCATGATATAAGTTCAATGATCAGGGCATTTAGTCAAGACATAGAAACATATAATGAAACCCCGCGACGGGAGAACCATGCATTTCCTCCCTAAATATTGATAGGTTTCGACCATTTTAAAGTCAAGTAAATCATTATTTCAATACAAATTAAGCCAATCCAATTTAAAAGTTGCTATTTAATTGCTTAAAATCAAATAGTGTGTGTAAATGATGCTTTAGAAATGTCCGTGAAAAAGTAAGCAAAACCCGTGACGTGATTATCGTGCATGTACATTCCAGTAAGGAATTTAGGATGTTTTCTGGAAATCATATATAACAATTAAAGTCATAAAAAGCTTCTTCTTTAGATTTTACTCTCATGATTTAAGTTCATTAATTAGGGCATTTAGTCATAACATAGAAAAATGTGATAAAACCGCACGACGGTAGAACCATATATTTCCGACCTATATATTGACCAGTTTCTACGATTTTACAGCCAAATAATTCATAATTTGAATATTGATAGGACCAATTCTATTTAAAAGTTGCTAAGACGGTATTTTGATTGCTTAAAAATCAAATTGTGTGTGTAAATGATGCTTTAGAAATGTCCGTGAAAAAGTAAACAAAACCCGTGACGTGATTATCGTGCATGTACGTTCCATTAAGGAATTTGGGATGTTTTGTGGAAATCATATATAACTATTAAAGTCATGAAAAGCTTCTTCTTTATATTTTATTCTCATGATTTAAGTTCATTAATTAGGGCATTTAGTCATGACATAGAAAAATATGATCAAACCGCGCGACGCGAGAACCATACATTTCCGACCTAAATATTGACCAGTTTCTACGATTTTACAGCCAAATAATTCACAATTTGAATATTGATAGGACCAATTCCATTTAAAACTTGCTAAGACATGATATTATTAAGATTGCTTTAAGATAAAATTCTGTGTGCAAATGACACAAATAAATGTTCGTGAAAAAAGTAAACAAAACCCGTGACGTGATTAATATGCTTATACATGGTGTGTAATTCATTCAAGTTAGGAATTTGGGATGTTATATGAAAATTATACATACCTATCAAAGACATGAAAAGCTCATTGTTTATAATTTATTCCCATGATATGAGTTCATTAATCAGGTCATTTAATCAAGACATAGTAAAATATGATCAAACTCGGTACCGGAGAACCATGCATTTCCTCCCTAAATATTTATCAGTTTAGACAATTTTAAATCCAAATAATTCTTTATTTGAATATAAATGGAGCCAATTCTATTAAAAAGTTGCCCAGACAGTATTTTGATTGCTTGAAAATCAAATTGTGTGTGTAAATGATTCATGGAAATGTCCGTGAAAAAAGTAAACAAAACCCGTGACGTGATTATCGTGCATGTACATTCCAGTAAGGAATTTAGGATGTTTTCTGGAAATCATATATAACAATTAAAGTCATAAATAGCTTCTTCTTTAGATTTTATTCTCATGATTTAAGTTCATTAATTAGGGCATTTAGTCATAACATAGAAAAATGTGATAAAACCGCACAACGGTAGAACCATATATTTCCGACCTATATATTGACCAGTTTCTACGATTTTACAGCCAAATAATTCATAATTTGAATATTGATAGGACCAATTCTATTTAAAAGTTGCTAAGACGGTATTTTGATTGCTTAAAAATCAAATTGTGTGTGTAAATGATGCTTTAGAAATGTCCGTGAAAAAGTAAACAAAACCCGTGACGTGATTATCGTGCATGTACGTTCCATTAAGGAATTTGGGGTGTTTTGTGGAAATCATATATAACTATTAAAGTCATGAAAAGCTTCTTATTTAGATTTTATTCTCATGATTTAAGTTCATTAATTAGGGCATTTAGTCATGACATAGAAAAATATGATAAAACAGCGCGACGCGATAACCATACATTTCCGACCTAAATATTGACCAGTTTCTACGATTTTACAGCCAAATAATTCACAATTTGAATATTGATAGGACCAATTCCATTTAAAACTTGCTAAGACATGATATTATTAAGATTGCTTTAAGATAAAATTCTGTGTGCAAATGACACAAATAAATGTTCGTGAAAAAAGTAAACAAAACCCGTGACGTGATTAATATGCTTATACATGGTGTGTAATTCATTCAAGTTAGGAATTTGGGATGTTATATGAAAATTATACATACCTATCAAAGACATGAAAAGCTCATTGTTTATAATTTATTCCCATGATGTGAGTTCATTAATCTGGTCATTTAATCAAGACATAGTAAAATACGATCAAACCCGGTGCTGGAGAACCATGCATTTCCTCCCTAAATATTTATCAGTTTCGACCATTTCGACATTTATTGATTGAAACTTACTTACATGTACACTATTCATATTTGTTATTAATAAGTTGTTGATAATGACATGACGGTACGAACAGAAAGATACTTACTTGTCTTAATTACAAGATCTTAATTACCAGTACTTGGTTACATATGTTTTGTTCTTAATTACCAGAACTTAATTCCTAGAGTCTTTTTATAGAAATGTCAATGCTTATTCACTTGTACTATGCACATGCTTTTATTTAATCTTCATTACTTAACTACACAATGTATTTCTTATTAAATGCCAGTACTGCATAACATGTCCATAAATAAGTATATGTTATTACCTTATGGATGCATTGATAGACCGGAGAATATGAAAGACAATTGCATAATCGTTATCACAGTATCATCATGAGTAGCACTCAAAGCAAAGGGCTGCTAATTATTTAATTATTGAACCAGATGAAATGTAAAGTTTTCATTTTGGGTCAATGTATACTTACCAACATTAATTAATGTCTAGTATTTACTGACTTGTAGCCTAGAACTTGTATCTAGTTACTTACAACACCTCGAGTATCTGTTGATTTGATAGATAGATAGATATTTTATTCAATTCCAAAAGGCTTTAAAGCCCACAAGGACATACATAGCACAATAAAAACAGTATGACACAATACAATGATATACATGTATATAATATAAGTAATGCATGATATTATATCAAATATATTATTACATTTGACAATATTATGGAGAAGATCAGAATATAAAGTAGACTGATAATAATTATTATTCTTTAAGTATATTATGATATATTTCATTAATTGCAGACAGTAACTGTTAACAACATTCTAGTAGGGATTACTCTTGTATGGGTAATTGTACTTTTACTTCCATATTCTATATTACATATGTATGTAGACTTTGTTATTGTTGAATATAAGGATAGATATTTGTCCAATTCAGAGTTCTTATTCACTCATATTATGTACATTCATGACAACATTATGTGACAAGCATGCATATGATCAAATACAAAATTGTGTTCAATGAATGAATAAAACAATACATGAGATATCTGTTGCTATGAGAAATTGGAGGTTATATAGAGATTGTAAACATTGTGTAGATAATAATAAATATAGCTATTATTTCTTGAAAAAAATATGTAATTGTTAACAATTTGACAATAAAGTTATGGGTATTACATTAATTTGTATATTGTAATGTTATCAACTTAGAAATACCGTTCATATCAAAACATATAATGTTACAAACTGATATAGTCACCTTTGTCAATAAAGATTTAGGTTTAGGTAATTTTCAAAGATTTGTTGAAGTCAATTTAATAAAGTGTATTGTCAATAAAAAGAATATAAGAATGGTTTGGCAAATATCTTCCAAAGAAAACTACCATATTATATATGCCCCCATCGAAGATAAGGGTGTACATATATATATATATTGATTTGCACATGTCGGTCGGACGGTCGTTCCGTCCAGAACCAAACAGTGTCCGAACAATAACTATAGAACGATTTGGCCTAAGCCCTTTAGATTTGGGTGGAAGGTTGGTCATCACATGTAGATGACCCAGATTGATTTTGAGGTCAGCGCATCAGCATAAAAATATTGTCCGACAAATAACTAGAGAACGATTTGGCCTTATATTATTAGGTCCTCATATGTTGGTTGTTCATTGCATGTAGATGTTGAATGAAAAAATTAGACAAGCAATTTTGAAAACCATTCCATAACATCATGCTTGTCGTGAGTAACACTTAAAAATGCTGTCATAAATATTGAAACAGATTAAGAATAAAGTTTATATTATGTACATTTCTACTCATTATTTTAGTACTTGTGCCCAGCTACTTGTTATTCATTCAGTATTTATTGATATTAATATGTTTCTGATTTCATAAATCAACTGTACATGGTGATTGCAGCTATTTAACAGCACTGTAGTAGGGATACAGGTTTGTGTGGATAAGTTTACCCACTTTTTACTTCTTGCAAATATAACTTTGATGTATGCATGTATAGCTGATTGAATTTTTTTTAACTAGCGGCCATCTCCGAAAACGGCACTTTAAGAACAAACCTTTGAAGAACAGTCATTGATCATAAAGAACAAATTAACCTCTGAATGAAGGCCATCCATGATAATATCTTTTCGAATAGCTGTCTTTATTCACATGGTTGACAGACAGCATTTCTATCTACCAAAAGCTATTTTCCAAGCATTTACATATCATTACTGATTTGTTAAAAAAATGGCTTGTCATTTATTACTGAAAGATACAATATCTATCTATACATGTCTTAGTAACAAGTGCATAATTATCAGACTTGAGCCCTTGAATTATAAACTCTCAGTGTTTGATAACTTGTACTATGTACTTAGTCATAAGAACTTAATTCTTTGTAATTTGTATTTGATTCTTTTGTTTACTGATTTGCAATTACATTTCAGGACAAACCAGCATACTACAACATCTAGTTTTGAGCGAAACTACTTTTATCGACAGTGCTTTTATGTGCTTGGTGTTTGTGCTTAGTATTAGCGCGTAGTGTTTGTGCTTAGTGTTTTGCGCATAGTGTTTGTGCTTAGTGTTTTGTGCACAATGTTTGTGTTTAGTGTTTTGTGCATAGTGTTTGTGTTTAGTGTTTTGCGTATAGTGTTTGTGCTTAATGTTTTGCGCGCAGTGTTTATGTTGTGTTATATTTGTGTTTGTGAAATATAATTTGGATTAGGATAATTTAGGATGGATTTTTAAGTAAGTGGGGTTTTCTCGTACACTGCACACCTAATCGTCACAATGATAGCTCCCCTCACATTATATAACTTCACATGCACTATTTTTAGGATTAGGAAGAAATTATTTTTTTTAATTTTTGAATATTTTAAGTAATAGGATATCTAATACTTAGATTTAAGGAAAAGCATAGGGTAATTAAAATATGACTTTTTGAAAAAAAAATACTGATTCGCAAATATGATGTTCGTGGATAAGGCTTTCGTAGAATGAAATCATAAAGAATGACGTTCTTCTTTTATCAAATTATATTTGCGATATGCACTGACATGAGCTGATCAACCTTTATAATTAATTAAAATGATTGTAATACAAATATTGTATGCATAACAGTAGTGTTTGTTTGCGTGAAATCATGTCTTAATGAAATAAATCAAAGGACTAAAGGTTAACAGAAAATTTTAGATTGAACTCAACCTTTAACCATATCAATTTCTTTTCGACTTTGCCATTAAAAAAATGAGTACCTTAGGATGTTGAGAAAATAAAAACATGTAAGTAATTGATCATTAATTAGGGCGTTCAGATATTTTCATTACAAAAATATAAACAGACCCCGAGGCCTGATCCCCATACATGTATATTATGTGTAATACATTCAAATCTATGCTTTGGATATTGTTTGAAAAGCATACGAAATAGTTAAAGACATCATAAGCTTGATGTATAAAGTTAATTACCATCTTGA
The DNA here is from genome assembly GCA_964023205.1 of Lutraria lutraria. NCBI lineage: Eukaryota > Metazoa > Mollusca > Bivalvia > Venerida > Mactridae > Lutraria > Lutraria lutraria. Next base: position 1,777,132 of record OZ026848.1, read on the forward strand.
AAGATTATTTATAATTAGGGCGTTTGGTCAATATATTGACATAGTAAAATATATTCAAACCCCGCGACCAGAGAATCATGCATTACCGACCCATATATTGACCATTTTGGACGAATTAAAGCCAAATAAATCATTATTTATGTAAACATAGAATGAATCATGTGTAAAAGTTCTTTGGGACAGTATTTTGATTGTTTTCAAATGAAATATTGTGTGCAAAATATAAAACAAGTAAACAAACCCCGTCAACTGATTATCATGCATGAACATTATTTGTATTACATTCAAGTCAATAATTTAGGATTGTTGTGTGAAAATTATATGTAATAATTAAAGACATGTTAAGCGTACTTTGTAAAATTTATTCCAATCATTAAAGTTAATTAATTAGCGCATTTAGTCAATAAATTGACATAGAAAACAATATTCAAACCCCGTCACCGGAGAACTATGCATTTCCGACCTAAATATTGAACATTTCTAAAAGTAAAATTTAAATAAGATGGATACGCACATAATAATTGATACGTATATATTAAATGTGTAGAATGTTGTGTTCACCATTATTTTGATGGCTTTGAAATCGAATCTTGCATATAAAATGAAAACAACATTGTCCGTGAAATACATGATTAATCCTTGCGACATCAGAACAATTAATTTCGATTCAATTCATAGCATTTCGAGTACGCAAAATATCTAAATAGACCCGGGATATGAATATTATTCATAGTTAGTATTGATAATGTTAATTTTAGACGTTTATGTTCAAACTAGTATCCGTTATATTACTGTGCATGACGTTATGAGTGTTACGCAAGTTTGTCATTAATCAACGTGAATACCATAGGATGTTGAGTCAATAAACACATGTAACCATGAGATCATTAATTAGGGCATTCAGACAAGCTATTTTCATTCCAAAAATATAAACAAACCGCGCGGCCTGAGAACCATGCATTTTCGAGCTAACTATTGACCATTGTGGACTAATTCAATGCCAAATAACGTATTATTTGTAAATATATAATGCAAATCATTTCTAAAAGTTGTAAAGGACAGTATTTTATTGCATTGAAATCAAATTCTGCGTGTAAACGATCAGAGAAATCTCCATGGGAAAGGAAACAAAACGCGTGACCTGATCACCATGCATGTACATTATGTTCCATATATTCAGATCTATACTTTAGGATATTGTTTCAAAATCATACGAAATAATTAAAGACATCATAAGCTTGATGTATAAAGTTCATTACCATCATGAAAGATTATTTATAATTAGGGCGATTGGTCAATATATTGACATAGAAAAATATATTCAAATCCCGCAATCGGAGAACCATGCATTACCGACCCATGTTTATTGACCATTTCGAACGATTTTAAAATCAAATAAATCATAATTTGTGTATACATAGAATGAATCATGTCTAAAAGTTCTTAGGGACATTATTTTAATTGCTTTAAAATAGAAAATTGTGTGCAAAATATAAAACAAGTAAACAAAACCCGTGAAATGATTATCTTGCGTGTACATTCTGTCTATTACATTCAAGTCAATAATTTAGGATTGTTCTGTGAAAATCATATGTAATAATCAAAGACATGTTAAGCTTACATTGTAATTTTTTTTCCAATCACGAATGTTCATTAATTAGCGCATCTAGTCAATACATTGACATAGAAAAAAATAATTAAACCCCGTCACCGGAGAACCATGCATTTCCGACCTAAATATTGAACATTTTAAAAAGTAAACATTAAATAAGATGAATACATACATATTAATTGATATACATGTATATTAAATGTAGAATGCTATTTTTACCATTATTTTGATGGCTTTGAAATCGAATTTTGTATATAAAATGATCAAAATATTGTCCATGAAATACATGAACAATCCTCACGACATCAGTACATAACATGTCTACTACGCCAAATATCTAAATAGACCTGGGATAGGAATACTTTTCATCGTTATGAATGATAATTATAGACGTTTCTGTTCATATATTATGCGGAATTAATTTCATTCAATGATTAAAGATTTTATGTGAATATCATATATAATTATAAAAAAACATGATGAGCTTATCTATTAAAATTAATTCCCATGATATAAGTTCAATGATCAGGGCATTTAGTCAAGACATAGAAACATATAATGAAACCCCGCGACGGGAGAACCATGCATTTCCTCCCTAAATATTGATAGGTTTCGACCATTTTAAAGTCAAGTAAATCATTATTTCAATACAAATTAAGCCAATCCAATTTAAAAGTTGCTATTTAATTGCTTAAAATCAAATAGTGTGTGTAAATGATGCTTTAGAAATGTCCGTGAAAAAGTAAGCAAAACCCGTGACGTGATTATCGTGCATGTACATTCCAGTAAGGAATTTAGGATGTTTTCTGGAAATCATATATAACAATTAAAGTCATAAAAAGCTTCTTCTTTAGATTTTACTCTCATGATTTAAGTTCATTAATTAGGGCATTTAGTCATAACATAGAAAAATGTGATAAAACCGCACGACGGTAGAACCATATATTTCCGACCTATATATTGACCAGTTTCTACGATTTTACAGCCAAATAATTCATAATTTGAATATTGATAGGACCAATTCTATTTAAAAGTTGCTAAGACGGTATTTTGATTGCTTAAAAATCAAATTGTGTGTGTAAATGATGCTTTAGAAATGTCCGTGAAAAAGTAAACAAAACCCGTGACGTGATTATCGTGCATGTACGTTCCATTAAGGAATTTGGGATGTTTTGTGGAAATCATATATAACTATTAAAGTCATGAAAAGCTTCTTCTTTATATTTTATTCTCATGATTTAAGTTCATTAATTAGGGCATTTAGTCATGACATAGAAAAATATGATCAAACCGCGCGACGCGAGAACCATACATTTCCGACCTAAATATTGACCAGTTTCTACGATTTTACAGCCAAATAATTCACAATTTGAATATTGATAGGACCAATTCCATTTAAAACTTGCTAAGACATGATATTATTAAGATTGCTTTAAGATAAAATTCTGTGTGCAAATGACACAAATAAATGTTCGTGAAAAAAGTAAACAAAACCCGTGACGTGATTAATATGCTTATACATGGTGTGTAATTCATTCAAGTTAGGAATTTGGGATGTTATATGAAAATTATACATACCTATCAAAGACATGAAAAGCTCATTGTTTATAATTTATTCCCATGATATGAGTTCATTAATCAGGTCATTTAATCAAGACATAGTAAAATATGATCAAACTCGGTACCGGAGAACCATGCATTTCCTCCCTAAATATTTATCAGTTTAGACAATTTTAAATCCAAATAATTCTTTATTTGAATATAAATGGAGCCAATTCTATTAAAAAGTTGCCCAGACAGTATTTTGATTGCTTGAAAATCAAATTGTGTGTGTAAATGATTCATGGAAATGTCCGTGAAAAAAGTAAACAAAACCCGTGACGTGATTATCGTGCATGTACATTCCAGTAAGGAATTTAGGATGTTTTCTGGAAATCATATATAACAATTAAAGTCATAAATAGCTTCTTCTTTAGATTTTATTCTCATGATTTAAGTTCATTAATTAGGGCATTTAGTCATAACATAGAAAAATGTGATAAAACCGCACAACGGTAGAACCATATATTTCCGACCTATATATTGACCAGTTTCTACGATTTTACAGCCAAATAATTCATAATTTGAATATTGATAGGACCAATTCTATTTAAAAGTTGCTAAGACGGTATTTTGATTGCTTAAAAATCAAATTGTGTGTGTAAATGATGCTTTAGAAATGTCCGTGAAAAAGTAAACAAAACCCGTGACGTGATTATCGTGCATGTACGTTCCATTAAGGAATTTGGGGTGTTTTGTGGAAATCATATATAACTATTAAAGTCATGAAAAGCTTCTTATTTAGATTTTATTCTCATGATTTAAGTTCATTAATTAGGGCATTTAGTCATGACATAGAAAAATATGATAAAACAGCGCGACGCGATAACCATACATTTCCGACCTAAATATTGACCAGTTTCTACGATTTTACAGCCAAATAATTCACAATTTGAATATTGATAGGACCAATTCCATTTAAAACTTGCTAAGACATGATATTATTAAGATTGCTTTAAGATAAAATTCTGTGTGCAAATGACACAAATAAATGTTCGTGAAAAAAGTAAACAAAACCCGTGACGTGATTAATATGCTTATACATGGTGTGTAATTCATTCAAGTTAGGAATTTGGGATGTTATATGAAAATTATACATACCTATCAAAGACATGAAAAGCTCATTGTTTATAATTTATTCCCATGATGTGAGTTCATTAATCTGGTCATTTAATCAAGACATAGTAAAATACGATCAAACCCGGTGCTGGAGAACCATGCATTTCCTCCCTAAATATTTATCAGTTTCGACCATTTCGAATCCGAATAACTCATTATTGGAATATAAATGAAGCCAATTCTATTAAAAAGTTGCTGAGACATTATTTTCATTGCTTAAAAATCAAATTGTGTGTGCAAATGACACAAATAAATGTCCGTGAAAAAAGTAAACAAAACCCGTGACGTGATTAATATGCATATATATGGTGTGTGATTCATTCAATTTAGGAATTTAGGATGTTTTATGAAAATTATATATACCTATCAAAGACATGAAAAGCTCAGTGTTTATAATTTATTCCCATGATGTGAGTTCATTAATCTGGTCATTTAATCAAGACATAGTAAAATATAAACAAACCCCGCGGCCTGAGAACCATGCATTTTCGAGCTAACTATTGACCATTGTGGACTAATTCAATGCCAAATAACGTATTATTTGTAACTGTATAGAGCAAATCATTTCTAAAAGTTGTAAAGGACGGTATTTTATTGCATTGAAATCAAATTCTGCGTGTAAACGATCAGAGAAATCTCCATGGGAAAGGAAACAAAACGCGTGACCTGATCACCATGCATGTACATTATGTTCAATATATTCAGATCTATACTTTAGGATATTGTTTCAAAATCATACGAAATAATTAAAGACATCATAAGCTTGATGTATAAAGTTCATTACCATCATGAAAGATTATTTATAATTAGGGCGACTGGTCAATATATTGACATAGAAAAATATATTCAAATCCCGCAATCGGAGAACCATGCATTACCGACCCATGTATATTGACCATTTCGAACGATTTTAAAATCAAATAAATCATAATTTGTGTATACATAGAATGAATCATATCTAAAAGTTCTTAGGGACATTATTTTAATTGCTTTAAAATAGAAAATTGTGTGCAAAATATAAAACAAGTAAACAAAACCCGTGAAATGATTATCTTGCGTGTACATTCTGTCTATTACATTCAAGTCAATAATTTAGGATTGTTCTGTGAAAATCATATGTAATAATCAAAGACATGTTAAGCTTACATTGTAAATTTTTTTCCAATCACGAATGTTCATTAATTAGCGCATCTAGTCAATACATTGACATAGAAAAAAATAATTAAACCCCGTCACCGGAGAACCATGCATTTCCGACCTAAATATTGAACATTTTAAAAAGTAAACATTAAATAAGATGAATACATACATATTAATTGATATACATGTATATTAAATGTAGAATGCTATTTTTACCATTATTTTGATGGCTTTGAAATCGAATTTTGTATATAAAATGATCAAAATATTGTCCATGAAATACATGAACAATCCTCACGACATCAGTACATAACATGTCTACTACGCCAAATATCTAAATAGACCTGGGATAGGAATACTTTTCATCGTTATGAATGATAATTATAGACGTTTCTGTTCATATATTATGCGGAATTAATTTCATTCAATGATTAAAGATTTTATGTGAATATCATATATAATTATAAAAAAACATGATGAGCTTATCTATTAAAATTAATTCCCATGATATAAGTTCAATGATCAGGGCATTTAGTCAAGACATAGAAACATATAATGAAACCCCGCGACGGGAGAACCATGCATTTCCTCCCTAAATATTGATAGGTTTCGACCATTTTAAAGTCAAGTAAATCATTATTTCAATACAAATTAAGCCAATCCAATTTAAAAGTTGCTAAGACGGTATTTTAATTGCTTAAAATCAAATAGTGTGTGTAAATGATGCTTTAGAAATGTCCGTGAAAAAGTAAGCAAAACCCGTGACGTGATTATCGTGCATGTACATTCCAGTAAGGAATTTAGGATGTTTTCTGGAAATCATATATAACAATTAAAGTCATAAAAAGCTTCTTCTTTAGATTTTACTCTCATGATTTAAGTTCATTAATTAGGGCATTTAGTCATAACATAGAAAAATGTGATAAAACCGCACGACGGTAGAACCATATATTTCCGACCTATATATTGACCAGTTTCTACGATTTTACAGCCAAATAATTCATAATTTGAATATTGATAGGACCAATTCTATTTAAAAGTTGCTAAGACGGTATTTTGATTGCTTAAAAATCAAATTGTGTGTGTAAATGATGCTTTAGAAATGTCCGTGAAAAAGTAAACAAAACCCGTGACGTGATTATCGTGCATGTACGTTCCATTAAGGAATTTGGGATGTTTTGTGGAAATCATATATAACTATTAAAGTCATGAAAAGCTTCTTCTTTATATTTTATTCTCATGATTTAAGTTCATTAATTAGGGCATTTAGTCATGACATAGAAAAATATGATCAAACCGCGCGACGCGAGAACCATACATTTCCGACCTAAATATTGACCAGTTTCTACGATTATACAGCCAAATAATTCACAATTTGAATATTGATAGGACCAATTCCATTTAAAACTTGCTAAGACATGATATTATGAAGATTGCTTTAAGATAAAATTCTGTGTGCAAATGACACAAATAAATGTCCGTGAAAAAAGTAAACAAAACCCGTGACGTGATTAATATGCTTATACATGGTGTGTAATTCATTCAAGTTAGGAATTTGGGATGTTATATGAAAATTATACATACCTATCAAAGACATGAAAAGCTCATTGTTTATAATTTATTCCCATGATATGAGTTCATTAATCAGGTCATTTAATCAAGACATAGTAAAATATGATCAAACTCGGTACCGGAGAACCATGCATTTCCTCCCTAAATATTTATCAGTTTAGACAATTTTAAATCCAAATAATTCTTTATTTGAATATAAATGGAGCCAATTCTATTAAAAAGTTGCCCAGACAGTATTTTGATTGCTTGAAAATCAAATTGTGTGTGTAAATGATTCATGGAAATGTCCGTGAAAAAAGTAAACAAAACCCGTGACGTGATTATCGTGCATGTACATTCCAGTAAGGAATTTAGGATGTTTTCTGGAAATCATATATAACAATTAAAGTCATAAAAAGCTTCTTCTTTAGATTTTATTCTCATGATTTAAGTTCATTAATTAGGGCATTTAGTCATAACATAGAAAAATGTGATAAAACCGCACGTCGGTAGAACCATATATTTCCGACCTATATATTGACCAGTTTCTACGATTTTACAGCCAAATAATTCATAATTTGAATATTGATAGGACCAATTCTATTTAAAAGTTGCTAAGACGGTATTTTGATTGCTTAAAAATCAAATTGTGTGTGTAAATGATGCTTTAGAAATGTCCGTGAAAAAGTAAACAAAACCCGTGACGTGATTATCGTGCATGTACGTTCCATTAAGGAATTTGGGGTGTTTTGTGGAAATCATATATAACTATTAAAGTCATGAAAAGCTTCTTATTTAGATTTTATTCTCATGATTTAAGTTCATTAATTAGGGCATTTAGTCATGACATAGAAAAATATGATAAAACAGCGCGACGCGATAACCATACATTTCCGACCTAAATATTGACCAGTTTCTACGATTTTACAGCCAAATAATTCACAATTTGAATATTGATAGGACCAATTCCATTTAAAACTTGCTAAGACATGATATTATTAAGATTGCTTTAAGATAAAATTCTGTGTGCAAATGACACAAATAAATGTTCGTGAAAAAAGTAAACAAAACCCGTGACGTGATTAATATGCTTATACATGGTGTGTAATTCATTCAAGTTAGGAATTTGGGATGTTATATGAAAATTATACATACCTATCAAAGACATGAAAAGCTCATTGTTTATAATTTATTCCCATGATATGAGTTCATTAATCAGGTCATTTAATCAAGACATAGTAAAATATGATCAAACTCGGTACCGGAGAACCATGCATTTCCTCCCTAAATATTTATCAGTTTAGACAATTTTAAATCCAAATAATTCTTTATTTGAATATAAATGGAGCCAATTCTATTAAAAAGTTGCCCAGACAGTATTTTGATTGCTTGAAAATCAAATTGTGTGTGTAAATGATTCATGGAAATGTCCGTGAAAAAAGTAAACAAAACCCGTGACGTGATTATCGTGCATGTACATTCCAGTAAGGAATTTAGGATGTTTTCTGGAAATCATATATAACAATTAAAGTCATAAATAGCTTCTTCTTTAGATTTTATTCTCATGATTTAAGTTCATTAATTAGGGCATTTAGTCATAACATAGAAAAATGTGATAAAACCGCACGACGGTAGAACCATATATTTCCGACCTATATATTGACCAGTTTCTACGATTTTACAGCCAAATAATTCATAATTTGAATATTGATAGGACCAATTCTATTTAAAAGTTGCTAAGACGGTATTTTGATTGCTTAAAAATCAAATTGTGTGTGTAAATGATGCTTTAGAAATGTCCGTGAAAAAGTAAACAAAACCCGTGACGTGATTATCGTGCATGTACGTTCCATTAAGGAATTTGGGGTGTTTTGTGGAAATCATATATAACTATTAAAGTCATGAAAAGCTTCTTATTTAGATTTTATTCTCATGATTTAAGTTCATTAATTAGGGCATTTAGTCATGACATAGAAAAATATGATAAAACAGCGCGACGCGATAACCATACATTTCCGACCTAAATATTGACCAGTTTCTACGATTTTACAGCCAAATAATTCACAATTTGAATATTGATAGGACCAATTCCATTTAAAACTTGCTAAGACATGATATTATTAAGATTGCTTTAAGATAAAATTCTGTGTGCAAATGACACAAATAAATGTTCGTGAAAAAAGTAAACAAAACCCGTGACGTGATTAATATGCTTATACATGGTGTGTAATTCATTCAAGTTAGGAATTTGGGATGTTATATGAAAATTATACATACCTATCAAAGACATGAAAAGCTCATTGTTTATAATTTATTCCCATGATGTGAGTTCATTAATCTGGTCATTTAATCAAGACATAGTAAAATACGATCAAACCCGGTGCTGGAGAACCATGCATTTCCTCCCTAAATATTTATCAGTTTCGACCATTTCGAATCCGAATAACTCATTATTGGAATATAAATGAAGCCAATTCTATTAAAAAGTTGCTGAGACATTATTTTCATTGCTTAAAAATCAAATTGTGTGTGCAAATGACACAAATAAATGTCCGTGAAAAAAGTAAACAAAACCCGTGACGTGATTAATATGCATATATATGGTGTGTGATTCATTCAATTTAGGAATTTAGGATGTTTTATGAAAATTATATATACCTATCAAAGACATGAAAAGCTCAGTGTTTATAATTTATTCCCATGATGTGAGTTCATTAATCTGGTCATTTAATCAAGACATAGTAAAATATAAACAAACCCCGCGGCCTGAGAACCATGCATTTTCGAGCTAACTATTGACCATTGTGGACTAATTCAATGCCAAATAACGTATTATTTGTAACTGTATAGAGCAAATCATTTCTAAAAGTTGTAAAGGACGGTATTTTATTGCATTGAAATCAAATTCTGCGTGTAAACGATCAGAGAAATCTCCATGGGAAAGGAAACAAAACGCGTGACCTGATCACCATGCATGTACATTATGTTCAATATATTCAGATCTATACTTTAGGATATTGTTTCAAAATCATACGAAATAATTAAAGACATCATAAGCTTGATGTATAAAGTTCATTACCATCATGAAAGATTATTTATAATTAGGGCGACTGGTCAATATATTGACATAGAAAAATATATTCAAATCCCGCAATCGGAGAACCATGCATTACCGACCCATGTATATTGACCATTTCGAACGATTTTAAAATCAAATAAATCATAATTTGTGTATACATAGAATGAATCATATCTAAAAGTTCTTAGGGACATTATTTTAATTGCTTTAAAATAGAAAATTGTGTGCAAAATATAAAACAAGTAAACAAAACCCGTGAAATGATTATCTTGCGTGTACATTCTGTCTATTACATTCAAGTCAATAATTTAGGATTGTTCTGTGAAAATCATATGTAATAATCAAAGACATGTTAAGCTTACATTGTAAATTTTTTTCCAATCACGAATGTTCATTAATTAGCGCATCTAGTCAATACATTGACATAGAAAAAAATAATTAAACCCCGTCACCGGAGAACCATGCATTTCCGACCTAAATATTGAACATTTTAAAAAGTAAACATTAAATAAGATGAATACATACATATTAATTGATATACATGTATATTAAATGTAGAATGCTATTTTTACCATTATTTTGATGGCTTTGAAATCGAATTTTGTATATAAAATGATCAAAATATTGTCCATGAAATACATGAACAATCCTCACGACATCAGTACATAACATGTCTACTACGCCAAATATCTAAATAGACCTGGGATAGGAATACTTTTCATCGTTATGAATGATAATTATAGACGTTTCTGTTCATATATTATGCGGAATTAATTTCATTCAATGATTAAAGATTTTATGTGAATATCATATATAATTATAAAAAAACATGATGAGCTTATCTATTAAAATTAATTCCCATGATATAAGTTCAATGATCAGGGCATTTAGTCAAGACATAGAAACATATAATGAAACCCCGCGACGGGAGAACCATGCATTTCCTCCCTAAATATTGATAGGTTTCGACCATTTTAAAGTCAAGTAAATCATTATTTCAATACAAATTAAGCCAATCCAATTTAAAAGTTGCTAAGACGGTATTTTAATTGCTTAAAATCAAATAGTGTGTGTAAATGATGCTTTAGAAATGTCCGTGAAAAAGTAAGCAAAACCCGTGACGTGATTATCGTGCATGTACATTCCAGTAAGGAATTTAGGATGTTTTCTGGAAATCATATATAACAATTAAAGTCATAAAAAGCTTCTTCTTTAGATTTTACTCTCATGATTTAAGTTCATTAATTAGGGCATTTAGTCATAACATAGAAAAATGTGATAAAACCGCACGACGGTAGAACCATATATTTCCGACCTATATATTGACCAGTTTCTACGATTTTACAGCCAAATAATTCATAATTTGAATATTGATAGGACCAATTCTATTTAAAAGTTGCTAAGACGGTATTTTGATTGCTTAAAAATCAAATTGTGTGTGTAAATGATGCTTTAGAAATGTCCGTGAAAAAGTAAACAAAACCCGTGACGTGATTATCGTGCATGTACGTTCCATTAAGGAATTTGGGATGTTTTGTGGAAATCATATATAACTATTAAAGTCATGAAAAGCTTCTTCTTTATATTTTATTCTCATGATTTAAGTTCATTAATTAGGGCATTTAGTCATGACATAGAAAAATATGATCAAACCGCGCGACGCGAGAACCATACATTTCCGACCTAAATATTGACCAGTTTCTACGATTATACAGCCAAATAATTCACAATTTGAATATTGATAGGACCAATTCCATTTAAAACTTGCTAAGACATGATATTATGAAGATTGCTTTAAGATAAAATTCTGTGTGCAAATGACACAAATAAATGTCCGTGAAAAAAGTAAACAAAACCCGTGACGTGATTAATATGCTTATACATGGTGTGTAATTCATTCAAGTTAGGAATTTGGGATGTTATATGAAAATTATACATACCTATCAAAGACATGAAAAGCTCATTGTTTATAATTTATTCCCATGATATGAGTTCATTAATCAGGTCATTTAATCAAGACATAGTAAAATATGATCAAACTCGGTACCGGAGAACCATGCATTTCCTCCCTAAATATTTATCAGTTTAGACAATTTTAAATCCAAATAATTCTTTATTTGAATATAAATGGAGCCAATTCTATTAAAAAGTTGCCCAGACAGTATTTTGATTGCTTGAAAATCAAATTGTGTGTGTAAATGATTCATGGAAATGTCCGTGAAAAAAGTAAACAAAACCCGTGACGTGATTATCGTGCATGTACATTCCAGTAAGGAATTTAGGATGTTTTCTGGAAATCATATATAACAATTAAAGTCATAAAAAGCTTCTTCTTTAGATTTTATTCTCATGATTTAAGTTCATTAATTAGGGCATTTAGTCATAACATAGAAAAATGTGATAAAACCGCACGTCGGTAGAACCATATATTTCCGACCTATATATTGACCAGTTTCTACGATTTTACAGCCAAATAATTCATAATTTGAATATTGATAGGACCAATTCTATTTAAAAGTTGCTAAGACGGTATTTTGATTGCTTAAAAATCAAATTGTGTGTGTAAATGATGCTTTAGAAATGTCCGTGAAAAAGTAAACAAAACCCGTGACGTGATTATCGTGCATGTACGTTCCATTAAGGAATTTGGGGTGTTTTGTGGAAATCATATATAACTATTAAAGTCATGAAAAGCTTCTTATTTATATTTTATTCTCATGATTTAAGTTCATTAATTAGGGCATTTAGTCATGACATAGAAAAATATGATAAAACAGCGCGACGCGATAACCATACATTTCCGACCTAAATATTGACCAGTTTCTACGATTTTACAGCCAAATAATTCACAATTTGAATATTGATAGGACCAATTCCATTTAAAACTTGCTAAGACATGATATTATTAAGATTGCTTTAAGATAAAATTCTGTGTGCAAATGACACAAATAAATGTTCGTGAAAAAAGTAAACAAAACCCGTGACGTGATTAATATGCTTATACATGGTGTGTAATTCATTCAAGTTAGGAATTTGGGATGTTATATGAAAATTATACATACCTATCAAAGACATGAAAAGCTCATTGTTTATAATTTATTCCCATGATGTGAGTTCATTAATCTGGTCATTTAATCAAGACATAGTAAAATACGATCAAACCCGGTGCTGGAGAACCATGCATTTCCTCCCTAAATATTTATCAGTTTCGACCATTTCGAATCCGAATAACTCATTATTGGAATATAAATGAAGCCAATTCTATTAAAAAGTTGCCCAGACAGTATTTTGATTGCTTGAAAATCAAATTGTGTGTGTAAATGATTCATGGAAATGTCCGTGAAAAAAGTAAACAAAACCCGTGACGTGATTATCGTGCATGTACATTCCAGTAAGGAATTTAGGATGTTTTCTGGAAATCATATATAACAATTAAAGTCATAAATAGCTTCTTCTTTAGATTTTATTCTCATGATTTAAGTTCATTAATTAGGGCATTTAGTCATAACATAGAAAAATGTGATAAAACCGCACGACGGTAGAACCATATATTTCCGACCTATATATTGACCAGTTTCTACGATTTTACAGCCAAATAATTCATAATTTGAATATTGATAGGACCAATTCTATTTAAAAGTTGCTAAGACGGTATTTTGATTGCTTAAAAATCAAATTGTGTGTGTAAATGATGCTTTAGAAATGTCCGTGAAAAAGTAAACAAAACCCGTGACGTGATTATCGTGCATGTACGTTCCATTAAGGAATTTGGGGTGTTTTGTGGAAATCATATATAACTATTAAAGTCATGAAAAGCTTCTTATTTAGATTTTATTCTCATGATTTAAGTTCATTAATTAGGGCATTTAGTCATGACATAGAAAAATATGATAAAACAGCGCGACGCGATAACCATACATTTCCGACCTAAATATTGACCAGTTTCTACGATTTTACAGCCAAATAATTCACAATTTGAATATTGATAGGACCAATTCCATTTAAAACTTGCTAAGACATGATATTATTAAGATTGCTTTAAGATAAAATTCTGTGTGCAAATGACACAAATAAATGTTCGTGAAAAAAGTAAACAAAACCCGTGACGTGATTAATATGCTTATACATGGTGTGTAATTCATTCAAGTTAGGAATTTGGGATGTTATATGAAAATTATACATACCTATCAAAGACATGAAAAGCTCATTGTTTATAATTTATTCCCATGATGTGAGTTCATTAATCTGGTCATTTAATCAAGACATAGTAAAATACGATCAAACCCGGTGCTGGAGAACCATGCATTTCCTCCCTAAATATTTATCAGTTTCGACCATTTCGAATCCGAATAACTCATTATTGGAATATAAATGAAGCCAATTCTATTAAAAAGTTGCTGAGACATTATTTTCATTGCTTAAAAATCAAATTGTGTGTGCAAATGACACAAATAAATGTCCGTGAAAAAAGTAAACAAAACCCGTGACGTGATTAATATGCATATATATGGTGTGTGATTCATTCAATTTAGGAATTTAGGATGTTTTATGAAAATTATATATACCTATCAAAGACATGAAAAGCTCAGTGTTTATAATTTATTCCCATGATGTGAGTTCATTAATCTGGTCATTTAATCAAGACATAGTAAAATATAAACAAACCCCGCGGCCTGAGAACCATGCATTTTCGAGCTAACAATTGACCATTGTGGACTAATTCAATGCCAAATAACGTATTATTTGTAACTGTATAGAGCAAATCATTTCTAAAAGTTGTAAAGGACGGTATTTTATTGCATTGAAATCAAATTCTGCGTGTAAACGATCAGAGAAATCTCCATGGGAAAGGAAACAAAACGCGTGACCTGATCACCATGCATGTACATTATGTTCAATATATTCAGATCTATACTTTAGGATATTGTTTCAAAATCATACGAAATAATTAAAGACATCATAAGCTTGATGTATAAAGTTCATTACCATCATGAAAGATTATTTATAATTAGGGCGACTGGTCAATATATTGACATAGAAAAATATATTCAAATCCCGCAATCGGAGAACCATGCATTACCGACCCATGTATATTGACCATTTCGAACGATTTTAAAATCAAATAAATCATAATTTGTGTATACATAGAATGAATCATATCTAAAAGTTCTTAGGGACATTATTTTAATTGCTTTAAAATAGAAAATTGTGTGCAAAATATAAAACAAGTAAACAAAACCCGTGAAATGATTATCTTGCGTGTACATTCTGTCTATTACATTCAAGTCAATAATTTAGGATTGTTCTGTGAAAATCATATGTAATAATCAAAGACATGTTAAGCTTACATTGTAAATTTTTTTCCAATCACGAATGTTCATTAATTAGCGCATCTAGTCAATACATTGACATAGAAAAAAATAATTAAACCCCGTCACCGGAGAACCATGCATTTCCGACCTAAATATTGAACATTTTAAAAAGTAAACATTAAATAAGATGAATACATACATATTAATTGATATACATGTATACTAAATGTAGAATGCTATTTTTACCATTATTTTGATGGCTTTGAAATCGAATTTTGTATATAAAATGATCAAAATATTGTCCATGAAATACATGAACAATCCTCACGACATCAGTACATAACATGTCTACTACGCCAAATATCTAAATAGACCTGGGATAGGAATACTTTTCATCGTTATGAATGATAATTATAGACGTTTCTGTTCATATATTATGCGGAATTAATTTCATTCAATGATTAAAGATTTTATGTGAATATCATATATAATTATAAAAAAACATGATGAGCTTATCTATTAAAATTAATTCCCATGATATAAGTTCAATGATCAGGGCATTTAGTCAAGACATAGAAACATATAATGAAACCCCGCGACGGGAGAACCATGCATTTCCTCCCTAAATATTGATAGGTTTCGACCATTTTAAAGTCAAGTAAATCATTATTTCAATACAAATTAAGCCAATCCAATTTAAAAGTTGCTAAGACGGTATTTTAATTGCTTAAAATCAAATAGTGTGTGTAAATGATGCTTTAGAAATGTCCGTGAAAAAGTAAGCAAAACCCGTGACGTGATTATCGTGCATGTACATTCCAGTAAGGAATTTAGGATGTTTTCTGGAAATCATATATAACAATTAAAGTCATAAAAAGCTTCTTCTTTAGAATTTACTCTCATGATTTAAGTTCATTAATTAGGGCATTTAGTCATAACATAGAAAAATGTGATAAAACCGCACGACGGTAGAACCATATATTTCCGACCTATATATTGACCAGTTTCTACGATTTTACAGCCAAATAATTCATAATTTGAATATTGATAGGACCAATTCTATTTAAAAGTTGCTAAGACGGTATTTTGATTGCTTAAAAATCAAATTGTGTGTGTAAATGATGCTTTAGAAATGTCCGTGAAAAAGTAAACAAAACCCGTGACGTGATTATCGTGCATGTACGTTCCATTAAGGAATTTGGGATGTTTTGTGGAAATCATATATAACTATTAAAGTCATGAAAAGCTTCTTCTTTATATTTTATTCTCATGATTTAAGTTCATTAATTAGGGCATTTAGTCATGACATAGAAAAATATGATCAAACCGCGCGACGCGAGAACCATACATTTCCGACCTAAATATTGACCAGTTTCTACGATTATACAGCCAAATAATTCACAATTTGAATATTGATAGGACCAATTCCATTTAAAACTTGCTAAGACATGATATTATGAAGATTGCTTTAAGATAAAATTCTGTGTGCAAATGACACAAATAAATGTCCGTGAAAAAAGTAAACAAAACCCGTGACGTGATTAATATGCTTATACATGGTGTGTAATTCATTCAAGTTAGGAATTTGGGATGTTATATGAAAATTATACATACCTATCAAAGACATGAAAAGCTCATTGTTTATAATTTATTCCCATGATATGAGTTCATTAATCAGGTCATTTAATCAAGACATAGTAAAATATGATCAAACTCGGTACCGGAGAACCATGCATTTCCTCCCTAAATATTTATCAGTTTAGACAATTTTAAATCCAAATAATTCTTTATTTGAATATAAATGGAGCCAATTCTATTAAAAAGTTGCCCAGACAGTATTTTGATTGCTTGAAAATCAAATTGTGTGTGTAAATGATTCATGGAAATGTCCGTGAAAAAAGTAAACAAAACCCGTGACGTGATTATCGTGCATGTACATTCCAGTAAGGAATTTAGGATGTTTTCTGGAAATCATATATAACAATTAAAGTCATAAAAAGCTTCTTCTTTAGATTTTATTCTCATGATTTAAGTTCATTAATTAGGGCATTTAGTCATAACATAGAAAAATGTGATAAAACCGCACGTCGGTAGAACCATATATTTCCGACCTATATATTGACCAGTTTCTACGATTTTACAGCCAAATAATTCATAATTTGAATATTGATAGGACCAATTCTATTTAAAAGTTGCTAAGACGGTATTTTGATTGCTTAAAAATCAAATTGTGTGTGTAAATGATGCTTTAGAAATGTCCGTGAAAAAGTAAACAAAACCCGTGACGTGATTATCGTGCATGTACGTTCCATTAAGGAATTTGGGGTGTTTTGTGGAAATCATATATAACTATTAAAGTCATGAAAAGCTTCTTATTTATATTTTATTCTCATGATTTAAGTTCATTAATTAGGGCATTTAGTCATGACATAGAAAAATATGATAAAACAGCGCGACGCGATAACCATACATTTCCGACCTAAATATTGACCAGTTTCTACGATTTTACAGCCAAATAATTCACAATTTGAATATTGATAGGACCAATTCCATTTAAAACTTGCTAAGACATGATATTATGAAGATTGCTTTAAGATAAAATTCTGTGTGCAAATGACACAAATAAATGTCCGTGAAAAAAGTAAACAAAACCCGTGACGTGATTAATATGCTTATACATGGTGTGTAATTCATTCAAGTTAGGAATTTGGGATGTTATATGAAAATTATACATACCTATCAAAGACATGAAAAGCTCATTATTTATAATTTATTCCCATGATATGAGTTCATTAATCAGGTCATTTAATCAAGACATAGTAAAATATGATCAAACTCGGTACCGGAGAACCATGCATTTCCTCCCTAAATATTTATCAGTTTAGACAATTTTAAATCCAAATAATTCTTTATTTGAATATAAATGGAGCCAATTCTATTAAAAAGTTGCCCAGACAGTATTTTGATTGCTTGAAAATCAAATTGTGTGTGTAAATGATTCATGGAAATGTCCGTGAAAAAAGTAAACAAAACCCGTGACGTGATTATCGTGCATTTACATTCCAGTAAGGAATTTAGGATGTTTTCTAGAAATCATATATAACAATTAAAGTCATAAAAAGCTTCTTCTTTAGATTTTATTCTCATGATTTAAGTTCATTAATTAGGGCATTTAGTCATGACATAGAAAAATATGATAAAACCGCACGACGGTAGAACCATACATTTCCGACCTAAATATTGACCAGTTTCTACAATTTTACAGCCAAATAATTCATAATTTTAATATTCACAGGACCAATTCTAGTTAAAAGTTGCTAAGACATTATATTATTAAGATTGCTTTAAGATAAAATTCTGTGTGCAAATGACACAAATAAATGTCCGTGAAAAAAGTAAACAAAACCCGTGACGTGATTAATATGCTTATACATGGTTTGTAATTCATTCAAGTTAGGAATTTAGGATGTTTTATGAAAATCATATACATGTATACCTATTAAAGACTTGAAAAGCTCATTGTTTAAAATCTATTCCCATGATATGAGTTCATTAATCAGGTCATTTAATCAAGACATAGTAAAATACGATCAAACCCGGTGCTGGAGAACCATGCATTTCCTCCCTAAATATTTATCAGTTTCGACCATTTCGAATCCGAATAACTCATTATTGGAATATAAATGAAGCCAATTCTATTAAAAAGTTGCTGAGACATTATTTTGATTGCTTAAAAATCAAATTGTGTGTGCAAATGACACAAATAAATGTCCGTGAAAAAAGTAAACAAAACCCGTGACGTGATTAATACGCATATATATGGTGTGTGATTCATTCAATTTAGGAATTTAGGATGTTTTATGAAAATTATATATACCTATCAAAGACATGAAAAGCTCATTGTTTATAATTTATTCCCATGATGTGAGTTCATTAATCTGGTCATTTAATCAAGACATAGTAAAATATAAACAAACCCCGCGGCCTGAGAACCATGCATTTTCGAGCTAACTATTGACCATTGTGGACTAATTCAATGCCAAATAACGTATTATTTGTAACTGTATAGAGCAAATCATTTCTAAAAGTTGTAAAGGACGGTATTTTATTGCATTGAAATCAAATTCTGCGTGTAAACGATCAGAGAAATCTCCATGGGAAAGGAAACAAAACGCGTGACCTGATCACCATGCATGTACATTATGTTCAATATATTCAGATCTATACTTTAGGATATTGTTTCAAAATCATACGAAATAATTAAAGACATCATAAGCTTGATGTATAAAGTTCATTACCATCATGAAAGATTATTTATAATTAGGGCGATTGGTCATAACATAAATGTGATCAAACCGCGCGACGGTAGAACCATACATTTCCGACCTAAATATTGACCAGTTTCTACGATTTTACAGCCAAATAATTCATAATTTTAATATTCACAGGACCAATTCTAGTTAAAAGTTGCTAAGACATTATATGATTAAGATTGCTTTAAGATAAAATTCTGTGTGCAAATGACACAAATAAATGTCCGTGAAAAAAGTAAACAAAACCCGTGACGTGATTAATATGCTTATACATGGTGTGTAATTCATTCAAGTTAGGAATTTAGGATGTTTTATGAAAATCATATACATGTATACATATCAAAGACATGAAAAGCTCATTGTTTATCATTTATTCCCATGATGTGAGTTCATTAATCAGGTCATTTAATCAAGACATAGTAAAATATGATCAAACCCGGTACCGGAGAACCATGCATTTCCTCCCTAAATATTTATCAGTTTCGACCATTTTATATCCAAATTATTCATCATTTGAATATAAATGGAGCCAATCCTATTTAAAAGTTGCTGAGACATTATTTTGATTGCTTAAAAATCAAATTGTGTGTGTAGATGATGCATAGAAATGTCCGTGAAAAAGTAAACAAAACCCGTGACGTGGTTATCGTGCATGTACATGTACATTAAAGTTAGGAATTCAAGATGTCTTCTGTAAATCATATATAGGTATGATTGAGATGATGAGCTTCTTCATTAGAATGTATGCCCATGATATGAGTTCATTAATTATGGCATTTAGTCAAGACATAGAGAAATATAATGAAACCCCGCTACGGGAGAACCAAACATTTCCTCTATACATTTTTATCAGTTTCGAACATTTTAAAGCCAAATAATTAATAATTTCAACATCAATTGAGCAAATCCTATTAAAAACTTGCTAAGACACTATTTTTATGTTTTTAAGATAGAATTCTGTGTGCAAATGACACTGATAAATATTCTGAAAAGTAAACAAAACCAGTGAAGTCATTATTAAGTACATACATGGTGTGTAATTCATTCAAGTTGTTAATTTGGGATGTTTGTGAAAACAATATATCTATTAAAGATATAAGTGTGTTGTTTAATTTTTTCCCCACGAAATAAATTCATTATTCAGATCATTTAGTCAAGACATAGTAAAATATTATCAAACCCGGTACCGGAGAAACCATGCATTTTCTCTGTAAATATTTATCAGCTTTGACGATTTTAAAGCTAAATAATTCTTTATTTGAATATAAATGGAGTCAATCCTTTTTAAAAGCTTCTAATACAGTATTTTGATTGCTTAAAATCAAATTGTGTTTATAAATGATACATGGAAATGCCCGTGAAAAAGTAAACAAAACCCGTGGCCTGATTACCATACATGTATATTGTGCGCAATTAATTTCAGTCAATGATTAAGTTTTTTTGCGAAAATCATAATACGAGTATAACTATAAAATACATGATGAGCTTATCTATTAAAATTAATTCCCATGATGTGTAAGTCCATTGATTAGGGCATTTAGTCAAGACATAGAAATATATAATGAAACCCCGCGACGGGTGAACCATGCATTTCCTCCCTAAATAATTATCAGTTGCGACGATTTTAAAGCCAAATAATTTATAAGTTCAACATCAAATGAGTCAATCCTATTTAAAAGTTGCTAAGACAGTATTTTGATAGTTAAAAATCAAATTATGTGTGTAAACGATGCATAGAAATGTCCGTGAAAAAGTAAATAAAACCCGTCACCTGATTAGTATGCATACGTATATTACCTACTTCCTATTTAGGAATTTAGGATGTTTTGTGGAAATCGTATATAACTATTAAAGTCATGACAAGCTTCTTCTTTAGATTTTATTCTCATGCTTTAAGTTCATTAATTGGGGCATTTAGTCATTACATAGAAAAATATTATCAAACCGCGCGACGGATGAACCATTCATTTACTAAATATTGACCAGTTTCGACGATCTTAAAGTCAAATATTTCATTCTTTTGAATTTTAATTGAGCCAATCCTATTTAAAGAATTCTATGTGTAAATGACACTAATATGTGTCCTTGAAAAAGTAAACAAAACCCGTGGCCTGATTAGCATGCCTGTCCATTCAAGGTACGTAGGAATGTCGGATGTTTTGCGGAAATCAAATATAGGTATTAAAGACGTGAGCAGCTTGTTGTTAAATTTATTCCCATCGTATAAGTTCATTAATTACGGCATTAAGTGTACATATTGACATAGAGGAAGATCATCAAACATCGCGACTGGAAATCCGTGCATTATCGGCCTAAATATTGACCATTTTGAACTGCATGCATGTACTTTAAAACCAAATAATCATATTCAAAAATTGTTAAGGACAGTGTTTTTATTACTTTAAAGTCAAATATTATATATAAATAATACAAAGAAATGTCAGTGGAAAAGTAAACAAAAGCTGGCTTTGGCCTTGCCCGGCTATAGACAATGCGTACGTTAGAAAAGGTTCAATGTGAATTAAACAATTTCAAATGTGATTACCTATCGCCGAAAATCTCATTTCCAAATCATGGGGGCCGCCATTTTGTTTGTAACAACTAATACGGGGAAGTCAAAGACCGCGGCCCGCGAAGCGGGTCCCGGGCTTTGGCCTTGCCCGGCTATAGACAATGCGTACGTGAGAAAAGGTTCAATGTGAATTAAAACAATTTCAAATGTATTACCTATCGCCGAAAATCTCATTTCTAAATCATTGAATGGAGACCGCCATTTTGGCCGCCATTTTGTTTTTAACAACTAAATTCTCGTTCTCGTGTTGGAATATTTTTTTACATCGTAATATAATTACTCACTTATATTTATGTTTTCCTATCTGTTTACAAGAAATAGAAAGCAAACTATTCGAAGTTTTTTAAAAAGAAGCTTTATTTTAAAAATACAAACGTTTTGGTTAACTTTGTGAAAAGCGTCTGCATGAAGTGTGCGCATAAACGCCTGACAGGAAGTAGAATGACGTCACTTTTTGTTTACTCAAGGTGCTCGACCAATCTCTACCTAGAGTTGTCGTTCCTTTCCAATAGACTCGACTTCCCCGTTCCATAGGCTTAGCCTATTTTCATATTAGTAAATCAACTACGCAAAATATCGAAATAGACCCGAGACATGAATAATATATTCATACGGGGAAGTCAAAGCCCGGGGCCCGCGAAGCGGGTCCCGGGCTTTGGCCTTGCCCGGCTATAGACAATGCGTACGTGAGAAAAGGTTCAATGTGAATTAAAACAATTTCAAATGTATTACCTATCGCCGAAATTCTCATTTCCAAATCATGGAGGCCGCAATTTTGGCCGCCATTTTGTTTGTAACAACTAAGTTCTCGTTCTCGTGTTGGCATATTTTTTTACATCGTAATATAATTAATCACTTATATTTATGTTTTCCTATCTGTTTACAAGAAATAGAAAGCAAAATATTCGAAGTTTTCAAAAAAGAAGCTTTAGTTAAAAAATACAAACGCTTTTGGTTAACTTTGTGAAAAGCGTCTGCATAATGTGTGCGCATAAACGCTTGACAGGAAGTAGAATGACGCCACTTTTTGTTTACGCAAGGTGCTCGAACAATCTCTACCTAGAGTTGTCGTTCCTTTCCAATAGACTCGACTTCCCCGTTCCATAGGCTTAGCCTATTTTCATACGGGGAAGTCAAAGACCGGGGCCCGCAAAGCGGGCCCCGGGCTTTGGCCTTGCCCGGCTATAGACAATGCGTACGTTAGAAAAGGTTTAAAGTGAATTACAACAATTTCAAATGTGATTACCTATCGCCGAAATTCTCATTTCCAATTCATGGAGGCCGCCATTTTGTTTGTAACAACTAATACAGGGAAGTCAAAGACCGGGGCCCGCGAAGCGGGTCCCGGGCTTAATTTGGTCTTGCCCGGCTATAGACAATGCGTACGTTAGAAAAGGTTCAATGTGAATTAAAACAATTTCAAATGTGATTACCTATCGCCGAAATTCTCATTTCCAAATCATGGAGGCCGCCATTTTGGCCGCCATTTTGTTTGTAACAACTAAGCTCTCGTTCTCGTGTTGGCATATTTTTTACATCGTAATATAATTAATCACTTATATAAATGTATTCCTATCTGTTTACAAGAAAAAGAAAGCAAAATATTCAAAGATTTTAAAAAAGAAGCTTTAGTTAAAAAATACGAACGCTTTGGTTAACTTTGTGAAAAGCGTCTGCATAAAGTGTGCGCATAAACGCTTGACAGGAAGTAGAATGACGTCACTTTTTGTTTACGCAAGGTGCTCGACCAATCTCTACCTAGAGTTGTCGTTCCTTTCCAATATACTTGACTTCCCCGTTCCATAGGCTTAGCCTATTTTCATATTATTAGTAAATCAACTACGCAAAATATCGAAATAGACCCGAGACATGAATAATATATTCATACGGGGAAGTCAAAGCCCGGGGCCCGCGAAGCGGGTCCCGGGCTTTGGCCTTGCCCGGCTATAGACAATGCGTACGTGAGAAAAGGTTCAATGTGAATTAAAACAATTTCAAATGTATTACCTATCGCCGAAATTCTCATTTCCAAATCATGGAGGCCGCCATTTTGGCCGCCATTTTGTTTGTAACAACTAAGTTCTCGTTCTCGTGTTGGCATATTTTTTTACATCGTAATATAATTAATCACTTATATTTATGTTTTCCTATCTGTTTACAAGAAATAGAAAGCAAAATATTCGAAGTTTTCAAAAAAGAATCTTTAGTTAAAAAATACAAACGCTTTTGGTTAACTTTGTGAAAAGCGTCTGCATAATGTGTGCGCATAAACGCTTGACAGGAAGTAGAATGACGCCACTTTTTGTTTACGCAAGGTGCTCGAACAATCTCTACCTATAGTTGTCGTTCCTTTCCAATAGACTCGACTTCCCCGTAAACTGGTTCCCGTTGACTTGTTTGTACAAAGCCTTTGGTGCACTGCATCATGGAACGGGAACCAGTTTAGACTTCCCCGTTCCATAGGCTTAGCCTATTTTCATATTATTTTTATTAATTTTAGAAAATATGCATCATATTCCTAAATTGCGTTCATATTCGCGAATATGAATCATATTCGATGTTAAAACAAACCCGGTGAGAACCACCTTAATTTGACAGTTCACCCGTTTCCGTTTCCTGCTAAATGTAAACAACATCACCACACTTCTAATGCTATATTATTATCAGATACGAAAGGTTTTCGCCACGAGAAATTTCATCAGCAAATTTGATACATATTTTATATTTGTATTATTTTAATACTGCTCTGGCTGATAGGGCAGAATTAACTTATTAAGTCTGATGATCTATCATACTATGAAGTTACTAACTTATGTAACAGTCTGATTGAGCTATGTTGAAAATATACATGTCTGTCACTGTCAGAGCTGTTTTCAATATGCATCCAATATATAGAGGATATTAAGTGAGTGTGGATTTCGTTTTGAAGTATTGAACGAGTTGAATAAAACTGTATGAATGTATGTATGTAAGTCCTTGATACTGTTTTATTCCATGAGTTCAATAAATTCAAGACCGAATTTTTTAATGTACACACATTTGATATTCTTTTTATCACATACCCTGAAAATATGGGGAAAACCAAAATACCTGTTTGACATTACTACTGATAACCAAAGAGTGGCACATGCGTAAAATACTTTAATCAGGAGCACAAAACTAGTTTCATAATGAAACATTACTGTATAGATGATATTAAATGTGTGATCATATCTTACAATATAAACAGTGTCTTTGTTTAATAAATTGTTAAAATCAATCCAACATTACTCCTGTGAAGTTATAATTTTGAAAAACATGTATCAATCAACGTCTATATTTCATCTAGTTCATGACGTTTACTTCGTGATGTCATTTACATATTTAATAATATGCACGGCCGTGCCATATCGTTTTTACGGCACGACCAAAATGGCACGGGTATGTGATAAAAAGGCATATGGAACGTGTGGCCCCCCTATGAATGGTAGCATCATGCATATTTTTATGGAAAGTAAAATATATTTTATGTTAAATTTTCTAGTTTTGCTTGATATCTCATAGATAGTTGGGTGCAAGACGTTATACATGTAACATTTCACAAATGTACCACTGCCCTTATGTACCATTTTATGCCTTTATGTACCACACATGATTTATAGTGTATCTATTGTTAAAAATGGACAGTACCTTGTAGCAGCTAAAATTAATGTTTTGATATATAAGTTACAGGGTTCTCAATAAGTAAGCGGCCAATGGGCCCAAAAGCTAGACTAACAGGCCTGGTAGAGGGGGTCTGGGCATTTTCTAGCAATATTTTATAAACTTTTGAGATTCCTAACAGGCCCAAACACATTTCTAATCGGCTAAATTGGCCTGCAGCCAGTTTACTGTTTTATATGTATGTATGTATTACCGCGAGTCTAATTCTTTACTTATAAGCTTAAAATTCATGACAGTACTAGTATGCAATCATGAAACCATTTAATCCTCATAAACGAGTCTTCTTCGTTACATAAATTGTAAAAATACTTTCAATAACAATGGAACCATATATCAACTGTTAGCATTTTTTGACACTCTAATGGCCTTATTTAAAGCCTTATATATTGATTTTTGCTTTGTATACATATATTACCACGCATCAGCCAGTCAAATGCTAAATAAGAAGTCATGTGGGAAATTTCTGCAACAGTACTAAACAAATGTGAGGATCAGCTTTCATTTGCAGAAATATCAAAACTGCATTTTAAGAGATAAAATGGATTAAATTGCTATAAAATGATATTATTAAATTCACAGCAGTCATTGCTTCACCCTAAACCTTGCTCTAGGATTCCAAGGCTTTAGTCACGGCACCACCAAATGTAATAAGAGGAGGAAAGCAATGTACCTGATGCAGGGTTCAAACTGTGACCTCTTGCTTGCATATCAGATGCTCTACCAACTGAGCTTATCAGCTGTTGAATATCACTGCCAAATTATAAATAAAAATTCTATGCTTTATACCATACTGCTACAAATGTATCATCGAAGCTTTACTGCTAGAAGAAATAGCTTTTATGTTACAGTTAATTCTTACTTCGGTAAATTTCAACCAAACAATATCTGGAGTTGTTGTATTTGCAGCCTGACATTTCTAATGTGTCTCCAATCCTGTGTTATATATATTTTCTGATAAACATTATAGATTATTCATAAGAATCACTAATTGCAAGCTACCAATATTAATAGTCAGACTTGAATACAGTTCATTAATATGAATTTCACTGAAAGTGGCTGTTACTAATGCGCTGTAATGTTCTACATGTATTTATAACCTTGATATTAGTCATAATGATTAAAGTTACTTTGCATTTCAGGAGTCTACAGACAAACAGATTATAGCTGTAACTAAAGATTTCCACTGCATACAACAAATGTCTTCAAAGTTCTGAGAAGTTCAAAGTTAACTAGATGGCTATGATTATAATGAGACAAGTCACCCAGGGTAGATATCTGCCATCCATGTTGTTTCTCCTACCGCAGAGTGTCAGTATTTTACACAATAAATGTTCAATCAGCACATCTCAGGCTTGTTTAATTGGATACAAGCTGAAATCTAATATTTCTGATTGTTATTCTCTATTGAATGTGAAAGAAGATTGTTCCCTGGATGAACTGAAGGATGCTTATTTCCAGAAAGCAAAACTGTATCATCCAGACTCTAAATCTTCCTCCGCTGATCCAAAGAAGTTTAACCAAGTCAGAGAGGCGTACAAGACCATTAAGGTTTGACTACATCCAGTATTATAATAATTAGATCTGAATATCTACCTTAAATTGATCTATAATTAGACCTTCTTATGAATTTATACTGATAATTGCTTCAGTCTTTTCTTAATACGTTAATGTAGAACCATTTAAGAATGTATACAGTTTCATATTTTGTAATTAAAGTAAAAAATATTTAGTAAAAGTTATAGCTTAAAAGATTAGCATATCTAGTCATGTAAAAGTTGTTGGAATTCTTAAATTTTTCACCTGCAGACAAGAATGAATGAAGAACAAAGTGTTGTTGGTGATGATGATGATGATGATGATGAACTTCTATTTCGTCCTGCTCAAGTACAACACAGACAATTCCTTGATAATGAGGTAATACTTGTATATTGCTTGTTTCGTTGAGTTTTTCGCCCGTTTTCAACAGTCAGAGTCATATGAGGCGGACAGTTCACTTAGTCATTGTTGCTGGTGAGAACCAGTGCTAGACTCCTATCCTCCGTAGGCAACTGCCTACTTTCTCACATGAAGAGACATGGTTGGTAGCGGGGCTTCAACCCACGACCCTCTATCAGTGAGAGGTTACAGTGATTTGAAGTCAGTGACCTTAACCATTCGCCCATTGAGGCGGGTCTGATAATTGATATAAAATTCTTAAATTTGTTTTACCTTCCTGTTCTAAACCAACTAATCACAAAGCAACCTTGATGTCATTAAGTGAAATGCTATGACAAGTCACTCTAGATAGCTACCTATTGACAGTTGTATACATGTTCACAACAATATGTTATTAGTCTTTTTGTGTTGAATGGAGATGATACCAGAAAACTTATACATGCATCTATACAAATATTGAAATGGAAGGATTTGTAATACACAATTGAACTCACTGGTTACATATACATTTGTACTACAAACATGTACTTGATGAATATCACTCACATATTAGAGTACAATATACATGTTTCATATATGTTAAAAGTATTGCTTTATAGACTAAATATCATCATTCCGATGACTTTGAATATCCAGAGCCAAACTCCTTGCACTGGCTACTATAAAGTTTATGTACTGACCAAGGGAAGTAACTGCTATGAGGTAGTGAGGAAAATATGATGCAGCAATGAGCTGTCTTACATAGATTTGATGATTTTCAGGGATTTGGTTATGGTAATAAAGCTCAGAGACAGAGACAGTTTGAACAGTTCCGTGTGCACAGAGCACAAGATAATGTATTCAACTATAAAGTAAAACGTGTTATGCCAGAGGGGGATAATGCTCTTGTAGCTAAAGACCAGAAAAAAGCAAGGAAAGCAAAAATGAGGTACCTGTTATTCTAACTTTGAGTTCTATTTATGATGTATAATCTGACTTTGACTTAAATGACTGTGTTTAAACCTATTAAGAATGAAATCAACTACATGTTTTGATTGAAAAATAAATATAAGTATGCACGATGAGAATAAAGTCTGAAATAAAAAAAACATAAGTGGAAAGAACATAGATTAGAATAGCATCTCACCTCTTGTGTCAAAGTAGAATTGTGCTTTAAGTATTTTTCTTTTCTATAATTTTCTTTTAACATTCAAGAAGCTAGTGTACTTGAATGTTTTGTAAAACCAACAAGGATTACCAATATAAGTTGATTTACAAGGCCAAAAACATTTCCATACAAGATTGTATGGTGACTTGATAGGTAGTTAGGTCCATTGGACAAGTCTGGACTAATGTGATTACATTTTGTATATCATTGCAGTAATTCCATGGATCGTCTTGTAGAAGATATGATACAGGAGTCGATGTCTCGTGGTGAATTTGATAACTTATCAGGAAAGGGTAAACCACTAGATTTCAGTAAAGATAACCCGTATATGGACAAGGTTACACAAAAGTTGAATCAGATTCTCGTGAACGATGATGTTCAGCCTGACTGGATTATGAAACAGAAAGAAATAAGGTGAGAGGTTTTGATTATCTCCCTTTGTGCGTCTGGAATCATATAATTATGTTAGTTTTGACAAACTTAACATCATTTGTTAATAAATTAAATGAAGTATTGCTAGTTTATTCATTGAATTTCTTACCATGATTTAGTTCTGGGTCCCATAACAAAATTGGTCTTTTTTATTTCGTCTTGTTGACCATTTTAGTTATGGAATTGTCCTCTTACAAAGTCAACAGCTTAAGACGCTTGTTCATGCGTCTATTGAATCAGATCAATATACATGCTTTCCGGAATGCTACGGACTTAATCCAAAGCATTTACGAGGAAATTTTGAAATTAAGGGGAGTATGAAACATCGGCACAATATTTTTACTTTCGTCTGTTGAAGGTATATTTTTGGTCATATTGATAGATTATACTATAATTCATTGAAGTTTTACGGAAATTTTGCGTTAAATAGGGAAAAGTTTAAACGAACGCGACTCAGATTGAGTCGTTTACCTGTTAGCTTTTAAAGAACAAGTGGCTTTGACGATGAACTGCAATGCAAACGTATCATCGTCAAAGACCCTTCGACTAACCATAGTGTGTTTTTTTAAATCTCAAATTGACATTATGATTACTTCTTACAAAAATACCTTAGAAATATTTAAAGTACAAACTAATTATTTTTATTTCAAAATGTAATTGATGCACAATATTTTTTACTACATGAAATCTTCAAAAATAAAAATGCAATTGTACTGGAATTGGACAGATACCTGAAATGTACCATGTATTGAAAACATTCATTTGAATAATAACATCGGTTCTGTAAAGTTTTATGGAGCAGCAAAAATCAGAATTTATTACCCATGAAATTTATAGCAAGATTGATCCTAACCTGTTCGTAAAAAGAGAAAATATTATTATGCACTGGTATAATATGTAGTTTGTTACGCATACTGTAAGCTCCTTGGTTAGTGCCTAGTCTGTATATATATTTCTGTTGAATATTGAGAACGAAATACTAATAATTTTCTTGGTTTGGTACATTTATTTTCTGCAAGATTCAACTGTCTTAATATTTGTGAAGTCATTCTTATGCATTTCTTTTTTTAGGATTGATCTACAGAAATGCCGTGAAAGACTAGCTGTAGAGAAGAAAAAAATATCATTAAATAATCCTAAAAATTCACTAACACTGTGGAACATTCAAGTTGAAAATTTCAGGACTAGTTTAACAGACATAAACGCTAAGATTCAATTTTATAATCTAATTGTTCCTATATTGACTAAACAGATGATGCCGTATGATTTTGAACGGGAATTTAAGAGAGTCAGTAATAATCTGGACGAGTACCTACCAGAGGATTTTCATGCTCCAAGTTCCAGTTTTTCTAGTGAAGCATATAACAGTTATGGTTCTGACGAACCAGCTTCTTTTAAAGAAATGTGGTTAGGTTTCAGGGAAGTATTTTTTGGAAAGTGATATTTTATGTGTTGTATTTAATTTTTTAAGCATACTTGTTGAATTTATGAAAAATATATAGTGCAAGATATTGTTCTTGTTTTTGTATATTTTATCAAATTTATTTGTGCAGTTTAATGTTAATTTAATTAAAATGCCTAATGTTGATGGTCCATTTAATGCAGGGTTACTCCTGTACTACAGCATCAACTTTCATGACCAAATTTTTTGATTTACTAAATTTAGGTTTCCTGGCAACAAATTCACCACAAATGGAGGTCGGATCTCACCATTTCAAGAGAAGCATCATTTATTTTGCGGTTAGATGTTTGTGAGTGAAATGTGATTCAAGCTTAATATATGCCCGTGTCTCTATTCTGAAGCTGTAACAGTGTGGGAAATCCAAGTGACCTAGTGACGTCACAATGTTATCTTTACAAGCGCGTTTTCTGTTAATTGAACTAGGAAAACATCACGTAAGTGCATTATTTTTCGTTTTCTTCTAAAGCCACATACTAGTAACTGTTGCAACTCCTTACATAAAGGGTTACCTCCGGTTCAGATTTTTGTCACTGTAGGCCCTATTACTTTTTTGCTTTTCTTGTCCAAACCGTTTGGCAGTGTTATGAAAATGAACGTTATTTTTACAAGAAAATTTTAGAAAACGGTTTGGACAAGAAAAGTAAAAAAGTAGAGGGCCTTCAGTGATGTTTTCCTAGTTCGAATGACAGAAAATGCGCTTGTAACGATGACATTGTGACGTCACTAGGTCACGTGGATTACCCACACTGTGTAATCTTCTCCGCTATACTACAACTCTTACTGCAGCAAGAAGTAATTAGCTGAAGTAACAAAAAGAACAGACAGTGTTCTATAATATAAATAACAAGAAACAAACTTATTAGAATTCTTAGATACATTTTAATGTAATAATATTACATAGTTACAAAATAATTATCAGATTTTGAACAAACAACAAAGCAAGCACAATGATCCAATCACCAATAAAGTTTATACAACATGATAAGATACTTTAAGACATAAATCATCATTAGAATCCTTCTGACTCAATTTATCAGCAAAAAAATATCACAAATTATAAATTGCACAAATACCATTGGCATTCAACATGTCAGACACAAAGAAAAACCTCATTTCATCAAATTTTGAATAATGAAAAGTAATGAAGTATACAATGTTTCAATCAAATGTTTAAAGTCCCATATGCATATAAATTTATCAGTCGCAATAGTTTCTGTTTGTCCTATAACAGAGGAATCCGGGGTGTTTTCCTCCCGTGCATACTTAATAGCAAGAAGAAATGTTTCCGAAACCACTATCGTATTTTTTTCAATATCATTGAAAGAAATACTATTTATAGAACATCTGTGTTTTCCCACAGTCATATCATGCAAGTGACGTCAAGCGCTAGATATGTATTTCAAGTTAGCAAAATTCACAGCTAAATGAGTGATTTCAGAAGAAAAATGGCTTGTTTCGTTGGTACAACTATTATCTTGGAGTAATATCAGCAACTCTTTGATTTTTTTGCATATATTTTTCTATAGCAAAAAGCTAATGGGACTTTAATCAAGATTGGTGAAACATGACAAAGAACATGTACTTTGATTCATTACCAAAGTATCAAATACATAGCAATCTCCCTAAAACAGCCACCAACAGGAAGGACAAAACTGGCTGTGGTAAGGAGGTGGCTGTTGTTGAGAGAGTGGAAATATAGTAAA
Source organism: Lutraria lutraria (assembly GCA_964023205.1). Taxonomy (NCBI): domain Eukaryota; kingdom Metazoa; phylum Mollusca; class Bivalvia; order Venerida; family Mactridae; genus Lutraria; species Lutraria lutraria. The sequence goes on from OZ026848.1 coordinate 1,809,810, forward strand.
ATGTCAATTTGGGTAGCTATTATTATTATTATACTGGCTGTTGTTCAGAGGTGACTGTTCATGGAGGTTACACTGTAGTGGGTGGTAACAGTTAAATATACAACAGTCAAGGTAAGCTAAATGATTCATAAGATCAACGACAACTTGAGCGATTGTAGGATACGAAAAGCTAGACTGATAACAAAAATTCATATTCAACTAAATTGAAATTACATCAGTATACCATCAAAAATTGGTTTTGAAATAATGATTATTCTATAGTAGCATTTCTCGCACTCATTAAATAAAATGACTTAAAGGATGACAAAATCTTCAGCTTAACAATAAATCTTGTTCATATGACACAATAATATATACATATGATAAGCATTGAATGTAAGTTCATACAGTTTAGACTATACTGGAGTACTAAATCATCAGTAATTCATAAAAATGTTAAGATTAAACCTAAATTTAGACAACAACTTTACTTCATACATTAAGTACAACATGAAATTCATAATCAGAGTGTCAATGATGAAAAGAGCAAAGATAACACAGTACGGCACCAATATATCAACAAGTATACTGTAAAACAGTCCACTCAACATGTGAGATATCAATTGTCAATGACCAGGTAAGGTACCATCATCTGAAAAGTAGAACAATAAACATACATCACCACTGAGTATCATCATAATACTGCACTTAATGATCAGAAAGAGCAAGGACCATAACACATCATATTCCTCTCAATTCATGCTGTTCTTGTAAAAAAGATATGAAGTATACATGTGTTACTTTAATTAACACTGTGATGTGTTCATTTAATAGATCTACTTTGATAATATTCTTAACATACTACATTTGTAAATTATGTTTATAATGATAAAATTAGTGTTTACACTATAATAAATAATATTTAATTAGGAACAAAGCAATTTGTGAAAATATCATAAAAGCATGTATGTCATTATTAATTTATGTGTAAGTTAATTCTATTGTAAATATATGTGCACAAAAAGATTTAATATGTTGAAGAATACTATAATTACTTCTCTTATAAGTGTACTCCAAAGCACTTGATATTGTTCTCATGTCTGTCTCTATACTTTTTGCCCAATTATCAACATCACCAATTTCCTAAAAACAACATTTAGGCATGACACTGATTATTTATAAATCTCTAGTATTGGTAACCAGTTGTCTCCCACATTCTGTACGCAGCTGCTAACTTTCAAACAAATTATGCTACATGTAGTTGTAGGTTAAAGGCATATCAATGTGATAGAATTGCATGGGTCATCCTAACTAAAACACACAATGTTTCAATTAACAAGTTGTGCTAATGATTTCAAAAATATTTTTTTCATCAGGTTTTAAGTTGTACCAACAGTCAGGGTCATTTTGTTGACTTTCCCAGCTTTAACAGTGGAGGAAGACCCAAGGTATACACCTGAGCAGAACCACTGACCTTCCCTAAGCTAGCTGGACATGCAAAGTTTGATCCCCTATCGGATTTGAGTGAAAAGCATTAAAAATTAACATTTATATAATGCCTTGGGTAATAATACAGACTATAGCTGACAGTGTAGTTCCACACTTCAAATAATTTGTTCCTTTTTAGCACTGCTGAAACTATTAATGCATGTATACATATAAATATGTATGTAATAATGTATGCACAGTTAATAATATTACTATATTGACCAGCATTTAGATATGAATAACACTTTACTACAATGTATGAACTATTTTTTACTATAAGAAACATAAAGTTCAGTTATTTAAGCTAAACCTGATATATCGGTATGCCGAAAAAATATTGTGATATTTATATTGTCTAGCTAATATCGCGATATACCGATAAAACCTCCCAGCTCTAGTACTTATCAATATATCAATGTTGTCATTTGGAATCCATTTTAGAATAGATTCTATATGGATGTCATATAAAGAGGCTGACTTCTTCACCAAAATACTTTACCTTTAGTGCAGTATTGAAATCTTCAACAAGTTTAAGCCATTGTGTAGTTTGTTTGGAAAACTGAGCAGCATTGGACTGTAGAATCTTTGTTTCTGTGTCCAGCTTTTTCTGATTAACATATGCATTAGCAACTCTGAAATAAAAAAACAACTTTGTCAGTGTTCTCACAACTAACAGTCAAGTACACTCATGAATGGTATACATGTGGCCAGACATGTATAAAAAATATCAGAGGAAAGACTCCATTGAACCCTACTACATGTTTTACGGATGAGATACTGCATGTGAGTAAGATGGATAACATTATTTATTTAGAAAGAACCAGCAAACAAGGAGTTTTTATAGCATATATATGTAATATATTTGAATTATGAAAAATGAATGTTATTGAGAGCAATACATTTAACAGGGAAAATATCTCAATCGAAACAGAAATAATCAGGCCATCATTAAAAAATTGATTGTTTGTAGTGCTCCGACCCTAATTTCCAGGCGAGTAGGTACGTACATGTAGGTATTTTTTCTTCTTCTGAAATTGAATTGTTAAAATAATTGGCAATTTTGAAATGCACAATATTTCCAAGTAGTCTGCTCTGCATTAAAAATGTAATTAGACAGAACAAAATATGATGAACAACAAGTTTGTATTGGATAAAGGCCATGTATTCTGGTATGGTTTAAAAACGGTAAGTGCTTTTTAACTGAACAGGTGCAAACAGATTACAAAAAAAAATCAACTTGAAAACCTAAAAAAAAGAAAAGTAGGGGCCATTTTGATGGGTTGGTCAGAGCACTACAAACAAAGAATTTTCTATTTTCAGCCTCAGAATGATCAGGTCAACTAACCCAGCATTTAAGTGATCAACAAGTGAATGAGTCAGAGCAGTAGCTGCAACAATAGCTTCCCGTTTCTTCTTTTCTGAAAGTGAATCATAACATTGTAATTAAAAATTAAATACTCAAAGTTTAGTCAAACCAAATGTGGAAAGACAAAGACAATCCATATAAAAACAATGAAATGACCACAACTTATTTAAATGTTCCTAATATAGAATAAAATATTATAAATACAATAAAACAAATAAACATGAAACTGGCATACATTTCCTTTATATTATAGTATTGCTAGTCATTTGAATACATTCATCATCAAGTTTGAAGTTCCAGCTATATGATAATTAATGTCAAATTAAAGCATACCCATGATTTATTTTCATGCTTAGCCCACAGCAGGGGCTAATAAATTTCTGTTCAACTTAAGGCTAGTGAACTTTCTCAAAATTGTGTATTTGGGCTACTGGTAAAGTGTCACAAACTGTGCAATCCTATTGCAATTAATAGTTCACATACATTAGTTTGTTCACAAAATGACTGAATTTTTTTTACTTTTTTAGTTTGTAATCTTTCTAACAATTAACTTCATTATGGAGATAAATACACATCACAGATACGAAGTATTGTGATGTACTAAAATAACCTTTAAATTATCATTCGGAATTATGGTTACCGTTAAAACTGTATAATCAGGAAATCATCACTTAACCAAAACAGGGTCGCGAAAACGTATAACAATTTACCTTGTCGTTCTTTCCTAGCCGACTGCTTCGCTTGATGAACTTTAATCAAATTAGTCAACATTGTCTTTCATAGATATATGCACTTCTTGTCTGGTTTTAGCAAGAATATTGCGATAATTCTGTATTAAATTGTAGTTGACACAATTTTGGTGTTTTTTAATTTCATGACAGAAACAGAGGTATTCCGAATGACAAAGGTGAGGAAATAGATCAGACAAGACCGCCCACTGAATGCTCGTGAACATGCATGGTGAAAGGCAGGGACGTAGCTTGCCCAAAAATAATCTTATGCGCCTGCGTATACATGTATTTGCGTATCGCTGAAGTTACTGGCTAATTCTCAATTAAGGAAACACAGCAATTAATGTCGCCGTTTGTCTTTAGCAGGGATGCTATATTGTAATATAGCATTTAGGTCTTTGCCTGTCTTTATTAACTGGTCTTCACAAAAGAAACAGAATCGATTTTTTCTTTTTTTTTATCCGAAAATGCAAAAATATTGTCTTGAACACCTATCCATACATGTGTCAACATTAGTGCCAGGCACTGTTTGTGTTTATTGCTACTTCATGAGTGTATCATTTGTCGCCAAGCTCGTGAAATAAGCGTTACCAACATTTCCAGAATGTAAATCAATTGGTAAAACAGAGCATAGATATCATAAATGTTGTCAAGGACGTATGAATACAAGTCCTTGATGTTGTTTGATTTGTATAAAAATATCACAAAGGTTTATTTCTAAGCCATATATGGTCACATTCATATATATATATATTGCCCATCGGGTTTGACAGTTAAAAATGAAAGCATACATGATCAAACCTTGCAGTTTCTGGGAAGCATTTAATTAGGCCTATTAGTTAAAATTTATTTGTATCACAGATTATACATTTGCATGTGCCTTGAAATTGGGGCATTTATTAAGGGGACCTAAATATATAAAATGAAACATACGTTATGAAACATTCATGAATACCGTATTTTGAAAACAACCGTGAACAAAGAATTACTTAATTAAATCAGGTAGTTGTATTAACTAAATACAACTACCTGATTAAATAAGCCCAATTTAAAGGACAAAATATATTACTCATTGAAAATACAGCTGAAGTGATCGATCTATTTGTGAACGTCATTAAAATATGCATGGCGCACATGCAATACACAATATTGATACAATACGTTTTTGAAACATGTATATAGTTGAGACACCTGCTCATTCTGCAGCGTACGGCCATTGTGTGTATAATTTTACGTCATTCAATCTCCGGGTAGTGCTCTGTTAGACTAGCCCCCGTTGTAAATTCACGAATCACTTACTGTACTTACTAGTAATTGCACGTGCACAGTACCATAATATGTACCTGAAGTTTACGGTTGATTCATATAAAATAACGATGAATAATAACGTTGTGATAAATATGCATGTATCACATATACCAGAGACGTATAATACAGCACAACTCTCCAAAGTAACAACCTTTGGGGGTAGAAAAATTGTGTTGTTGTTGAGAGTTTGTTTCTATAGAGAGGTAAAATTAATCTTGAAACGGTGCAATGGAAAAGAGTCGTGCTGTTGCTCAATGCCAAGAGAAGCCGTTGCTCTAGACAGGGCCGCTCTGGAGAGGTTGCACATACTATTGCAGGAACCTGGATTTACAAGCTCACATACATGTTTACATTATGCTTTCGATGACACTAAACGTAGAAAGTAGTACTGAAAATGCGAATGAACGCAAAGATTTAATAAATGCACGTATACGTAATACAAAATTAATATATTATGTACATACAATGTATATATTGAGTCTACTGTCCAGATCTGCCTAGTTTATGGATCGCGAATATATGTACAGTATATCTTATATTTACGAAATTAAGAGGAAATAAATACAAATCTATTTGTTCATGGCTAAGGAAAGACTTTAATAGGTTATTTCCGTGAGATGAAACATATTTAAGTTCTCGACAGTGAGTGATACTATTTACAACGACAACGTTACTGAGCCCGGTCGTTATCCGTAACGACTTATCGCAATATTTGTCACTGCGAACGGATCGAATGGAATTTACTCTTGCCCATATGACGCCATCTTGATTGTGACAATTTTTGCGATTTCGGTCGACCGTGAAGTTAGAATGTAATGGTGAATAACTGCAGATAGCATTCTGGTCTCTGTATGCTGGATTTCTTTTCATGTGATTCAGTGTGGTATTCTGAATTCTCTCTCATTTATCGTCTGCTAGTTGGCTGGTTTACCATACATGTGACCAGGTGCGAGTCAGAGATCTTAGTGTCACCATCCGAATAAACGGCAATGGCGGTGTGTCGTAGGAATAATTCTGTTTTACTATGCTTGATTTTAGGGATTACTTTACAAGACGTTGCGAGTTTTAATCTTGATACAACGATACCTATAATTAAAGAAGGACCTGCTAATAGTTTCTTTGGTTTTTCTGTAGCTCAACATCAGGAATATAAACGCATCGCGTTTAATAAAGTTGACAAAAATGATATTGTTGGAAATTAGTAAGTACTAAGTACATTATTTGGGTTGTTATTTATTGCACTGTACTGTTTAATGTTGTTTTTAATTTATCTGATTTTTCAATTGTCATGACGTGTTTAACATTCTCTGCAGTATAGATGTGGTTCAATGTTATATATCTATATTTATATATATAAGTAAATGTTCCACTGAAATTGATGTAGATTTTTAGAGTCTGTGTTGGTGTGTTACTTGAAATAGTTGTAACCAGTGTCTTTACATGTAATGTTCAAAACAGACGTGCACCATCCAAGTCGGTATTTAAACCTCACAATATTTGTGTATGAACTACTGACAGTACTGTTAAAGTTTGAACTGATATATAATATATATCACTTTTCATTATATGTTACAACGAATGATTAATACACAATGACATGAAATCTGTTTTTTAAGGATTGGCTGATTGGGACAATCTCTCAGTCAATGGGAATTAATACTATTGTAAAACTATTTTTGTATGTTTAATCCAAGAACTATCATATATGTGCTGTTTCTATGCATACATACAATACTGTGAATACATGTATACATTTACTTTAAGAAGCTTGAAGTTCAAATGGTTGAAGTTTAAGTACTGCATTGGTATATATTGAAAATTGTATAATTTGTATATATATGTTCACATGGGCCTATGGCTTACTGAATTTTGAAATAAACTATATCTATCTATATATTAAATCTTAATCTAACAATCATTTAATTTTTAAATTGTAGCATTTTTATATAATGTATTGATTATACTCATCATCAACAGTAAATATATTTACATATTATATATGTATGAAATTTGACTGAGTTGGGACAAGATTTTGGTTAAAATTTCACACTTCACTTGAATTTGATAGGTGTGCCCTGTACGGTGTACCATCCTTCATTATAATTGATCTTAATTTACATACATGGTATATTGTTGTGTCATGTCAGTTGTCATGTATACTTTATTGTGAGTACATGACTCTATGTCTAAATTCTGTAAGTCTAGAGATATTAATTATAAATTCAATATGCTATATATAATATATATATCATGTTTTCACCCTTATTTTGAGAATTCAATTGACAAGAGTCTGACTTGCAGTTGCTGGTGATATTGTGGTCCACTTTGGTATTCTCAGAGCATATTGATGCTGCTATTTACAAAAGGAGGTTGTTAGTGATTAGTCTTAGAGATGAAATAACTGTCAGGATATCTTTTTCAAAATTAAAATATCTACTAGACTAGACCATGATGATTCTTATTAAAATTATTTTTAATTTCAATGAAAAATTTGGCAAAGTTTGATTTTTGTCCACAGGCTAGTTCTGACTAGTTAGTTGTCATATTTGTTAACATAGAATTATAGACTGGGAAAAGATACAATCATGTACATGTATGACAAAATTGCATGAGTGAATGTGGAACTTTTAATAAGTTTCTTATAAAATTTGAAAATCATTTTCCTGATTTTACTAATTTTGGATATTTTGTTAAAGTTTACAATTGATAAAAAAAACATATAAATTTACATATATTTGTCAGTATGAATTGGGTTAGCTGCGTTAAATGGATTCGAACTAGAGATAATTTCTAGTTATGACTCACTTTTAGTTTTATATATAAAATATATAATAAATATATTAAATTCATATAGCTACTAGTACTTGGCTTTGCATGTACATAAATGCTTATTACGAAATATCAAATTTTGTAATAAAATAGCCAGTAATGAAAGTCAACTCTGTACAATTTTATTTCATGTAGTGAGTTTGTGAATATTAAAAGCTGGATAGCTTTATGCTTAGATTATCCCTGTATGGATCAGTAACCCAGATGAATGCAATGAGATATCTTAACTCTGCATGGATCCAATGAATTGTCCATCCATGTAGAAATTCTGAAATTAAGGCTAGCCAGAACAATGTTGGTGTTTCATTCACTGTCTTGATAATTCTTTTTTTTCTAAATTTGGCATTTTTTCATTTTGTATGGTAACAAATGTTTATTTTAATCATGTCCTATTCTGTGCTTATTGATGCAAAATTACAAATTTATATATACACACAATTTAACTTTCATAGTCTGCTCAGTAAATTTAGACAATTTCAAATCTTTTTTTACAGAGCAAACAATGTCACACTATTCAAGATGCTACATTTTGTACATGTCTTGAGAATTCTCAAATAATAACAAACAATAAGAATTATAATTAACAATGTTGTCTGAGAATTGTGATGTGGTCAAGATAAAGTAACCGACTGCGAAATAAATTTAAGTATTGAGAAATGTGATCGAAATGTGATCATTGATGTAACCTTGCATTTGTGTATGTTAGGTATTTTCAGATTTGTTACTGCTTTATTCAACAAGTAAACCAAACAATTATTTACATTTTGTCTGACATGGCATACTTGTGATAGCTGACAGTTACATCAGGGAAAAATATGTGTCCGCTTAAAATGTATGCAAATAAGGGTTAATTTTATGATATCAGATAAATAATGAAGCACTGTTGGTTAACCCAGTTAGTTGTCAGACAAAAACTATGTGTTATTATATCTGACTTTAAGTATGTATGCTGAAACATTTTTTTTTGGATCCAATTTCGGTATTGTTCTTTTTTGTGCTAATCTTTGCTGGACTGAATCATTAGGAAAGTTATACTAAGTGGTTCTGCTAAAGCACAACTGTTAAGGATACTGGTATAATTAATAAAGTCTGCAGAAAGTTTCTGCCATCAGAAATTCAAATGCAATGCTCAAATATAAGCTCCATAAACCATACTTATTGATTGTGCTTAAACTTAAAGATGAACTTGAAAAAAGTAACTTTTAAAGTTTTTGGGTATCTCTAAAGTAAATTTCCTGTTTGCTGGATGGGATTCGTTAAATATGTTCATTAGCAGATACATTTGTAGGATATCCTTATCCTAGTATTGTCTATTATTTATAAAAATGTTCATATTTTATTTATGATCTTTTAATATTGTCTGTATTTAATATGCATTGATTCTAATTATAACTTAGAAATAAGTGAATTTATATATTAATCATAAGTGTATAATTATGGAATGAATGCAGCATGTTTATAGTTTAAGTAAAACAATCGCACTTCATTCCTGCCTCTTTGCGTCTCTTTTCACGGGTGAATATTAAGTTAGGGATAAAAGGATTCCCTTCTCTAAGTCTAACCGCTTGAGGTGTGACATGATTTTTGGATTTATGCTTGAAGATGAGACTGAGATATTTTTATGTTAAACCGAGAAAAAATCTGGAGGGTCTTTATGTGTGGAATGCATTACTGCAGTGTTTTATAGTCTTTTTATTCAGTTCTACTGTCTGTTCTTCTCTTCATTTTTCAATGATAAAATTGTTATATAATGATATTCTAAGCATTCGGGTGATATATATTCCTGATGCCTGAGGATAAATTACTATAACTTATGGATAAATCATAGTTCAGTTTCATCTCTTTGTCACCTGAAATCATATTCCTGCATATAGTTGCACTGCATGAAATGCCACAAAAAGAATAATTTTTAGATACATGCAAAATTTTCTGTTGTTGATCTCTCATTTTGAAGATAAACTGATATGTCTTTGCATTTATCATTTTGTTGCATACATATTGTAATTTTGATAATATCTTAAAATGTATTACAACTAGTTACTCAATTATGAAAAGTTGAACTTATGTGACTAACTTGAAGGTTTCTAATGATAAAAGAGCAGCAGGATTGATGACTCAGTCTCCCCCACAGATGTGCCTTGCAATCAAGTGATTGGTCATTAATGGTGAAATTAAAAAAATGAAATATTTTCAAATTAACAATAAAATGATCAGCTCAAAATGAATGTCAATTTTTTATTATCCCCTGATGAGAACATGGTGTATGTGCCTGTGTTGTATAAACTATAGCAAACTGTACAATGATCTAATAAAATTGTATTTTGAGACCTGCAGTATTGTTGACATCTCTGTTTTCAATTGCGGAAATAGTTTGTGTTGTCAAATAGCGAAGTTAGGTGCATTTTTTATGCCTATAGATAGAACTTTATCACAAATGATGTAAAAACTTTTTGTTATAATTACGACAAAATCAAAGTGTCAGAATTAGGTTGAAAGGCCTGCAATCACATAATGTTCGACATTGATGTAATTGTGTCAATTCTTTCCTCTTAGGTTTACTGTCACACTAACAACTAGCGTCATATATGGCTACATTTTCATTTTTAAGACCTCAAGTATAGAATCACTGACCTTTCATAAGCTAGCTGTTCATACAGTCTCCTAACAGTCACATGTGAAATTTGTTCCCTGGTGGGATTCAAACTTGCAGCGTCAAAAGGACCGATTACGAGTTACAGGCCATAGCCAATTTATCACAGAGGCCCTTGGTCCGTACGTAGAACATGGTACGTGTCGTGTGCATTCGAGCGCGACTGACACCATTGAATACATGTGCAATATATTAATTGGTATTAAGTAAACAGTTAGTGACTATAAAATCAACATGTCCCTAGACGATAATTATGCGTACAGGACTGGTTTCTTTTACAAACTTATGTCCACAGACCATAACCTTGTGTCCAAATACGCAAAATTCGGTGTCCCCGAGAACTATGGGTCCTAGATAATTATGTTGCTATCATTTAGTATTACTTATTCACTTGTAATGTATTATATCAGATTGTATGTTTATTACCATTGATAACTAGTATCTGCTGTGTTGGATATGGCACTATAAGTATGTATTTATTGTCTCATCAGGTGTTGGTATATTCTTAGACTTGCTGCTGAATGTTCTCAGAGGTCATAGACTCTTCTTTGATTTATTATGTAATGTGTTCAAAAATCATTGAAAGAATGGATTGTCTAATTGAAAAATATCTGTAATGCCCCTGGGGCGATTTTTTGAGAAATGTTGGTATTTGAATTTTATGCAACCATTTTTGCAATTATATAAGTTAAAATGTTCTGAAGAGAAAATACATGTACAATGTATGTTCTATCAAAACAGATATACATTGTATTGTAGCCTAAGCAAAGTGTGGTAGCTAGTGCAGATTGACTTTCCTCTGAATTTGTCTGAATTAATGACTTTCAAATCTAGCTGTTATAATCAAAGATTTTATCATCATTAAAAGCCTGCCAGTTTTACTGTCATTTTATTATTCATTATAATTCATTTAATGACACTGGGTTTTAAACAGCAGTGTCTGTGTATATTCATCTGAACGATCAAAGTTATTGATTAGACAAAATTTTGATTGTTTTGATTAGCCCTGTGTTTGTACTGATAAACAGATGCCTGGTAATTCAATTACTGTAGGATGATTTATAGACAGATTTGTATTGCTATATTGTTGTTTTTCATCGGTTTAACGCCATTTTCAACATTATTTCAGTACTTTGTATTGTTGCGGGTACTTGCTTGTATCCTAATCAGCTTCCCTGGACTTCATTTAGGCCTTAACTTTTACTAAACTCATTCTATCTACAAGCATCTGCCAAGCTACCCCACAATGTCATGATAATTCAGAGGTGGAGGACAATTTAACATAGGATGTAATATCTTCTGTCAAATTTGTCGTGGACAGTGTGAGCCTCACCTAGGGTTTGAACTCTCAACCTATTCTTGATCAGTTGGTCAATGCTCTTAACCCTGAGCTAACCCGGGGGAGGAGGGGCTTTAGCTAAATTGTTAACTTGTAAGCCAGTCTAGAGAGTATATTCTCACAATGAAATGTTTAAATGATTATTATGAGTATTATCTGTATATGAAGTGAAAAAACTAGTGAATGAGGCACGCCCAGGGTTCCTGATAATTAAGGGTAATAACTTTCTCAAAATGTTGATGTATTTATCTTCCTTGATTTCATCTTCTTTTATCTTTATTGTCAGAAATAATAAAAAATAGATCTTGATGTAAACTCCTTGCAGTTTTATGGTAATTAATATACAGTAGTATAAAATGACAGAAGTATCCATGTTCCAACGATGCCAACATTTTCTTTAGATCATGTGTATAATATTCAATTAATTAGTGTTAATATATTTTGAATGAGGTTTTTTTTTGTAGAGAATTTTCTGTTCGCTAGTGCATGTAATTAATTAGTACATCATAATGCTTCAGGTAATTGCTCTTGTTGTTATTGGTTTAACCTATGTTACAAAATGTATAAGTGTTTTGGGTGATTTAGTTGGGTTTAGTTCAGCTACCACAGATTTGTTGCAAATTCTTACTGTTTGTACATTTAGCATCCCACGCATAATTGCTAAGGTATTATGAATTAAATAACGCAGATATTATACTTGAATCAGTGATGTGTTGATGCATGTAATAATTATGTGTGTAATGTTGAAAAGTCTCACTTTTACTGATTTTTGCTTCCTCACCTGTCAACATGCTGATCTGATGTAACTTTTGTCTGGTATGTAACCTAGTCTTCTGTCTGCCATGGTACAGTATGTACTGTTCAGTAACTTACAGTCTTGTGCCTGGTATGTAAGAGAGTCTCATACATCAGAGAGTTCAAGCAATGAGTATTCCATGCCTGTCTGACATTGTTAGAAGAAGTCTTCCAAGTCTGCTAAAATATTCTGTATGTTTTTCTGTTGTCACACTGTAGAAATATGAAAGTAATTCATGGTCTTTTTCTTGCTACTCACAGTGATCTTCTCGGTCACTGAGTGTCCACATTTTACATGTAGTTACCCAAACTCTGCCCTGTGGTTTAGTGGTAGTCTATTCGAATAATTGTTGGGGTAAATCCAGGTTACAGGTCACTTCACATTGGCTAGATCTTAATTCTTGTACATAGTACATGTGTATTATACTTATTTGTCTTACAAAATGTACCTTGCATGTTAGGTACTAGTATGAAATAATCAAGTCTGTTGTAAAGAAAGAGGAAACATTGTTTGACCTAGTAATGGTTGGCTTACATTGAGTCTGTGAGTGAAGCATTGTAGGACAGCATGGTCCTAGCTGCACATGTATTTATCTTGCTTCAATTTTATGATCCTCACACACATAATTATGCAGTATTGTTTCAGAGATGCTTATGTTTTAATATTGTATATTTCAGTATACTTGTTGGGGCACCAAACTTGGACCTTCCATCATCAAAGGTGAACAACACAGGTGGAGTGTATAAATGTAATGCCTTGTCATCAAGAACTGATGACTGTGAGTTATTGCTGAAGAATGAATACAGTAAGTTTGATTTCTGTAAAACTCAATATACATACATGTATGACTTAACTTTTGTCTTGAATCCCAAATTATTCGATCAGTTCTTCTGTTCACGTTAAAAAGATCATACTTGGTGTATCCTATCAAAGCTATCAGATATTTAAAGTCTTTTATGATTAGATAAATTGTCAGATATGTATAGGTGATGAATTTTGAGACTCTTGTTTTCAGTCTATTGAGGTAGCATTATGTCAGTTAAGAAAAGGTTTTCTGTAATCTTGTCTAAGAATTGACTCCAGATCTGTGATAGGGCATACAAAGCGGCATATACTCTAGCTATTCTGATTGTTTCACATGATACTGTCAGATTATACAAGGTATTACTTCTGCTATCATGGTTCATCATTCTGTGTGCTGCAGTGGGGACTGGGGAGGGGTATGTGTCATACAGCATGTTTCATTTACAGGTTCTGCAGCAGCCAGTACACCTGAAAATTGAAATCTGAATAACTAAGGCTTTCTGAATATGTTCTTCGTTTATTCATTGACTTTGTCATGCAATCATGTGTATGATGAAATTAATGTATGATGTGATATTGAACATTCATTGGACTTACATGTTGCACATTCTTGATATTCGATGTTACCTACTTACATCAAGAACCTTCAGTCCTTTGCCAATGTAGATAATGATAGTACCACTAAACATCCTGATATTAAATATGTGTGAACACACTTATTGTTTATGATATATGATAACAGTTGAATGTCAAACCTCCCATTATGGTACACTTGTATGGTTAATATTCTCAGTGCAGAATGGCTATAAGCCTTTTTATCATGGAGTGAGAAATCCATTTATGTATTTTATGATTATGAGTACTGTGGAAATGCTGATTGCATTACTAGCATTTACACCAAAAATTCCATCAAGTCATTGTAATTAAGTATCAATATTGATGTTTAGGAATTTATGTCTTATATCAAAGGGTCTTTCACTAGGACGTATTTTGGCTTTACTGGTACTTTGATAGCTGTTAGATGTCAATATTGTTGAGTCAGGGGTGGTGGGTGGGATTCAGAGGTTGTGTGTAGAATTAAGAGGTGTTGGATTGGACTCAGAGGTTGTTGATGGAATATTTGTGATATGAATGGTCTCAAGGGCATTCACTGGTGAGCCACCCTGAGGTAAAAAAAGAATGCTGGTCAGGATAACATGCTGAGCTAATGTATTGTATTTAAGATTATATACTACAGCTGTTGGACACCTCTGATTAAAGGCCACTGTCAATAAAGGCCATTCTTTTTAAACCATAAAAGATCATTTAGAGCAAAATGACCTCTGAATAAAGACCACCTGTCAATAAAGACCATATTTGTCTTTCCTGAGGGTGGCCTTTGCTCACAGGTTTGACTGTATAATCTGAATCTATTTTGTATTGTTTGCACGATGCAAACTATAGTATTTGAGTATATAGAATCTACCTAACATTTACCTTCACACATATATATGTATATATATAAATTATGTTGAAAGCTGAAAAGCATTCAATTCATTATCTGATGAATTGCAAGAAAGTTCAAAACAAATGAGTAACATTGATGAAGAATTCAAAGATAAACTTTGATCTCGAAATCTTGTTGAGAAGGTGCAGTCAGAAAAGTGTAAACATTATGTTTTATTGTCTGTTTAATGTTTGTATATTCTACCCTGATGTTTTCACATTATATGTGCTTCTATCTGAGTGTTATTCTTGATTAAACAATGACTAAGTGTAATGTTTCATGGAAACCTTGTTGTTAGGAAAGTATGTGGTACAGCTATGTTAATCTAGAGTGACATTTATACCTACTTCTCCAACATTTGAATCACAGATAATTTCACTCAGTTGATAATACTTCCTGCAGTATTTTGTATAATGATAGTTTTGTCTGCTACATGTAGATGCGTGTTCATGTTTGCTACATGTAGATGTAATACTTTGTTGTTTTGGACTTTATCTCTATATGTCTGAAATTGCTGATTCAGGCATTGTTGTTCAGTATTCATGATACTCTCCCTGGTTTTGGTGATCATTATGCTTTCCCCATTGTCATTATAACTGTATCATATAGATATAGAACTAATGTAGTCTTCTATAAATGGGAGTCCTTATTAAGTTACTGTGTATATGGCTGAAGTCTGCTGATTATAGATTCTCTGTACTTGTTATATTTCACTGTACTTTGTATTGTTGCTGTGGACCCACATCACATTGTTATTTTTAAAGTACAGTAACCTTGGTAGATTTGTGTTAGTGAACCATCTTTTTTCTTACTGTCTTCAATAAACAATTATTAGGTCTTTTTCTATACTAACTATCTATTCTTATTCTCCTAGTATTTATTGTACTGTTACATACTGGTATAATTGGTCTGAATCAGACAGCCGAGTATTGTTAGGATTTAGGGTAATTATCACTATACAATGTTTACATGACATTCAATGTATGCCATGAAGTACCAATTTATACATCCAGGCCATGTTTGTATAAATGATTTTCTGGTTTGAGAAAATAACCCAGAGTTGTATTTAGTTACCCATTATTTGCATAATGAATGTAGTACATGATTTATTTAGTGTCCTGACCCTGATATTACTCAGTGAAATGAGGAAACTGTGGCTGGCTTATCTTGTTCAATATTGTAATATACATGTCGGTGACCTACAGCTTTGAAGTTTCCTGGTATAACTATGATTTCTGAGCAAAGTTAAGGTTATTTTATGAAAATATCTCAAGAAATTGCAAAGTTATGGTCTATTTGATCGCTCAGAAGGATTTTCTTTTATACAAACTGAACTAAATATGGAAACATTGAATGTGGTTGAAGATCTCTTGTTTGGCAAAAATGGTCAGTCACATATGATTCTCAGGATTTTTAATTTGGCTCCCTGTATCTACATGTAGAGTGTCAGCCAATTAACTACAGACACACAGCTAACTTACTAAATACATGTTTTTCTATGCATGTTCATGGCATTTTTATAAGGTATTAAATCAGATACCCTGTTTCACTTTTTACAGATCTGGATGAATTCAGTGACCTGAAAGTATTTGTTCTTCGTGTGCTAATGGAGGTTTTCACCTTTAGTATCAGAGGTTAATGGTTCCCCAGATAATGATAGGAACCAATCTGGAACATGCTTTCATCAGTTACATAATTCTCTGTTTCCAATCAAAGAAGAATTTCACTCCCCTTTTGTTATCTTTGTTCAGAAAGTCAATTTATCCAACGTTTGTTTTCTACATTATGATCATTAAATGTCAAGGTCACACAGAAACATTTCAAGATAGAACAATGTGAAATTTGTGCCAAATGAAAAGGTCAACTTTGTGATGGAAGAGATGCCTTCTCTTTATTGTATGTCCAGACAGTATACATTCAATATATATACTAATTGATCTTTTCTGAATAAAAGTCAGCTGTGTGTGAAGGCCATATCCTTTTCTACCTTTGGTAACCTTTGTGCAACAGTTGGATTGTTCAGGTTGGTGTTGCCAAGAAAATGATATATAGTGATATTCACTATGATATTGCAATAAATGTAGATTGATTGTAAATGATTATAATAATTATTCATGAAGTAAAAAAATCCAGACATTTGAATTTATACTCTTCCTCTAAATGTTTTTATATTTGTTTTAAAACAATATGCAAATAGTTTAAAATGTGTTTGGCAGGAAATTGAAGAGACATTAAATATTT
This sequence comes from Lutraria lutraria, assembly GCA_964023205.1. Classification (NCBI taxonomy): domain Eukaryota; kingdom Metazoa; phylum Mollusca; class Bivalvia; order Venerida; family Mactridae; genus Lutraria; species Lutraria lutraria. The sequence goes on from OZ026848.1 coordinate 1,826,827, forward strand.
ATTCTTATTTGCTGACATTTTCTATAGTCAACTTTAAGATAGTTGAACTAGATTTCAGTATTTCAAAAATCAGCAAGCCAGCCTGGTTAAAGCTCAGTGGCTAGAGAGTTGGTCTTATACTGATCAAGAGGTGATTTTGAACCCCGACTAAGGCTCACACTGTCCATTATAAATTTGACTGAAGATATTACATCCTCTGTTAAATTGTCCTCCACCTCTGATTAGTATGTGGGATAAATTGACTGCAGCTTGTGGATAGAATGTGGTTACGTCATGTATATTGTAATACTAAATAAAAGGGAATCTGGTTAGGGTAACTACCTGCCACGATATGACTGAAATAATGTGGAAAATGGCATTGAATTTGAAGAAATAAATAAATAGAAAATCTGATAGTGAGTATCACTATGTCTTTTAGAGATACTGTGATTATTGATATTTCTGATTCATTGTGCACCCCTATTCACTGTACTGTCCATTATAACCATACCTGTGTCTTCATATTTCTCAAGTTCTGGTAAATTGTTGGTTGAGCATTGAAACTCCAATACACCCACATACTGTCTTGTATTATATATCAATCACTTCAGCATAATTATTTTCTTGGTTTATCTTGAACATTGAATGATTTATGAAATTTGAGCATCCTTAAATACTGGTATATGGTGTATCATATAATATTTAGTTCTGGTGGCACTGTGTAGTATAAATGGTATAACATTACATTAATACATCAGTTGTCTGATGTGAATGATTTGATTTTATGTTGGCTTCCACTCTGTTTTCTGAATTAGCTTTCAAGTGTAGAGTATAATCTTACACCAATATAAAAATACCATCAGTTCTTGGCGGGGTAAAACAATAACTAATTGCTTTCTGATTAGCTGATTACCTTAATTATCTAGTATAAAGTTGTGGTTGTAACAATAGAATTGACTGGTTTTATTACCAATTAACCTGTTTGAATAAATACTGCCCAGTATAACTATAAGCAGTATCCATTATATATAACCTATTTCCACATTGGATACCTCATAATTATTGAGTTTGTGTCTTAGTTTTATCAGTACTATGGTTTTAGTACCATAGCAACCGTAAGCTTGTAAATATTGATAACTTCATGGACAGGCTTTAAGTTGTCACATTTAGTACAGGGTATGGTAGTGTCCATTGATAACACTATACATATAATTCTCCTCATACACTCATATTGTATAATGAATAATGTTCAGTCTAGGCCTATGAAGATCTTGATGTGTAGTGGATGTAAGACTCCATCCATGTTTTTGCCAAGATTCAGTTGACCTAAATTTTGGATTTAATTTGAAATATGAGGATATCTGTCTTCAAATTAGTGGGTTGCCTCCTGGCCAAAAGGATTTTTGGGGACTACCTAGTTTTAGTGAGTTTCCTTCATAAAGTATATAGTCAGGCAACCTGTCACATAAAAATAATTCAAAGACTGATATCTATTCAAACCCCCTTCCCCACTGACTCCCCTACCCCAGATCTGTCTGTTGATATGTCACTTAAATTTGTATTTCCATGAAACAAATAACTGCAGATATAAAAATGTAAGTGCAATGCATTCACTTGTTGGGTACCCAAGCATTTATTTGGATGAATATTTAAGGCCCTCCTCAGTGGTGGAGTGGTTAAGGTCACCGACCTCAAATCACTGTAACCTCTCACTGATAGAGGGTCATTGGTTCGAGCCCCGCTACCGACCATGTCTCTTTATGTGCGAAAGTATAGGCAGTTGCTTATGGAGGATGGGATTCTAGTACTGTTTTTTTTCCAGTAATAATGGTTAGGTTAACTGTCTGCCTCACATGACTTTGACTGTTGAAATCGAGGCATAAACTCAAAACATTGGATGAATATGTAACGGGTGTTGGAATTTCTCTTGTAAGTTTTATGGTGATTAGTTTTGACCTTATTTATGAGTTAGATGCTGGAGAGTGTAATATAAGCTGGTTGTGGAATTTAAATTATCACTGATTGTAACTGTTGATAATGACATGTGTTAACAGCCTGAGAACAATTCATTCTATTGTATGTAGACTCATTTCCTCTGAATATACTATACCTACATCCATGTAGATATTTTATCTACAACATTAACACAGTTCACCTGCTGAAATTCTTCAAAATTGTTTTCTCTCTACAATTGATTACTGTTGACATAATAAACATTATAATTTATACCCTGTACCAACTACCATTGTTTTTTTAAACCAGTTTTTTCTTTGTTCATTTTTTGCTCAACTTGATCTTTGTTCTACATCAATTTGTTAGGGTTTAGCTTTCATGAATTATTGTTATTAAATGAATCTGTAAATTATTTCAAGAGTATTTTTGATGAAAAAGTCAGGGTTTTTTTAGATGGAAATGTAGATTGGGCATGATTCAGTGAAAGGATCAACACTCATGATGTTATTGAATCATATGTACATGTACCATTCTGTAGACTGACATTCTTCAGCAAATCACAGAAGTATATAATGGGTTGATACAATGTTTCAGCTTTCGGTGATTTCATTTCCCAAATGTAACAAAATTTCATGTTGGAATCATTTCTGATATTTATCAATCCATTTATGATGCTGTTATATAATGGTAGGATGAGCTCAATTGTGTGGATGTAACAAAAACTGTATTATAAACAGTTGAATAGGAAATACTTTATACTATATCACGCATATAGATGATTGCACAATGTATCGTAAAAGCTGCAGTATAAAATTTACATAGATCTCTAAGCTTGAAATATTGTTACTAAGTGGACTAAATTTAAGGCTCCGAAAATATACCGGCCTGTAAAAGATAGGCATTTATGCTCATTTTGTTATGAATTATATGTACAATATCATAGTCCTCTTTTGTACAAGTAATTGTCTAAAATGTCACAAAAAAATGTGTATATATAAAATACTATAAATCTCTCAGCTTCTCCCCAGCTGTTTGTATAGAATTTATACTGTAGTGTCATATATCATAGCCCCCTAGTAGGCTGACAATTTTGATACAGAAACCATGTGACTATTGCAAAAATACTAGTGTTATAAATATTATGTCAGACCTTTAACTATTGGGCAACTGTATCCTCATGTCAGAAATGCAGACTGACATTTTTTGTTCGTTAATCGCTTCTGTGAAGACTTAGGGACTTCAATTAATTTTTATGTATCTTTGTAAGTTAAAAGTACTTGTTTTTACTAAACAAATTAGTGTGGCCTAAGACTTAAGATACATGGTATTTATTTCTCATATATTATGGTGTCTCACAAAACATTTTAATGTATTGTTGGTTCTTTCACAAGTATATGTGACAATTCAAGTTCATTGTTAAAACTGTGGTTCACTGACTGATATGCTTTATGGTCTTGTGTTGGAGTGGCTTCAATTAATTTAATGTACTGTTATATCTTGTAAGTGATACAGATAAGATTTCTGATAGGTATACAAATCTAGCATACACCTTATTGACTTGTTCCCTCGACTTGAGAATAACCAGTCTTGATTGGGTGTCAAAGGTAATCTACTGCATTGTGTACATTGTAGTTGGCAGTACATTAAATTAATTAACTTTATAGCATTTGATTGACTCAATCTGTCCATATAGTGAGAGAATCTAGACATTGTTGATGTTGATGTGGCTGGGTATACCAGTCACTTAACAAATTGAATGTGCATGGCTTTTGCCTAGGAGAAAAAATAGAAATGAATAATTGATGGCGACAGGTGTCCTGATTCACTTAGATTTAATAGGAACATGTTCTATTATATTTTATTAATTAATATAATTTGTTTCATTTTCTTTTCATTTCATTTTATTAATCATAAGCTTTCTACATGAACCATAATGACATGGGAAGATATTGAGAGCTAATGCATTAAATTGCTATCAACTGCCAACACAATGCTATCTTAATTGGTTAACTTCAGAAAGTTCTCCAAATCTGTCTGACATCCTGACCTGTGTGGTAAAACTTTATTCAGTCATGTATGCTCACAAGAAAAGTAGAAGGAAATAATTTTAACTATGAAATCTTCCCTGTATTGAATAAGTTTAAACTAACCAAGATCTTAAACATTCTACTGTCATGAGATATGTCTTAATTTTGTACAGTACTGTACAATAATGAGATAATGATATGATAATTTTACAGACAGTTCAATTTTCAATAATTTGTGGTTAGGTTTAAGTTGTATGAAAAAAATAAAATATATGCTCTTTATTGGTGTCATGTTTGCATTATATGAGTGTCTCATTTGCCTATATTCCCTTCTTTCGATGTCCAAAGAAAAAAAACCCAAGTTGATATTTCAGAGTGTAAAAAAAATTCCTGGGTAGTAGTGGGTCTTTGGGGGGACCTTCACACGCCGGTAGCCTGTGACAAAAGTCAGATTTGTAGTTCTTTTATGTAAGCATTTCTCATTACTCAGGAGCCAGGAGGCATTATCTAGCTTGTAACAGATTCTCTTGAGAGACAATAAAATTCATTTTTATTTTCATAATTCTATATTTTTACTTCCAGATGCTGCACAGCCAGATCAGGGTAAAAACAATCAATGGTTGGGTGTGATTGTAAGAAGTGGTGGACCTGGCAAGGGAGTTGTGGTAAGATTTTAATTCTTTGTCATAGTTGGTGTGGTCTTGTCATGTTAATCACTGTGTAACAACCAGTATTTGCCATGTATTACTATATTAAAATTGCTCATTTATTACTAGAGAATTGTTCGTCTTTACAAAAAAAGAATGTAAAAATGTGTCTTGCAGACAAATTTGTGACATATCTAGCTTTAGTTGGACTTACACTCTTTTAGTATGATACAGATAAATGTACACTTGTCTATCCAGATGCCATGTTATCACTAGTGTAACTTTTCTAAGCTCTCCAGAATTATTACTGGTATGTTGCTTTTGTCCTCAGTGTCTGTAAATATTTTATTTCAAAACATAGGTTTCTTTGTACATGTATGCACATTGTAGGTTTCACTTCAGGATAAAATATTGATCCGCAGGTGAACTGAGCAATTTTAGTGAGTAATTATTCATGAATCTTACTTAAGATTTTAACACATGAAGTTTAGTATAGAGGAAGGTGAAATAGACCAGTCAGAGCAGGATACCTCTCATCAGTTTGTTGTGTAATACAGAATATCAATAATGAATATGTTATACCTGGGTAAACATAACTTCATGTTTTCCATCTAATCACTTGCTATGTTACGTATGTTGATTATTAGAATATATTTTTTTTCCTTATCTACTTGACATTCTTCTCTTGTAGGTCTAGAATTAATGTACTTAGTATGAAATAATGCCTCTCTGATTCATCATCATGTATTTAAGGAAAAAATGTGAATTGTTCTTTACATGTGAAATAAGAATTGTCTGATTCATATTATTATTAATGTAGTAGCTATGAACTGCAATGGTTAATATCTACATCGATATATACAGACATCTTTATAATTGTTGTACAGCAGTGTATGTTATTGTAAATCAGAAGTTATTCTAGTGTACATCACCCCATATAAGGTAACACATATATATATGAGGTATCATTGTTGTGAAAAATATCAATAGTATACTTAGTACAATGGTTCAAACAGTGGCCACAAGTGGAGTTATGTAATAAGTATCTACTTAAGTTGAAGTGTGTTTCAATTGTCTTATAATTGTTTGACTAAGTAGCCTGTCCTTAATGTTGCTGATTCATCTGTTAGGACATTAATACATTTTCTAATGAATCTTTCATGATTATATAGAGTACACTTGGATTATTATGATAGATTAACGTTTATATTCAGATCCTCAGTCTTTATTTTGGGTGACATTTCAAGTGTGTAATCTACTTCAATAGACATGTTTATATCATGACATTAAGGTTATACCCACCTACGCCTGTGCTTTTATGATAAATGACTTTTTAACAATGGATACAATGTAGTGCACTATTTCATGCTATTTTATCAGTATAATGATTTATTCATGTACTTCTCTAAATTGTTCTTGTTATCCTCACTTAGTGCATAATTTTTATCTTGTATATGTTAATATAAAGAATTTTGTTGTTTTCATATCAAAGGATCCATACCTTGTCATGAAAATTGATCAAATACATGGAAAAGAGCATATACACTACAGTACACAAACGTTCATTTTTGAACTATTATAACTCATAAGGACAATTAATTTCAAAATTTTCTAAACTCTGAATACTAGCTTTTGTCTGTGAATGACAAAAACTATGTATATATTTATATTGTCTTTTCTTGGACTGATTTATGTGCTGAATAATTTCATGTATAACCAATGAGAAGTTCTGTTTTCAATTGTAAGAAAAATGTTTATTCTTGTGTTTATTACTGAATTTTGTCGTAAAACATCTGTTGAAACTTTGATATCACAGCTAATTGCTTAAATAACTGAGAGTTGTGTACGAAACATATTATTTCATTATGAATTACAATAAAACTAATAGGTTTCATTTTTTTTTTCACTTAGATGGCAAATTGTAATAATTATCATTATACTTTGTTCTGCTTAACTCTGTTAAGATTTTTTATGTTCATGAAATATGGAGAGACAGTCCTCCTTCACTTTTACACGTTATTTTTTTTTATTTTTGAAAATTATTGCAATGTTTCTCATTTCAATCTGGGAATATATACAAAGGCAGCTAGAAACTCATTTTTCTCATCAAAATATTTGCCTATAGCTTCCAGAATGATATCATGTGCATTATGAGTTTGTTTATATTTTATGTATAATATACATGTTTACGTCATCTAATACAACATATTGATTGTTTATCTACTCAGATCACTTTTAACAGATCCTTTTTTACAATGGTGACTTCTATATAGATAAGATCTCTTCATTGTTCACACATTTACAAATTTCATTCTATTCCAGACATGCGCCCATCGGTACAAAGAGCTGAAACAGACTGGAAACAGTGTGAATATTTATGGTATTGGTTCATGTTATCAGATGACACAAGAGTTAGAATTTAATGCTGCTCTAGGCCAGGGTAACCGTATCCGACCATGTCAAGGTTTATCTAAGACTCAGGAACATGAAGAGTATGCCTTCTGTCAGTCGGGTATCAGCGCCTTTATTACTGAGGTTAGTATTTTATTACCGTACTTTCAGCTGTAATACCAACAGCATATCATTCCTGGGGGTGGATTGGTGATCTAAAGGCAACATGTGAAGGTCGTGGGTACGGGTCTCGGCATCTCTTCCTGATATTTCAGGGATGATTTTTCAGTGACCCCATCCCAACTATCTAGCCAAGTGATGTGTTAAGAAAATAACAGGGAAAGGGTGAGGCATGTATCAATACTTTACATCAAGCAGATAAACAACAGATAAACAAATCAAGCATATAATGCAAGATTGTGCTTAGACTTTATATTATGCTTGTGCATTACAAATAAAACACTAACGTGTGAAAAGACAACAAAATGCTTAAGACTTAATGCTATTTCTACGCATTAGAGAAGATTATAAATACATGGACATAGGAGTGTATTGACAACAGCAAGACTTGATATGTAAACAGATGTCACTTAGGATGGGAAGATAGAGGGTTGTGGGTTTGAGACCAGCTACCAACCATGTCTCTTTATGTGAGAAAATAGGCAGTTGCTTAAGGAGGATGGGAGTCTAGTACTGGTTATTCTCTGGAACAATGGTTAAGTGAGCTGTCCACTTCATGTTACTCTGGCAGTTGAAAAGGGGTGTTAAACTTAAAATAATCAAACAGTACAAATAAAAGAGCGCATTGAACTTCACCATGTAATGGAACACATGCATTCAGGCTAGTTATATCAATTCAGGAAGTTATTCTGGTGAATTTTGTTTCCTAAAACAGCTGATAGATTTTTATAACACAAGTTTGCATTATATTTCTTGATTGACCAAACAGGCTTTATTATTCAGAGCAAAAATTGAGGAGAATTTTCTCCATGCTGATGGTACTGATTGCTGATATTCATGATTTATTGTCATGAAATCCAGTCTTTTCTTGTATACAAAGAATAAGATATGGAGATAGTACCTTCTCTTTAGATATTTTTTGTGAACTTTTTGAAGTCTGTTTTTGATTATTTCAAAGATGAATATTTTTCTCTGAGAATTTTAGACAAATTAGTCTCAGTTGTTTATTTCTGTTCAGCAGATGTTTGGGCATTACTTTCTGTGTTATGATGTAGATCTTATGGTACTAAATTTAATACGGTAGTTAATGATATTAATTGTATAAACATCAGGGAATTTACAAATTATTGACACATTCGAAACTGGTTATATCTGCACGTAGCCTCATTAAAGAATAATAATTTTAAACAGGTTGTTATAACTGAAACAAGATGACTATTATGTAAGCGGATAATTTAATTTTGAAGATTCAGATTTTATCTTTGATTTATTTTAGAATGTTAGTATGGTCGTACTGCTGCATTAAATTGTTATTTTATTACAATGTAATTTATCAAATTTTTTTGATAGGAATTATATTTTGTACTATGAAACATTGAATTCATTGATTCTATTTGTGTTCTTTTTGATGCTGTCAAACCTGTGTTAGCAGCCACCTTCCAATAAAGGCTACCCTGTGAATATAGGTCATTCTTTAAAAAATATAATTATTTTATTGATTAACTTTCGAATATGGGCCACCTATCAATAAAGGCCTGATTTTGTCTTTCCCACAGGAAGCCTTTGTTCACAGGTTTGACTGTAATTGATGTAATATATTTTTTAGCTGTAGAATGATGTTGATGGTTTAAATCTTACCCATTTTGCAATATTTCTTGCCCTCGTAATATGCTAAATTTTGTGAATAAACATTGTTGAACTAAATTAACCTTCCCAGATGTTTATGTGTGAAAGATAATACATATTCTCTTGGACACTTCTTTGTTTGTTCCTAGTTCATTCTAGAATTCTCTTCAGATAGTCACCAAAAGAGCATTACTACACAAACTTTAATTCTACAGTTACATTTTTGTAAGAGCTTAATTTTCCATTTTTTCTTAATTTCAACTTTCACCCATGTACATTTGTAATTCTACTACTAACAGGATGAGAGACTTGTAGTAGGTTCACCAGGAGCGATCAACTGGCGTGGTATGTTGACAGAAGTAGATGTGTCTCCATCCTTTGGTATTAAGAAACTCTACAATTCTCCTACACAGGATAGTGATCCCTTAGAACCTCCGGTACCATTGATCTCATATTTAGGTTTGTATTTCCCATTTCCTCATTTTTTGTTCCCTATGTATATATGCTTTGTTAGATTTTTATGCTCCCAGCAGCAAATGATTCGGGAGCATAAAGTGATTGTCTTGCCTGTAAGAGATAAAGTCAAGCTTCAACCATCAGTATTTTGCGTTTATTGATTTCAGTTTCTTGTTTTCTCTTGGGTTTAACATGCACCAACAGCTCTAGAGGGTAATTTGACCTCTTCAACTTTTCAGGAGACCCCTGACATACATCTGGGTAAGCTAGCTGGACAGCTTCCTCACATGTCTCCGGGCCTGAATGGGATTTTAACTGGCAACAGTGAAGGGCTATGGAGACCCTTTTTGAATGATCAGTTTTAGCTGTATTACTGTCTTAAAACTATGCCAATACTTCCATACTTAGCCAAATACATGTCGGGAACCAAAACTGCAGTATATCATACTAGTCTTGGCTCTGTATTTATTGTGTGATAAACCATCTTAACTGATAATGTTGCACTATGTAACAATATTTTATGTTTGTTATTTGGCTAGACTTTGAAACTACCATGATCATCACTGGGAATAAGTGTTCCATGACAGTTTATTTACAATATTTCTCTGTATTAGCTGTATATTAATGTTTTATAAGTAGGCTTTTGTTTGATAAATATCAGGGGAAATATCTAAGTCTACTGAACACAATGAAGTGCAGCTTTTTGTTTATTTTATTTTTTGTGGAATGTTGCCATTATGTATCCAGTTACACACTTTATGTAAGTTTCTTCTTTACAATAATAACATAGGTTCGTGTGAGATCGTATCAGGCTGTATACAAATTCTGTGGTTTTAAGGCCAACAAAAAATTTATTAGTTTTCTGTCATATTTAATAAATATGATGTAAGGCCATCCTGAAAATAATGTTTTTTTTGCGGTAGCCCTATCCATAGAATTTTCAGTGGGTAGGTAGGTAAAAAAATCTTTTTTTACCATTTAATTTTTATATTGAACCCAAAATACATACCAGAATTCTTTTCTTCCAAAAAGTAATTACCCTGGAGGCCCAAAAAATGTTGCGTAGGGGCCTTTTTAGTGAGTAGGTAGCGTTACCCCAAACAAAATAGTTTGCCTGATGTGACTTTTTAAGACAGAAAAGGTTGTACAAAAAATTAGCTTTAAAACAAGTTAAAAAACTTAATTTACAGGTTATTCTGTGATTGGTGGAAAGTTTGATAATACAGAACAGACCTATTATGTGGCCGGTGCACCTCGTAGTACAGCTGTCGGACAAGTTGTATTCTTCACAGAAACAACTGGACGTGTACTGAGGTATGAAGCATCCCAGATTCTCAGTGGTGATCTAGCCTTCTCGGGATATGGCCAGGACCTTATTGCACTTGATATAAATAATGATGGGTAAGTTGGAACATGATATATTTACTAATAGATGGCTTCACGAAAAACATTTTTAAGCACCAGACATTTGGTCCAGTGAAAATGCAAACTTTAACGGGACCGAATGAAATTTTAGTGGTCCAAATAGAGTACATATAGACAAAATTTCAAGAGATTAAAATTTAATATTACATTTTTTTCTGAAACATGGTAAAATTATCACTGAAAAATTTACTGGACCGTCGGACCACTGACCTTTTCAAATTTAATAGACAATTTTACAAACAAATAAAAGGGGAGTTGTGGTATATTAGTATAAAACTTGTATAATAGTAATGATAGAAATGAACATGTTTGTTTTACAGATATGATGATTTAGTTGTGGGTTGTCCATTTTACCATATTGAAGAAAAAGACAGTATAAGACTTGGTGGTGCTGTATATGTGTATATTGGTAATGGAGACATGGTATGTGTTTGTTGTATGTGGTTTATATGTTTATATTAGTAGTTACATACCACTAAATGACAGAACCTGTGATCCTGGATCTGAACTATAAACAAACATTTAACAACTTCTTTGTGAAATTGGCAGACGTTACTTTAATTGATTCTGACTGTAGAAACATTAGAACATTGATGTTTAACTTTAATCTAACTAAAATAAGTAAAAAAAATTATCTCACAATATCTGATTCTTCTTTGACTATATTCATGTATTCAAAAATGGTTTAATTACATCCTTTTAGTTATTGTTAAACTAACGCTTTTGAAGAAGTCCATTTTTAAGAAAAAAATCTCACTGTATTTCTATTGAAAAGAACACAAAATACTCAAAAGATAACAACATACAAATTATCCAAGTTGTTAAGTTTTAAAAGTGTATGGCAAGAAACCAAGCTTAAATATCATCATACTCGGCTTGCGCTGAGAAATTATTTGATATTCACCTTATTGTTATGGACTCGCCATCGTCAAGTGGTTAAGGTCACTGACTTCAAATCACTGTAACCTCTCACTGATAGAGGGTTGTGGGTTCAAGCCCCACTACTGACCATTCTCTTTATGTGAGAAAGTAGGCAGTCGCTTATGGAAGATTAGAATCAAGTACTGGTTCTTCCCAGGAATGATGGTTAGATGAACTGTCCGCCTCATATGACTCTTTAACTGTTTAAAAGGGGCGTAAAACTCAAATAAACCAACAAACCTTATTGTTATGTCTCTGTTTGTATCTTCTTGTATACTTCAGATCACAAGTTACACCAAACCACAGATAATCAGAGGTAGAAGCCTGAGTCTGCAAGACTGTGAAAGTTTACAGTGTCTACATGCTAGGTTTGGTTTCAGTTTGGCTAAAGCTGGTGATCTTAATAGAGATGGATTTGAAGGTATGTGAATTAATGCAAGCTCTATATTGCTAATAGTGAATAGCTAAAACAAAAACATGACTGTTACAGTGTAATGTATAAAATCACATGAAATTCTCAAATATATTATGTACAGTCAAACCTGTGTGCAAAGGCCACCCATAGGAGAGACAGAATTTGGCCTTTAGTGAAAGGTGGCCTTATGGGATGTCATCTTGTCCTAAATTATCAATGATGACTTTTAAAAGAATCACCTTTATTCACAGGATGGCCTTTATTCAATGTTGCTGCTAACACAGGCTTGACTGTATCTATAAACTCTATACATAGGATATTACCTTGAGATGTATTTGGCTTCAATTATGAAACCAGAGTAATATTCAGTACCAAATAAGGATGAAACTCTCTCATATCTTTTCTACATCTATGTGTCAGTATGTATACAATCTAGTATCAGCAATTATAAACACATCTTCCAAGTGACTGCAAAATTTACAGTTGGGCATAAAATCCAACTTATGTGCTTTCATTGTAAAAAACCTGTTGGTTTTTAACTTCTCAGGGATGCTTTTTGAAATGATGTTTTCCTTTTCTCAGATTTTGCTGTGGGAGCACCGTATGAGGGACGTGGAGCTGTGTATGTCTTCCATGGTTCAGCCAATGGTGTGAAGGAACCTTTCTCACAGGTATGATAAGAATACAGGGACATAGGTTAGCCAACTTAAGTTTGGAGACCAACCATGTGGATGGGTCACTGACTTCTTCATATCAAGACATTGGTCTGTTTAAATCGAATGATTGTCTTGACCTTGATTCATTATGGTCAAGACTGCTACCTCTGTAACCTTACGTTTTAGTGGATTAGTACAATAAGATTCTAAATAGCACAATCCTAAAAATACAAAGAAATAAACTTTATTGGCCAGTACCCTCATGTATCTTTTTATTTTTTTCACAGAGAATATATGCTGAAGACATTATTAGTACATCTAACTGGCGTACATTCGGTTATTCACTTTCTGGTGGACTTGATCTTGATAGTAACACATACCCTGATCTCTTAGTTGGTAGTTTTGAGGAAGACAAGGTTTGTAGATGTTTATAATCAATGCTTAGATGTCAGTCTTGTTCTTTATTAGGATTGTTTATCTCTTAACACTGATACAAAACATATATAATGAAATGTTAAATGTGGAAAACCAGGTGTATAATGGTTAGTGAAGCAGGAGAGTACTGGTTTGATCAGCTTTCTGATGTACATTTTTAAGAATATTGTTACTAAGGAGCATAAAAAATCTGAAGAACTTAATAAAATTCTCACATAATTTCTGATGTTATTGATCCGTTATATTTTCAGGGAAATGTCTAATTTTCTAAATCTTTGAAGTGCTTCAGAATTGCAGATCTGTAACATTTTATGTAATTCTTTGTTTTATATGCCCATTTGAAAAACAGGTCGTATTATGGGAACACCCACGGCAGGTGGGTTGGCTGGTGGCGTTCACAACAAGTGTCTGATCTCTAATTCAAACAGTTTTATTATTAGGATCCTCACCAAACTTGATGGAAATCTTTATGTCCATGAGATCTCGGCCAAAGTTGATATCCAGCCCAATCGGCCCAGGCACTTCTGAGTTATTGGCCTTGACGGGTGTATTTTGTGACCTGGCACTCTTGTTTGAATTGTATGAAGCAAAGAATTAGAATTTGATGTACTTTCCTTATGAAACTATTTGCGAAAAGATCTTTTAAAATTCATCCACCAAGTAACAAATGAACAAGTTCTTCATATTATATAATAAAACTGGGTAACTTTTTTGTGTATGATCAAGTTTGTGGAAGTTATATTCTCAATTATATATGTACTCTTTTTCAGGTTGCCTTGTTGAGAACACGGCCAATCATAAGTCTTCATTCAAAGGTTAAGGTCACACCTGATAAATTGAACATGAGTACTGATGCCCAAAGAAAATGTAGTCATGATGGAGAGATGTGGTATTGTGTAGAAGTAAAACTGTGCTTAAGATATACCGCTGAACCAGTGAATAGGTATCTTGTCTACATATACATTTTGTATATCTTTATGCGACAAGTTTTTGTCCAAGGTGTTGTCATCTATTATAAACAACACAGCTGTATTATCACTAATAAGAGATTTAATAGTTAATTTTATGGATGCATGGTATGGTGTTTTTCTTCTTTAACACATGAGATACTAGATTTTGTATTGTGCAATACCTATTACAGTGTAACTTCTGAAATCCAGACCCTTTGAAATCCAGAAACTTCTGACATCTGGACAATATTTTTGGTCACGAAATTTCTCCCTCTATTTCCATGTAAATTAGACTTCTGAATTCTGGAACTTCTGAATTCTGGAAGATTTCATAAATGTATTGGGTTTTGAAACTTATATGCACTTTGTCAGAAAATAGCATCATACCCTGTTTTCTCATGATTAGATATTTTTGTATAATTTTATATATTTTCTTTATATATCAATTCATTATTTTGAATTTAATATTGTTTTACAGGTTTGACAGTCCAATTGACATTGTGTATAAAATCATTGCTGAGCCAAACAGGTTAAATCCAAGAGTAGAGTTTTTAAAAGACAATTCTTTTGCTCAGAAAATAGAGAATACATTTACACTGCTGTCACAGAACCAGACTGGACTTTCTGCTGATGATCCTGATGCCAGACATGCATGTATTTCACACACTGCATACTTAAAGGTTGGTCTCTTTTATTTTATGATTGAAATAATTAAATTAAATATGGTTTCCTGTGTTGTAAGCTCACTTCACTGATCTTTACTAAATCAGTAATTGGTGAATTCGAGGTAAACGCTTCAGATTAAATCGCATATAACATGCAAGTGTTAATTTCCCTTTTATTTCATAGGGTTTGAAATTTGATAAATCTAAGTTATTCAAATTGTTGATAATTAAAAGTTGACACTTAGGTTACAGGTATGTAAAATATCTTAGGTAACTTCCTACATAGACTCATGTCAATTTCAATAAATGTTAGTAAGAAAATAAAAATATTTCTCCAGGGTAATAAGTTTGATTATATAAGACGTAACTTTATTGCAGAACCAAATAACAGATGTTCTCACTGCCATAGAGTTTGGTATACAGTACAGTCTTCCTGAGATAAAAACACCCATATCTCCACGAAGTCCCGGGGCACTACCTGATATCAATGAGTTCCCTATCTTAGACACTGGTATCAACCAGGCAGAAACCACCATGGTGATGGCTCAGGTAATTTTGATTGAAAACTTTGGGAAATTCAGAACCAAAGCCATTGATAAGCTAAACTTTTGGATGTGACTGAAAAGATGCTTACTATGCTGTTTTTGTGAAGTTTTATTTCTTAGCCAGTCTGAAGTCTGTCATGCTGACATTTATAGGAACAAGTAGTTACAGTTTAATTTGCTTAATAACCCCTGGCCTACATGGTTAGCTCAGTGTTGGTCTACTAATCAAAAGGTTGTGAGTTCAAACCAGGGGCGAGGCCAACATTGTGACAAGTTTGACAGAAGATATTAGTACATGCATTATTATGTTAAATAAATTACCCTCCTCTTCTGAATTATGTGGGGTAGCTTGGCAATAGCTTGCAGATAAAATGTAGTTAGTACTGGTTAAGGCCTAAATGAAGTCCAGGGAAGCTGGTTAAGATAAAAGTCTGCCACGGTATAACTGAAATAGTGTTAAAAATGGCATGAAATCAGATGAAATAAATAAATAAATTTATTACCCCCACCAGTCTACATTTTTATTTTCCTTTTCTAATGAAATAATTATGAACTGTAACAAAGTGCTGTTAAATTTCAAAAGTTTGAAATGAAAAAGTTTGAAATGCTTCAAAAGTTTGTCAGTCATGGTAATGTATTTTTTCCACATAAGGAAAAGACACAAAAGTTCAAAAGGTATGAAGTTAAAAATTTTCAGATGTTTTCATGGTATTTCGACTTTTTGCGATTCAACTGTACATGATTTTACTGAAGTAGTTTGTATTATTGGGGAGTTTTAAGTTTTCATGCTCAGCTTAAATCTTTTCCTAAAGTTTGGAAATTGTGTAAATTTTGATAATTAAGAATAATGTCTTTCTTTTTTCAGGTTGAATTTGCCAAGAAATGCGGGGATGACCAGATTTGTCAAAGTAACTTACAGATGAAAGTTAAACCACAGCTAAGAATGTAAGCTATTATTTCTCCTACAATTTCTTTTAAACAGGGGTGTATACAGCAATGTAGTTCCAAATTTGGTCAGGTTAAGTCTATTTGAAACTAATTAGAACTTTTGCCCTACCAGAATTTTTGAGATCATTATTTATTTGTGTGATCTTTGAGTTAACCCTATTGGTCATTTTGTCACTTAATAGAATATCAGTATGGTCAAAATGAAAGTTGTACTGTAAGAAATTGATTCTCAACAACTCTTAACTTATGTTCTTCTTGTCTGATTTTGTTATTTTTCTACAGGAATGATGATGATAAATTGGTATTAGACATTGGTGCTTCAAAAACATTAAAGATAACAGTAGATGTTGAAAATATTGGTGAGATTGCTTATCAGACATCATTTTATCTGAAGAGACCTGAATCATTGGAATGGTATCAATCTGAACCAGTAAGTTGTCTATATTTGTGTTTATGTCTGTTTTTGTCTCAGGTTTGTTTCATGAAATCAACTTCTGGGGTGACAATATTCCGAATATATCCAGAATTCCAGGTTCATCTGACCTGAAAGAGCTATGATTTCTTAGCAAAATAAAAGTTACTTGGTGAAAATATCTTATGTTATGGTCAAGTTAATCTGCTCTTAAGGATTTCTTTAATACAAACTGAGTTAAATGTGTAAATATTGTGGTTGAAATCTCTTGTTTGGCAAATATGGTCGGCAACATATGATAATTAGGATTTTTAATTTGGCTCTATTGACACCCCTGAATTTTATCTAAAGAACCAGTTTCATATGACAAAATAATTTTAATTTAACTGATTTTCACTTTTTCAACAATTCAATTCAATTTTCAATTTATTTGCATTTTATGGCCTCCGGCCCAAACACAGTATATACAACATGAGATTAACACAATACATGAGGTTATGTCATGACAATACAATCAATATAATACAAATTTGACATATAACACCAACATATTTTCATTTTATCTGAACATTTCTAAATAACCATCTCTCTCTTTAAAAGAGTAATATTTAGACATACATTGCAACATTTCTAATTATATGTGCATTTTTCAACAAGATAAGATATTGTCCTAAAATGAAAGACATCAAGGCTAGGTGGTCTAAATTATTTAGCATTAGCTAAGGTTGTCTTTGTGCATCAGTTTTAACATCATGTTTATCTTGTTTACAGAAAGACTTTGGCTGTGGTCCTTACAATAAAACATTGATAGAATGTAAAGAAATTGGCAGTAAAGAATTAGGAAAACCGCTGAAAAATGGAGCTGTTTCAGAATTTGCCTTGATATTCAATGTTAAGAAAGAAAAACTTTCTGCTGTCAGATCCATAGAATTAGTTGCTTGGGTTAATACGTAAGTATTGACATATACTGTGTGTTGAATTGTTGTCTTTTTGAAAATACGTTTATGTAAGATTGTTAGTTCAAATACAGTTACAGTTACCATCCACTTTTAGCACAACAGAGAATAAAGACAAATGTAATTGTTTTGATAATCCTACTGATTGTATCCATTCTGTTATGAAATCATTCAAACAACATTTCAACAAAATTAATGTCTTTCTCACTCTGCCAGTCTGCCACATTATATAAAATACAGGTAGTGACTAGTCTGTTCCTTTGTCTTCTGGATTTTATAAAGGGTTATAAAGTACTCCGTAACTCATTTTTTACAGAACAAGTGAAGAAGTGACCCCAGCTGGTGACTATGTAACATTTCCAGTGGTTGTCTATATTGAAGCAGACCTACAAGTGTCAGGGTTTGTATTTCATAATCCAATTTATCTGTTAGGTTAAATGCATTAAGAACTTTTATTAAAGAGATTATAATCAATAGTTTGTCAGTTGCTAATAATCAGAGCATTGCATGTTTGTTATCACAATAAGCTACAACATTTACATGTATTTCCATAATTATTATCTTTGAAATATTGACCTGTGATACTGTGGCAAAAAAGATTTTGCTTTGTTTTGTTTTTGTGTGATCTTGTTTACATTATGTATGTATACCTTCACAGTAGAATAGTGAATTTCATAAAAATTCTTTAAACAGTAAATATTTTTTTAAAGTATTTAAGTATGTGTTAAGTAAAGTTCTTGAACTTGTGCATTGCAACATTTTTGATGTTGTGAGATCCACTTTTTAAGCATGAAAGTTGATCATTGGTTATAGCTCACTTATGTCATTAATAATGTTTGTTTTTCAGAGTAAGTGAACCAGATAGTGCGATACCATATTCAGGTGTAATACGTGGAGAAAGTGCCATAAAGAATGAGAGAATGATTGGACAGTCAGTGAATCATACGTATACTGTAAGTATTAGGTGTAAGGCTTCAACAGTTGATCCGTGTTGGTGTCATTCTCTTTGCTGTAACCTAGATTTTGAAGTCTGAGGTCCAGTGGTTAGTGCGCTGGATTTGTAACCTGGCAATTCTTCATCAGATTTCACAATAGTTCACAATACTGTATACGTCTTTATTTCTGGGGATGCAAAATTTGGCATTTTTAAGATGATCATGAATTGGCGGGTTCTATTTTTGGTGGTTTCATTGTCTACAGCCCAAATAAATCCATGTTCATATAATAATACATGTACAAACACAGTTTTGATAACAATAGTTATATTTCTTTGACAAAATAATTGGCAGTGTTTATTATTGGTGATGTTTTATATCGGCATGGTCTGAATTTGGCAATTCCAATGGCATTGGAACTGTCAATATTAAGACATATACAGTACTGTGATGATTACATCTATACATGCATCTTACATGCAGAGATATACATTAAGTGAGTTAAAGAGCATCAAGTCATTATAGATAAGTGTATGCATTAACTTGATAAACATGGGTGACCATCATTCGATCATTTTAATGACTGTAACTAATTCTTGATGGCGATGGATTTGTGAAACATTGATGGAAGTGTTCAGTGTATTTGAACTGAAAAACAAAAATAATATAAATGAAATGAAAAATATTTAGATGCTAATTAACCCTTCTTAGTGTATGAAAACAGTTGACTTTGTATGTATAATATTTGTTACTTTGATTCCATTGTGTTATACAGGTATATAATAATGGAGACGGTACTGTAGAATCCTCAGAAATCACTATATACTGGCCATATGAAACCTCCAGTAAATATCCACATGGAAAACATCTGTTATATCTTATGCATCCACCTGAGGTAAGTTTCACTTTTATAAGGATTATATTTTTTTCAAAACAATATAAATTTAATATCACAATAGTTTATCTTTCCGAAGAGTGGCCTTTGTTCACCATATTTCTTTTTGCTGTATTTTATTCCAATGTTCCAGTTTTACTCAGAAGAAACTTGTCACATTGTCGTGTTTATCAACTTGTTAAAATGCTCTCTTACAGGTTCTAGATGGATCAGATGCCACTTGTTTTGATCAGCCAGAAATTGTTAATGTTATTGGAGTAGCGGTAGGTAGCACAATGTTACTAGATATTTATGGGGTTCATGCATAAAATCATAAAAACAGCCTTTGATATATCTGTAGCTTATCTGTATCCATCGTATTTTCATATTGTATTAAAAAGTCATACATCATTCATCAATGTGTAAATACACAGTATACACTGCACTCTATTTATTATGCTGCAATCTTAAAGATTTCTTGGAGGTATGATAGTCTGTGCGTAGCACCAAGGGCCCTCTGTGTGTCCTAGTTCGTTAAAACTCCACCATTACAGATTTTTTGTTTTGTTATAAGGAAAGTTTTCAAAAGGAACTTGACCTTTTTTGTTGTGACACTTCAGTATGCATCAATGCCTC
Source organism: Lutraria lutraria (assembly GCA_964023205.1). Lineage (NCBI taxonomy): Eukaryota > Metazoa > Mollusca > Bivalvia > Venerida > Mactridae > Lutraria > Lutraria lutraria. The sequence continues at coordinate 1,846,859 of OZ026848.1, forward strand.
GATCCTATTTATACCAGTAATTAGATCAGTCTGTATTTACTAGACAGATTGTCAATTTCTCTCAAGTGCTTAAATGGTAAGCATGTATTTATTTAGAAGTTATTTTACATGAGAAGTCAAACAAGTCACAGGTTACAATAACTTATTACCAAATATTTTAGAACAATTGCTTTACCAAATATTTTAGAACAATTACTTGGTAGTGTTGATTTTATAACCCAAAATATGTCTCTGTTAAAAACCCTACCGTACAAATACATTGCATTTGATGCTGTTACGAATAAATATAGTCTGATTTGTACTTGAGGACAGAATCTGATATTTGATACCCCTTGATATTGTGCTGAATAGTACTCAGTCAATGTTGTATGGTTGCTTATTAATTGCATGACAATGTTCATCATCTATATACTATACTCATCCATTATTATATAAAATAAATATTATCAGCCAGAACCTATTAAATATGAATTAATATGTGTATTTAAAGATAAAAACATAGAGGAAAATATACACTGAATCTAATATTGACATGAACTATTGTATGCTAGTTTAGTAATTGAATCTTGCCTCATTGTATTGCATGATCAGGTCATCTTGAAGCTTCTGAAAATATCAAAGATGAAGAATGACTGCGTGACAAAAAAAACAAATACTAACTTTGTATACTTCTTTCCCCAATTAATTGTTAGCAATGTGATACACCTACATGCATTTCATGAAATAGATATATTTATAAATCCTAGCACATTTCTGTAAAGCACACTGTTACATAATTCAGTGTGATTCAATCTACAAATTGTAACTTGATATACAGCAGTTAATTTTGTTCATATCAGCCATGCATTCATGTATCATATGTCATTTTAAGTTTAAAGTTACATATAAAACAAAATCTATGATCGTTTTGTATTATTGATATTTCAGGAAAAGTTTGATTAATAATACCATGTTTCACTCCAGTATTAATGATATAACCCATACACTGTATTGTATATGCTAACATGTATTTGGCTGCACTATTAACTAGCCTTGTATTTGATTTACAATGTATATAGGAGGCGAATTCAATGAATGATCAGCCAAGGCTGTTCAACGTACTAGTAAGTGATACATACATAGATTTTGTGTACCGCATGATGCAGAGGAATCAGAGGTTTGTCTACAAGGCTCTGAATAAATTTTCTATGACATTAGTTGTTGTAACATTAGAGGGGGATATTAAGCGGTCAGGCAGTATATGATTTTCTTTAAAAGATGTACTGATAAATAGCCGTTCTTTCAGATAGAAGACCGTTTGAACTCTTAATTTGTTTTGTCTCAGAAATATGGTTTCATATGATTATAATCATCTTTTGATATGTTTTTAGTGTTTTTGATGTAAAATAATTTAATGACCAGAAAATTATTGTAGAAGGAATACGTCTGTTTAATTTAATTAATGTGTTGTAATTATAAAGATATCATTTAATATATTCTTGTTATAATTAGGTTAAATATTTCCTGATTCCTCTGTGTTGATTATATACAGGTCCACCTTACTTGTTTTTATCTAAGCCTGTTAGAATAGTGTGTTGTGTGTGCATGTTAGAAGTTATTTTCCATATAAGGTTATAGGGACTATTCTGATCCTTATTTTGTTTACACTGTGATCATGTAGTAATGTTTGCACTGTATAGCTTTTGATTTTATCTACAGTAACTGATGCATGTACACTATCAGTTCATTTGAATTTTGTGTATCCTCTTTGGATTTTCAGTTAGAATTTGCAAATAATAACGATAAAATAACTAAAATATCTTCGTGTTTAATAATAGGCAATAGCTTTGCATAATGAGTAAAATGACATCATCTAGACATTGTGTTTTTCATTCATCTAATGATTAGTTAGAAAAGTTTGGCTCAGATAATTTTTCAATCTACTTGGGTAATGTTACCACGGTAAGAAGACATCTATATTGTGTTGGGAACTTCTTACATTCTGGAGCACCTTGTTTTCTTGTTCTTATTAATGCCTTAGCGAGCCTTATATCTTATGTCTCTGATATTTGATATTGTTCATCACAAGAGAATGTAAGTTCATGTGTATTAGGAGAGGTAAGTTTTATATCCAAGAATCGAGAGATTAGAATGAAAAATCCAACATGGCTGCCTGGTTTTGGTAACTATAGTCTATAGACATAGATTTGAGCCTCAGAACAGAGTTTGTAAGACTGCTACTGTATTTGTAATGGTTAAGGTAGAAATCTTGTGATGTGCACACGTTATCCTAGGTAAAGGTATAGATATATATGATAGCTAGCCTGTCTGAAAGAAAGTGATAAGTGGGTATGGTAATTGAAACTCTAATTAGATTTATAAAAAAGGACTGTTCAGGTACTAGTGTTATTTTTTTTCAGGGTCTATTTTTTTCTAATTTTATCTTAGTGCTTTTCTATATTTTCATTTCGTAATTCTTTACTACATATTGTATATACCCACCAATATTTGGGTTTTTTTTGGTACCGGTTATATATATAGAATTTTCATCTCATTGAGGTGTTATAATTGTTTTTCTTTCACAGATATTTTATCTTGCAAGCTTTTGCATCTAACTTTAAAACATTCAGCATGGTATAATGATTTTATCTTTATTCTCTAATTAACAAATCTCTTTTTTTGTTCAACAATACACATTTACCCTATAATGGTTTGTGATAATTGTGTTTTGTATTTGTATCTAATATCATGTTATTTAAAGCATGTATATATTTTGATTATAAATATTACGTTACTTGTGTGAGTGTCATCGTCTGATTTTTATCCACATCTTGTTGTTATCACACACAGGATATTTTTAGGTAACATCATGATTTTCATCCTGTTGAAAGGTTGTTACTAACTTGAAGTTAAACCTGTTTGTTTGTTTGTTTGTTTCGTGAGTTCATTGAGTATAATTCTGGTTTAAATAACAAAACATTATATACAGGGCATATTAGTATTGTATTGTTAGTTCTGGGAGTTAAGTATTGTTATTTTGTTACAGCTTGATAATCAAGGACCTGAGTATACAATAGAAGACGGTGGAAGACGTAAACGTGCAGAAACTTCAGGAAATAAACCAATGGAGATTCGTGACGACGGACCTAATGTTGGTGCATCTTCTGAAAGAAAAAACATTGTTCTATTTGTAAGTGCTTGTACATTTGTTTATAGGCATTACCACTTTTCATCAGTTATTCTATTGGTATCTGAAGTTATCTGAAACAATTACTCATTGTCAGAAATAGTAACTTCTCTTACAATTGTAGTTGTGTGTTTTTTATGCCCCACACTATCAATAGATAGGTGGTATATTGTTTTGGGCCTGACTGTCTGTCTCTTTGTACCAAACATTAACCTTGCCTATAAAATCAAAACACTTACACCTATAGTGCGATTTTATTAACCTGTCAAAGCTGCATAATTACACGGTCAATGATTGCATTTATGTTTAACTTACGTTTGTAAGTTATACGATAATTTTCGTTTTACCGTTATATAAACACGTTGATTGGAACATTCCATAACGGTAAAATAAATGAAAGCTATCGATTGTAGTACGAAGCTAAAAATAATCGCATCCAGCAACCGTGTAATTATTCAGCTTTGACAGGTTAATAAAATAGCACTATACAGTCATGAAACTTCATATGTTGGTCCCTCATGACAACCTCTACTTGACCTGTGCATTTTAGGGTCAGTACATCAAGATCATCCTGACAGGCATTGTGTTTCAAAAACACAACTTGTTTTTAATTAGAGTCAAAAACAGGAATTTTGCATTTGATTAAATTTTGCCAAACATTTTCAATGATCTCACAGTGATGTATTTATCTGATGATGAGCAGATTTTAATTCATTGATAAAGATCATACAAAGATGAGAATCTTTTTGTCAACTCACTCTATTTACATTATAGGATTGTGCTTCAAAAACAGCTAAATGTTACCAGATAAGATGTCGTATTGGTGTATTAGAGAAATACAGAGCTGTAAAAATCAGGTTACGATCAAGATTGTGGGAAAGTACTTTGTTAGAGGTAAGTTTGTGATTTTAATTATTTATTGATAATGCAATTATTACACACTCATAGCTGTTATTTCTGCAGATATGCATATTTAAGGTACACTCTGAATGTTCTTTTCTTAGTCCTTTATATTACATTTTTATTTGCAAATTGTAAACATTGAAATTGTGTTTTAGTTGAATGTGATTGTTTGTAAAAAAATAAAACATTTTTAATGCCCCTGGTTTCAAATGATGGGGGCATACAGTGGTTGCCTTGCCCATTCATCCATCCATAGTCAAGCGTGCCACAGGGAGCATGTGCATTGATTGAACACAGCATTGTTACTAGTCTTAGTTGAATATAACAGTATTGTTCTCATGACTACAGCAAAATTTTGATTTGATTAAAAAACAGAAGTATTTACTGTAAAAAGATTTGATCCATGATCAAGTGGTTAAGATCGCTGACTTCAAATCACTGTAGCTTCTCACTGATAGAGGGTCGTTGGTTAGAGCCCAGCTACAGATCATGTCTCTTTATGTGAGAAAGTAGGCATTTGCTTACAGAGGATGGGAGACTAGTACTGGTTCTTCCCAGGAACAATGGTTAGGTGAACTGTCTGCCTTATATGACTGACTGTTGTAGGGGTGCAAAACTCAAATAAACAAACATAAACAAGATTTAATCTATTTGTTCCATTTGATTATTTCTAGGACTATAGAGAAGTGGAAGAGGTACATATTCGTTCAACTGGCAAAATACACATACGTCCTGAACTAAACATTGTACAAAGTAACACCAAGAATGACATTGAATATGTAAGTATCTGATGATTCTCTGAATTTTAGTGTGAATGATTTTATACAAGATTGTTACTCAATTTTTTTTGGAAAAGACTGACATTGTAGCTCAGTCTATGGACTGCATTGATTGATTCATTGATAGAGAGGTAGCGGATGTAAAACCTGTGTACACTCCCTTTAACATTGACCTTCATTCCAAAAGTTTATGGTCATATTCCTCGAAATTCCATTTTGTACTTTTTCTCACTAAAATGATTTTTGAAAAACATACCACAGATTCTAATATCCTTTAAGCATTAACAAAATTATTGCTGGATCTACCTTCATATATATTTGTTTATTCATATAAAAAATATTGCATTTCAGGCTACAACTATTGCTATACCTAGTATTCAGATTGTAAAAGAGAAACCATTAGCATGGTGGATATATGCTCTGGCTGTATTAGGTGGAATATTAGTCTTGATTATACTGGCGTTATGTTTATGGAAGGTAGGTTGCTGTAAAAAGCATTGTTTTTCATTTTGGCATTGTTCACTGGTGAACTGACTAGTGGCGTTTTATGAGGGAACATTGTGGGTTTTGTTTTGAGAGAACTTCACTCAGACGCTGCCGTCTACTGATCCGTTGGTTATTAGTTTCATTGATACACTAGTTGACATGGTACCCTGTGTATGATGCTAAACCTTGAGTCTTTTTATTGTATTCTATGACGATGATGGAATATAGATTCTAGTTCCCGAATGTTTCCTCTTTATTAAAAGATCTGACTGTCTTGATCTTTTTTATTGACACAGGAAGTATGTTCAGTCTGGTACAAGCAGGTTCTGTTTAATGGAACCTATTTATGATGCTTTCTGTATGTCAGTATTAGTACATTAATAAATTTTACATGTTTTGTGATGAGAAACATCAAGGTTTTATTTTCATGGTCAGATATTCTCATCTTGCTAATTGCTCCAGTAACAGTAATTAACAACAGTAGTCAAACCTGTGTTAGGGGCCACACTGTGAATAAATGCCATTCTTTTAAAAGCTGTCGCTGATCAATTAAAACAAAATGACCTTCAAATAAAGCCCACCTGTCAATAAAGGCCCTATTTTGTCTTCCCCATGGGTGGCCTTTGTTCACAGGTTTGACTGTAGTTTAAGAGTTAATTTAATTTGATATAAATTTGTTGTTGTTTTAGGATGCAATTACCTTAGTGAATTAACAGCATGTTTGTCCATCTTTCTTTCAGATTGGATTTTTCAAGAGAAAGCGTTATGATGATATTTCTACCTACAACGTAAAGGTTGAGAAGAAGAAGAATATAAACAATCCAACATATAGCACTAAAGTTGAAACAAAGAAAGAATACTTAGATGAAAATGAATACTTTTTAAACCATGATCGATAGTAACTCTGTGTTTTATTTGAATTTGATTTGTGCATTCCAAGAACATTGAACCAGGATAAAACGTGTGTGTAAAGTTGTGCTGAAATTCAAGCCAAGCATTGAAGATGAATGTGATGATGTAGTATATGGTACAATAGAGGGACGACAGCCACAATTAATCTGGGATTGTCTGCTGTCTTAGGCTCAAGCTTTATCAATATAACAGCATGTTTACAGCTTGAGGAATCTGTATAGAAATTACATATACTTATACTATAGCATTAAAAATATCCTGTAAGTAGAACCAGTCCACCAAGGATGTATCTAGTTGAACTAAGTCTGGTATTAATCAGAATGATCTGTGTGAACTACAAATACACTGTCACCAGTTTTTAAGATCATTTTCATAGGAAGACATACTTACATGTACCTTTTCTTGGTGAAGTTGACTGCTGTACTGTATTTAAGCCTTTTTGTGGGTATCTGTGTGATGATGGTCTTTTCTGGATGAATTTTCTCTCATTCATCTTTTCACCCATTAAATACACAGTAATCCTAACTAATAGTATACTAAGTGTTGCTACCCTAAAATTGGCTGTTTATTTTAATAGTGAGAAAATTCTTAAGCTCCATCTTTGTAGGAGTCTGTTCATTATGGAATTGAAGCTTTCTAAGCCCAGTTTTCTATAACATCTTCTGTGTGTTAGGAGGTATTAACCAGAATATTCATGTTAGAAGTGTTGCAGATAATTTTTATGCAGCTTTTATGAATATAGTGTGATAGCTATATCCTTTCATTGCCTTATACAACTCCCTATATGCAATCAGTTGTTGAGTTTTAAACCATACATGCATAATTTGTAACAGGTCAAAATATGTGTGATATCTTACCTCAAATGAATTAAGACACATTGAATATGTGTTCAAACTATTTTTTACAAATAGAATAAATGATGATTTTTATAATATGAGTTAAGGATCTTAGACTGAAGGCACGGCACACAATTTTATACTGACTTGTAGGCATGTAAGTTGCTTTATATACTTCTTTATATACGTGGCTTATTTCTTTGATATTTTATATCGTCCAGATTCTATCTGGTTTGTTTAATTTAGTTACATGCTAAATAAGATCTATTTTAGTTATCAATTGTGACGGTTTTGATGAGTTACAGGCCCTGTTCTCCTCAGAAAAGAATCTGTTGTTGATAAAAATCTTTTTTCTTGATACTCAATTGTATAGATGTAGTTTTTTTGGTTGTGTGGATTTTATTTGGTTGTGACTTGGCTTTTTTGTGATGTATATGTCATGCTCTCATTTTTACCGATGTGGATAAATTATTTTTTAGAAAATGTTTGTTTTGGGGTGAATTTTTTTGCAAAACATAGCTTATCAAATACATGTATATTAAAAACAGAAACCTTTTTATGTCTTGCTCACATGTGTAAGGTTTGTAAGGCTTGAAAGTAGTTAAGATATCATGAAAACAATGTTAAGTTGGATATATTAGTATCAGCCCTTCTTATAAGTACCTAGTAAAGTTAATATTGGCTCAATATTTCTTTTTATTGTGTTTTTACAAAGGTCATGTAACTAATTAATATTGTCAAGACGAAAAAAAAAGAATAGTAACCAGTATTGTCATTTATGTATAATTTACTTTATATCGACCATCATTATTTCATACTTAATACCTGTGTATCAGTCTGTGTTTATCTCCTTAAATGTTTGATATGTGATGATCTACATTTTAAACCACTTATTAATGACTTACAAAGACTACTCAATCCCAGGAGGGAAAAAACCTGCTGTTCTTGAAAAATTCACTATTGATATAAATAACTTATGTGTGAAAATTTATTGACATGTGAAAAAATTGGTGGTACATGTGTATGTGAAAAATTCAGAGATAAGTGAAAAATTTACTGATGAGTGAAAGAATTGGTGACATGTGATAATTTTGTGGTTTGAAAAAAATGGTGGTAAATGTATATAAAAGATCTGTAATATGAGAAAAATTGGCATTCTGTTCAACTTATTGAGATTATTATTAACCTGATAGAACATAACAATTTTGTATTATGTATGTCAATGAACTAAATTAATTTATTTTACTACTGAACGAAAGGTCATGAAATCGAAATCTCAGCTTCGCCTTCTGAACTCCTCATTGACGCTTTTTCAATGTCCCCCCCCCCCCCATCCCAACTACCGCATCAAGTACTGTGTTTAGAAAATCATAGGGAAAAGGGTGAGGCTTGTATTGATGCTTTACACCAGGCATGATAAAGAAACAGGAAGTACTATTAGAAAATAAGAGTAGGGATATAAATGCCCTGTTCTCCTGTATCTTCTCTCCCCTCTCTAGGGTGACCCTGAATTGACCTTAGCTGTTAAATGGGTTATTAAAACCAGATGAAAACCGATATGTGCTTACTATCAATTGTTGAAATTATCTGACACAAAGAAAGAATCATTCAATCTTCTACATGCATAATGGTATTATTATCCTTCCTTATTGTCAGCTCAATGTATATAAAATAACAGTTCAGTTGAGTAGCATAATAGAGAAGAGATTGTCACACAGACTTTAATTTGTACAAAATATCATGTTGCATACCATTCATGTTTTAATTGATGTCTAATTGAATGTGTGGACATGTATACAACTTGTTAGTGATAACTTATTAGTATAATACAAAGTATTTGTTCCGTAACTATTTTTATGATCAGGGGTGACAATAATCAGGATTTATCCAGAATTCCAGATTCATCTGTCTTGAAAGAGCTATGATTACTGAGCAAAATAAAATTCATTTGATGAAAATATCTTGAAATGGCAAAGTTGTGGTCAATTTAATCTACCCTGAACGGTTTTCTTTAGTACAAACTGGGCTAAATAGGGAAACAATGTGGTTGAAGGCCTCCTGTTTGGCAAAAATGGGTATGATTTTCAGGAGTTTAATGTGACTCTATGGACACCCCTGATGATATTCTAGTGATCCTTAATTTTGGCTAATCTACTTCTACAATGTTTTTTGGGGGGAGTACAAACATCTACTATTATACGGACAGAAGAAATTATATCAGTGAATTTATGTTTAAACTGTACATTAGTTAAGATAAAAAATCTGTGTGACAGTCTCTTTTTAGTATAGTCCTTGTACTAGTCATTATATAGCTATGCTTTTATGGATATCTAGAAAGTTCTCTCAGTTATTTCATTCATATACAAAGGGGAACAACTTGTGGTTTCCCATTGACAAATCACATGTTTGTTTTATTGTTAGTCATCAGGCAATCATACTGCAGTTATCTTTAATTAGCCATAGAAAATATGATATTTAAAGTGAAAAAAAAATATTACAAGATTTAGCGTAATTGGTTTAAAAACTTAAATTATAGTATTTTCATGTATGAAAATTAAATTTTTGAAATTCTGAAACTAGAATAGTGTCTCTGCTATATTTTTATGTGAAATAAGAAAATTTGTACCTAAAACTCAACTGTTGAATGATCATGAGTTTATATAATATTTGTATGTCTCAAATAATGTTGAACAACTTAATGATTTAGCTTCGTAAAAATTAAGTAATGTTTTCTACTTTAAGTGCCTATGATGATTGATTTACTTCAAGAAGTTGCTTTAATTTGAAGCTGTTTATTTTCGATTTGATAAGTTTTCAGTTGTTTTGTATGTTGCTTGGTAGAACTAAAACTGTATATAATTCTAGTGCGTAGGTAACCTTATTTTCGAGCTTTAGCTTCCAAGGAGATGAGGACTATAGATTTTTTCAGCATTCCTCTTTTACGCTTACGTTTGGCTTATTTGTGTGTTATATTATGTATTCCTAGACTTGTTACAATTGATAAGTGCATTCCAAGAAAAAAAGTATTGACGAGTCATACTGCTTATTGTGTACATGTTATTAGGTCATTGAATGAAGCCACAGAAAAAATAGTAAGAAGTTTTTTCCATGCTGTTCTTTACTTAAAAAGCTTTTTTTTACTATTCTACATGTATATGTTATAAAAAATTTAATTTTGTAATTTCATTTTTGATGTCATATAGATTATTATATTTTTATATCAAATGTCAGCATTCTATTACCTTATTATAGAAAAGGAAATTTTTTTTTCATAAAATGGCAGCTTCTTATTTCGAACGTAGATTTGATAAGTTTTAATTCTAGACTAAATACTAGTACCTAATAATTTGAGACATACTGCTCCAGTAATAATTTTGTTTGCACTATTTAATTTGTTTTTTCTTATTTGTGAAAAATTCACAGTATCAATCAGTGGATACAATGAAGAAACTGCTGAACTCTACTGAAAGCTATTGTCACATTAGTCTGTCCCACACATGGAGAATGTCTTGTATTGTTAATTTGGATATAGAAATAATATGACTGATTGATTTGAATTTGAATCATGTGAAAAACCATTTATCAAAGTCCTTGTTTGATTCAGTTTTGTGAACTACTGCATTCATGAACTAAGCATTGTTTTATATAATCATACTATTTCTTGGTGAAAATGTCACTTTAATTTTACTTTCTATTGAAGAATCATTTTAATAATTGTCACCTAGAATTTAGAGTTGATCAAATTGAGGTATAATAAAAAAAAAATGTGTGGGACTTCTTTGATGAATTCAAAAACCTGTTAATTATTTCTCATACATTGTATATAAATGTTTCATTCAGCCATTGCATCATTTGTGAATACAGTCATATGTAATCGTGTATGCATATCTATACAGTGTACAGTAATCGTATATACCACCTTTATCAAACTACCATTAGTATTGTATGCTTTGTTTTATTATTGCTTATAGTATTCAGGCGCTTACAGCCCTGCTTATTCGAGATAAATGGTCTCCACATTGTACATAGCTTATACCAGAGCATTAACTCAGCTTGTATACCCTAGTATGTATGAAAACACAGGACTTGGTTGGCATTTTGTTGATATCACTATGACGATTCCTAGTAAGATTTTGTAAAATGTAAGCTTCCTTTCTTAGTTTTTGTATTTTAATTTCATTAGTTATAATTCATAGTATTTTTTTTCAAACATAATAATTTGACTTACAGGAAAAAATTCAACCAAATATTCATGAATAAGATAAGTTATTCGACACCAAAATTATTAATTGAATTTACTTCCATAATATTCTAGTATATCATTGTTGTGTTAGTTTATTGTAGTTTCATGTATTTATGATATTCTATATAAGGCCCTTATCAGGGTCCTTTAAGGACCAAACCTTTCACATTCCCCACCTTTATCTACCTTCATTTGTATGTAAAACTGGTTCCCATTGACTTGTCTGTACAAAGCTTTTGGTGCACTGTAACATTGAACGGGAACCAGTTTATTTGTATGTCTAACCAGTATGTGTGATATCAGCAAATTATCATGAAGCCCTGTGGTTTGATACAGTGTGTTTGTTCTACTATCACATAGCCATGTGGTTTTATACACCAATCTTTTGTTGACTATTGTTATTGCGTTATATTGTACTCAACATTAAGTTTGGTTTTCTTTTATAATCTTCCCATGTATGCATTCCAGCCTCAGATTTATAGCCATAGCTTCCATATTTATTTATTTTTATCTTGTGTTAAATATTGTTTTACTTTTTACTGATTTATAATGTATATTTTCTGATGAAAAAACTCCACTGGTGTAAATTCTGTGAAAGATTCAATTTGTTGAAAACTTCTTCCCTTATGATCCAGTTTATATATTTCCATGTATATTCACACTGCCACTCTTGTCAGTTGAGGGACATGGTGTAGATTTAGTACTAGTATCCTCTCAAGCTGAAGGTACATATATGTAAGACAAGATGAACCATTCTGGAGATAGGGTACAGTTCAGATTTTCTGTGTGCCATAAATCAAGCCATCATCATATACCCATGGTTGCTGTCTCCACTGCGCCTTGTACGTAGCGGAGCGGATGTAGGAACTGTGGGTATCTGACAATGAAATCAAGCAAGCAACGGCTTGTTATTATTGAAATAAAGAGTAATTGTGTAAGCAGTTATATCTTAGTGTGTAATGCTTCACTAGTCATACTTCCTTCAAGTGTTTTATTAAATTTCTGTGGGAGCCAGTGGAGCTTGAAATTATTATTTGACTTATAGTTCCTTTATCTTAGTTAATTTATTAGTACTACACATAGTCATTCCTGTAAAACCAGTATTTATAGTGTTTAGTTAAAGTGTATAACTTATGTTAAATAATAGTAATAAATTCTTATTAATGAATGAATTTAAGTTAGACAATTAATTAGATAACTGATTGAGAACTGTTGATTAAACATGTTTAAAACTTGTAACTGTGGTCATACATACCATAACTCATATACTAATTGTACATATTATATAATGCTGTTTTTTATTTAAGTTTTGTACGCCAAAGTTTGTAACAATTCATATACATGGGGAGGTTAACGTCATTTCCTTGTCCATCATATTTTTTTGCCTATTTGCACTCGATGTTTCTTTTAAAAACACTGTCAGCTAAATTTCTACCTGCTTTTGAGATTGTCAATAAAAAAAGTGTTGCATGCTTAATGGATGTTATGTTTTGGTTTTCTGATTATTATTTTAACAGAAAGTGGGAATTACTCACAATAATATGCCAAAATCTTAATTTACAGTCCATTGTTTTACTTGAGTGAGATGGACACTGAGGAATATGATTGTCCATTATTTCATTTATGCTTATATTGTATGATGCAAGTGATTTATCATACTTTTATGCTTGCATATATTAAATAAAGAGAATATGTGAAAATGTTTTAATCTTGTTTACTTATACCCTTATAATAATAGGATAAGGACCAGATTTTTCGGCCTTCAATGAAAGCCAACGAACCACAACCTTGTTGATACAGGGAAGAAATTTAAACATGCTTAAGCATATTGGACAATTATGAATAGATAGCTGGTATTTCCCTTGAAATGACTTGATGAACCACAATCAGGTGATGAACAGAATTTATCTTTACCTAGGAGACACCATGGGTATCAATGTGTCCAGAAAATTAGCATGTTCTTTGCTATACCAGAACTGTGAAAGAAAAGCGAAATCGAAGAAATTAGCAAAAAAATACATTTTTTCATCCAAGATGGCAGTTTCTTGTTTTCATTTTGGATGGTGCACAGCAGCGTTGTACATACCATGTACCGGCACTGTAATTACAGAATCTTTCTACTACTGATTAAAGCCAAAGATATTTTTCTACATACCTGAAAATATAATAAAGTGGTGTTGTCAACAAATTCAGCATCTATTATCCATAGTGCAATTCAGTTTACTGTGCTCATGGTGAGCTATTGTGATCGCATGTTGTCCGTCATCCGTGTGTACGTCGGTCAGTGCTTCAACAATTGCTTTAAACAACATCTCCTTCTTAAGCAGCTGGCCAATTTCAATGAAACTACAGGGATGTTCCTTGCATAAAGCTCTTCGAAAGTTGTTCAAAAATTTTAATTTCATTTGTACTGTCATAAAAAACTTATTACGCTATATGGTTAACTGTTTAGCTACTGTTTTGTTAACCAAATTTGTACATATTTATCATTATGACTTGCAAAATAACATATTCATTTCCACCATTTACACTGGAACTTCAATACGTGATAAGTTTTGTTCCGTCATCGGTACGAATAATATTCATTCAAAACAAAATTGTATCATTTTATCAATATTATATATATATCAATGACAAATTCGCAATCGAAATTAGAAATGAAATGCACACACCCCTTACAGTTTTTATGCTAAATGTAGTTACCGCTGTATCTGACTTGTTTAAGATTGGGGATATAATTATATAGGAAATACAATTGATTGCGGTGGTGATGACCATCCTCTGAATTTATCCATTACTCTATATCACGTGAATAATTGTCTAATCTATGACAGGGCACTAAGACCATGCAAGGACTTATATACATACTGTATGTATATACATGTAAGTCCTTGCTTAGTCTAACAAACCGTTCCTGTTGACTGTTTAAATGTTCAAAATCATCTACATCAGAGACAATTTTGTCCATGGACTGGCGTGATAGATGTTGTTATCTTGGCTTGTTGATTTAATCAACACCAATTTCTGATATCGGATAAAATATGCTCGTTCAAAGTTATACAGAGTTTAGAAGAAATTAAATTTATACAGAGTTTAGAAGGAAAATATTCAATTTTCAAACTGCTATTAATTGTTTACTAAGTGTCTAATAATCTTCATATATACATATAATAATAAAGACAAAAATGCAATATTTACAAAAGTATTTTTTTATAAAGTTGTTAATGTTTTCCTTCTAAAGCGAAAAAAATCGTCTGAACCGAGTTCGCCATAATGGTTATCATTTGTAAATCTGTAAAGGGCGACAATCCTGTCCAGCACTTTTGCCAATTAGTCGATTTGCTTCCCTTCATTTGGACATCGTTTTATATGGTTCATGTTCGGAATATGTGGATGATTGGATTAGGTATTAAATACATAACAAAAGAAAGAATGTGCGATAAATACAGGCATAAAAGATGTTTGCTTAATAAGTATAAGGGATTCGTGAAGCACGTTTTTATCTAGAGTTCACGAAATGTGTTGATAGAAAATGGTTGTATTTAAACAATGTCGTCTCTGTGTGTTGTATTCAAACTGATTTCTATGATGTCAAACATACCATGTTTTCATAAATCGTAATAATGTGTGTAACTGAAAAAGGGAAGAAAGTGAACACGCTAAATACATGTAGGAATGTGCGATATTTTGTCAACGCACAAAATTGTGTTAAAAAATCGTATCACACTGAAAATTATAATTTGGTCAGTTACTGGGGCTCAGTTTTTTATTTATGCCATTTCATATCTTATATAAATGAAAAGAAAAACAGAACACATCACCGGGTCAGACCTTGGTTATAAACCTTGTTATCCCTCCATCAACAGACGTCATGTCATAGGTTCAAAACAATTTTCATCAGTAAAAAATGAGTGTCATGTGAGCGATATAGGGCCATCTTGGCCCTCTTGTTTTATTATTTTTAGCTCACCTGATTCATCAGGTAAGCTTTTAAGATCGATGAATGTCCGTCGTCCGTCCACAATCAGTTTGCTTACACTCTAGCATCCGCAGCTCTTAACCAATCGTGCTCAAATTTGCTCGCAATGTATATGGTCACAATGTCTCGGCTAAGTTGAACTCAAGTTCTAGTTGTTGACATTCCTGGTGCACCAAAGAACCTGTGATGCTGAAGAAATGAATTTAATTTTCCGACGGCATGTGTAAAATAGTTCAGTCTGGAAATATAACTGTCACCGAAGATTGTGTAACAATTCATAATGAATTTTTTTCTAAATCAAAGGATGTTCATATTCTCTCATTTATACTGTACATGTATCATCATATTCTGAAACGACTATGTTTACACCAAAGTGTCTGCTTTGACCAATTGATATCATAGTTAGATTGTCACGGTGTTTGATAATTGCAGTGTCACAAGACTTGATTAAATTACTAGCTCGAAAAGTTAAGGTAAAACAGACAGACAGAAAAACAGATCACTTTACAGGTACAGTATAATGATTTTCTAGTCCAGTAGTTTAGTTTTCCAGTAGTAAACAAACAAATAAATGTACAATTCCATACAATATCAAATTTCTGTATAACATGAAGCAATGACCACAATATGTGACACTACAATCATCCAAAAATGCATGTTCAGATCAATTATGCTGACAGACTATTGAAAAAATAAACTTTTCAACCATTAAATAACTTTGGGTTCTGAAGATGTAAATCAGAGCTCGTGCTAGAAGTAGTCACAGGGATCAACTAAAATGAAATTATTGTCTTTAAAAGTAGAGATCTCGAATCACGAAAAAGAATTATTTCATTGTAATGAAAGTAATTTGTTAGCTAATTGAAAATAATTGAAGTGTGCGTATATGGAACGTATAGGCATTAAACGTTTACAACTAAATTGATAAATTATTGTAGTTCATGTTGAAATGGGTGTTTGTACATAGCTGTCATATTAGTCTGTGATATCAAGATTTCTACATACAACTGAAAAATGCTTACATGAAACAAGAAATATCTTTAAAAAAGATAATCGGCGCAGATACAGTACGAAATTAATGCCTTATACATTATAGCTGTATAGTTTTCAGACATTGGCAAAGTCAAGCATTACGACACTTAGTTACTGGAAATGAGTAATTGTATTAATTTTGGTTGAAATGTACTCAGTGGGCAAGGTTATATTTTCTTCTTTTTTCTCACGAGCTATATCAGGAAATCTTCAAGTTGTGAAAATAATTGCAAAAAATGCTCAAGTAAGCAAAAAAATGACTAATAATATGATTCTAATGAATAGTAATGAAATTAGGAATGTATCTATATCAATGTTGCTGATATTGCATTATTTTCAGACTAGTACGAACATGGCTACAATAACGAATTCTGCCCTAAAATTTCATAACATCAGCACTTTTAACCAATGACAAACTTCCTTCTTCCATGTATTTCGAAATAAAGTTCAACGTCAATAAAGACTACATAATGTTTAACCCAATGGTGGCCTTTGTTCACATGTTTGACTTGTATATTGTTCCCATCATCCAGTGTGGAATTAATGTTTGTAGCAGAAGTACATTCATATTCCGAGGCCTCACTTCACGAATATGAATCCATAATGCGCAGTTAAAGCCAGTTATGATATATTTGAGAGGTATTTGAAGTTTACAAGTTACTGTATACGAGAGGTGACTGTAAAAGGCTGCATGCTTCGAAAAGTATTTCAAAGTTCTGTATGTAATGTACATAAGTAATGAGTATTTAATGTGAACAAACGTAATCAGTCGAGAATACTTCCCGTTCGGCAAACATGAAGATTCCCCTTCATATTCATTCTACGTTGATTGTATTATTTATGTACGACATTCGAGAGGCGATCGAGAGTTAATGAGACTTTTTTGCAAAATTTGTTTCTTTGAATTTAGCACTCTGATACTTGTACTCTGTAATCATAAATATAAAATATTGTCTACGATATACAAACAAATAATAACTTTTGACTTGTATAAATGCACCCGACACGTTGCTATGTAGTAAATCATGAATGGATGTTTGTCTTTTAGCCATTTCATAGTTAACATCCACTTATACATATATCTAGTTAACTTCACCTTTACCTCCGATCATATATCTAACTAAGTCAATTAACATTAGATGGTTAGACTGATACATCAACTTTCAGCATTTACCGAAACAATGAATACTTAAAGAAATAAGTGGGTCCGCTCAACATGTAATACTATTGTTTACTCTAATTGTGAAGTGCATATAATATTCAATACACTATTTTCGCTTTTTTGAAAACAGGCTTTGGCAGCGGATGAGTTTATCATCATTTTAACATTAGCAAAAAAGTACATGTGTATTTTTTCGGCGGGTCTATTAAGCGTGTCCGCGTTTCTGAAATCGGATGTTATCTATGTCTCTGTTATTAACTTTAACAAAACTAACTTTATCTGTTCAGAAAAGCAGGAAAAAACGATTATATTGTATTTTTGCTAAATTGAAAAATTTGTCTTATGGAATTCGCCATATCGGTTGTCGTCTGTAGATCTTCAAAGGGCGACAACCCAGTCGAATATTTTATAATAAATGTTCCGGTTACTTCCTCTCAATCGGTAAGTGTTTTATGAAATCAACTTTTACGAATTATTTACGTATTGTTATTTCAATATGGCTTTTACAAGGTATTAAATATCGAACAAAAGAAAGAATGTATGACGTTGGCCATGATAAACACGGATGGATTCGTGAAGCACGTTTTTATCCTGAGTTCACAAAATGTGTTGACAGAAAATGGTTCGTATTGATATAGAACAATGGCTCGTGAAGTCTTTTATGTATTGGTATGTTACTCAAATCAATTTCTATGATGTCAAACATATACCTTTTTACAAATTCGTGTAACTCAAAAAGTGGAGAAAGTGAACACGCTAGGTATGTGCGATGTTTTATCAATACATGTACACAAATTAAATGATTAGAAGTGTTGTTTATTCGGTATTCAAATTTATGTTAAGGATTTGTATTACACTGAAAATTACAATATGATTATTTGGATTGACGCGTATTTTTATCGTTCTAAAGACCAGACAACATATAATACATTAGTGTATACTGTACTAAGTTGTAAATTGTCATTCAGTCATACTGAAGTAATATATTTAAAAAAAAGCAAATATAATAATATAAACATTAAACGGCCGTGTATCTTTGATCCACATTGACAATAAACCCCCATATAAATACAGCCATACTGTTATTGGTTTATTAGTCATAATAGAAATACGGCCTATTATTTGTTTTTCCGTACATAAAGACAATAAATATCAACTTGTTTATTTTTATCTACACAATAATCGCTTGTATAATTATATAGTACATGTACATATATGTAGCGTTCTATTATTTTGATCATGACATGAATATTAGGAACCATATACCACACTCTTCATAGTTATGTTCTTTTCAATGTTTACTATCCCGTACAAAGGCCCAGATGCATGATGCAAACAGAGTTTATCCCATGTACTTGGCAAGGAGTCCGATGTATTTGTTTATATCGAGTTTTACGCCCCTTTTCAACAGTCAGAGTCATCTGAGACGGACAGTTCACATAAACATCATCCCTGGGAAGAACCAGTACTATAAAATCCCAGTACTATAGACTCCCATTCTCCATAAGCAACTGCCTACTTTCTCACATAATGAGACATGCACGGTAGCGGGGCTCGAACCCATAACCCTGAGAGGTTACCTTAACCACTCGAGCACGGAGGCGGGTCGAAGGACTCCGAACAAGTAGAAAATATTCGTATACGATAAAATATGTATCTTTCCGACATGTCTCATACATGTACTAGGATAATGATGAAGATAGTATCAACCCACTGGTTGTTGTGACTGCTATGTTCTTTTGAGTTTTTCATACGCCCCTTTTTAGAAGTCAGGGTCTTATGAGGCGGATATTTCACCTAATGAAGAACCAGTACTTGACTCCCATCCTCCGTCTTTCTCACATAAAGAGACATGGTCGGTAGCGGGGCTCGACCCACGACCATCTATCAGTGAGAGGTTACATGACTTAAAGTCAACGATATTGACCGCTCGACTATGGAAGCGGTGTGATTTGGGAGAAGAAACGTTTAGAATTTCGAATAAGTATATAATAAATGATAAAATCGTTTGACTGAAATCGCTCCAAACGTAATGCATTCCCACAAAGTTATTGTTAACTTGAATACAAGATTTGAATTAATATCAACTCGAAGATAGTGAAGCTAGTAGTTTTTAGACATGAAGTCGAACGTAGGAATTCTTTGAAGACATATTTGACTAGAATGTAAACTTAAGTCGAACTTTGAAAATAAAAGCCTTTTCACGGTGGAGGGGACACAGTCAGTTTAATTTGTACTTTCAATCATCTGACGCCTCTTATCCAAACAATAGTACCACTGATTGAGTAAGTATACATCGCAGTTTTGATTCATGTTGGATATATTGCAAGATTCTGTTGATTTGAAAGCATGAGAAATAATTACATGATATATGAATGAGAATGATTTGTTTCAGTAATCGGTACATGTATTAAGTTTAGGTGTTACTACATTATAGTTTGATATTGAACGTACATTATTATATATATGCGCTGTTATTAGAAAAATTCTAGAGTACATCAATATACTCAGTGTAAAAGTTATGCCTGATTTGAAAATTAACAATGTCATGTGATATTGACATCTATTTTTGAGTGTTAACCTATCTAGAAAGTTTAATAATTTTAAGATATTTTATAGTCCCTTGATGACAATATGTGTGAATATAATATTATAGATAACTTTATTTTCAAATCCATTTGGCAATAATTGAGGACAACATATTTACAACATAATTTCAACTTATGTACAACAAATAAACATACCCCTCGTATACATACACATAAACAAAGCAAAACATTTGATACAAATTCTTTGAGTGATGATTAGATTTTGAGAAGCTATAAGAATGATCAAAATACAATTATAAATGAGTAATTATCATAGATATTAAGCCTCCGCCATCTAACAATAACATTACACCAGCAATATAATTCTATACATATACATACACTACAGTTCATGAAGTCGTGATTAAATAAGTAATTAAGGTTAATACCTTCTATGTTATTTTATGAAACAACAAAACAATAAACAAACAAAAACAAAACATAAAATTATAAGCTTTTGTCTAACCAAGACACATATGCCCTTTCCGACACAAAATACAAGCACATTGCATTGTATGCTTTGTAAAACAATAGTTTCATATTCTCAGACATCGTCGGATACCCACAGGTCGCTGCCTCCGCTATGCACGTAGCGGAGCAGAGGCAGCGACCGTGGGTATCCGACGATGATTCTCAGATAGAAAGGAGTTATTCATTTCAAACGATGTATTTTAGAATATTTATTTAAGCAAACTTCATAAAACTGAGTGTCCCAGGATAAGGTATTATCAATCCAAATACTTAGTGCAGGTACTCTTTATACATTGACGATTTGTATAATCGTATTATTCAAAATAAATTTGATATCTGAATTATTTTGTTGCTTGCGTTTTAAATATAAAAACATTATACCATAAATTTTGTTTCAGTCAGATGTAGTTGCATAAATGGATTGCAATTGACAGGCAGGTAAAAGTACTGAAATACTAGAAAATTAATTACAAGTTGTAGTTTGTATTCAACTGTTTCAAAATGAAAAAAAATCCCTTCATCGGTCTCAGTATTATTTGTTTAGCATGTACCTTGTTGTAAGTGCTACTCAGGTTTTTCAACATTTCGCCGTTGTATGTATTATTTCGGATCTAGTTCACTAATAGATTTGTTAAATTGAAAAAAAAAGATTTTCTTCTGTACATGTGGAGAAGAAGTGGGCTCCATGTGAGAGGGTAAGTAAGTACTGGTTTAAGTGAAATGGCTGTCGTATATAAATAAAATATATTGAAAATTGGCGTTAAGCCGACTGAAACGAAACGATACCGACATCAGCTTGTTTCTTACAGGACTCCGTAGTTCTATCTATGGTATTTGTACAAACACTTCAGTACAGTTTTTCATACAATCATGTAATTTAGTTGGTGCAGCATGCTTTTCCCAAAAATATCTCCAAGTAATATGTTTTCTTATAGACGATTTTGTCCGAGGCAAAACCGATGAAAAATGTAAGAAGACATATTTTGAAGAAAATACCGAGTGCGTGTATCTGACTTATACTTACACGTGGAAGTTAAGTTATTGAAAAGTGTCTTCTTGCGAACTTTTGATAGCTCTGTCGGGGGCACATTCGTAATTATAAGTGAGTAAATTCCAGATCCGTATATATACTGACTTTTTTTTACAAGTCATCCGTAAAATGGACAAAAAAAACACTTCAAGACGTCATAATTTACTGCACGTATATTGTTTCCAAATGTACTGGACATCTGCAATTTAAAGGGACATTAAACACGGACGAAGGTGTAGCCTTTCTTTCCGGACACCCTGTAGATGTATACATAAATGACGCTTTATCATGGAATGTGGTCCTAACCCTGGTGATTCACTAAAAAAGTACTTTCGATTTTAAAAGTCGTCATGTAATAAAATTAATTAGATAATATCGGTCTTGGGAATGACTATCCTGGATTAATCTATTTTAGCATTTATGCGTACACGACGTGGAACTCGGTTTGCACGTGCATATAAGTTGAACACGTGTTGTCATTTGAAATAAAACGATTTGAAATTTGTAAAATGAAATCCCTTTAGAAGTTTTTGCATTTTTAATATGCCAAGAACTTCAGGAAATCTGGTATGCTTGATGCCGGTATGTCTAAAGGAAAAGTTGCAAGTGTGTTTGGAAGTCTTAAAGTTGATCTTTAATCACGATTTCGAGCGACAGTACATACTGACGACTTACCACGTCGCGGATGTCCATGCGTTACGACACTTGTTCAAGACTGGCATATGGGAGCATTGATGGTTTGTAGGTGACCTGTAGCAGCGCGGTGTATATATCATTGGTGCTAATAAATTGGCTGCGATATACCAGACCGATTAGCTCAGTTGATAGAGTATATGTCTTGCAAACAGGAGGTCATGTGTTCGAGTACCGCATCGGGTACATTATTTTCCTCATCCTATTACAGCACCAACAATGCACAACTCATCTTTAAATAATACTATTTTAGCTGTAGACACCAATCATTAAACATTTGAGTGTTACATAGACTAGCGTTAAACCAGCTTGGTGCGGAAACCGTTCTTTCTGAAACTGTAATCCTTGTATATGTATACCATATAAATGTGGTTCTGGTCCGTGTTGCGTTGCCATTTTAGGCCATACTAGCAATTATACACTATCTCTGCAACGTGCTAGCTCCCATATGAAACAAACAAACAAACCAGTTGCTATTTTAGTAACTATGCTAGTTCGTTGTTGTATGATGCTTGTTTGTTATGATAGACTGTTCATATTCCATTATATTGTGTCAATTTGCCATTGCACCAGACTGCTTAGGTTGATATTGTCTTCGTGTTGTTCTTCTGTGAATTCTATGATGGTCTATTATTTGTTATGTATACTCTTCTTTTATTATTCTTCATTATAGTACATACATATAATAAATATTACATGTCTGACAGTCAACTAGAGGAAATACTTTCAACAGAGACGAAGCCGAGGTTGACAATCAAGGGAAACAGACTTAGAAAGAATTAGACTATTGTATATACATGTATTATAATTTGCGCATTATAAACAGTGATTGGAGGGCTTTTTGTCTAAAATTAGCATCGTATAACTACCAATCATACAATGTCGAGTGAACCGCTTATAAAGACAAACGCATATCAAATAAGATGAACTGACGCAACAATTTGATAATTATAATCAACATGTACATTAAAAACATAATTGATACAGATTTTAGCATCTTTTCTATGTCCTTTTTATATAATATATACTGATTACATATTGTCGATAATTTGTTCGTGTTTTATAATAACAATGCTGTATCTTATATATAACTACATGTATTCATCTATAGTTCATGGAATTCATTTCTAATACATAATAACCAACTTATATGATAATACTAACTTTACAAATGTGAACATATATCAGTGTCCTTTCATTGTGATGTCGCAAATTTCGTGACTAACTTCTGAATTATGTAGTTGTGCAATTGTATTATGTGTTTGGATTCTGATTAAGATCAATCATACATTATCATAATATGCTTTGTCAAATCTTGGAGCTGCGTAGCTAGTATCAGCTTTGCATTAAAATGTATTTTCTCCGTTACATTTCTTTTATTAATATGGTCTGTATTATATCTGTAAATACGTTGTCCTAATAGGTCGCAATGCTTAATGGACTTGAATTTCAAATAAACATATGTTTGCCGTTATATACTAGTAAATTGTTGACATCTTGAAATGACATATTCGCAGCGTATACTAATATGACAAATAGTCATTGTATGATGAAAAATTAACAGGGGATATTAAAAGTGCACGTCACATTATGATATAGTCACAGCACAAAAAAGTTCTGCTTATGTTTAGGCAGCTATAATGAAAATTGAACATTACAACTGTAACACGCCACTTTATGATATTTTCACATCACAAAAAGGTTCTGTTTATGTTCAGGCAGCTATGGTATACCATAGTTTTCCGTAATGATATGATTACGAACTCACGTGCATGGGATTTATATAGGTCTTGTGTTTTGTATGTTTGGTTTATTTTCGTTACATTTTGGTTCTAACTCCAAGAATTAATGTGAACACTTTTAAAGTTTATTGCATATTAAAGTCAAATCATTATATCATTATTGCAATTATTGATCAATCCAAAATTAAAGAGAACAATCATACCAAGTTAGCGTCATAATATGACAATTTTGTTACCGTTATTAAATGCAAGCAAGCAATAGATTGTTTTGTGTGGCCTTACTATTTGTGGTTCGCACATTTTGACACAAAGATTCCCTTTAACACAGGTTCGGATTATAGGTGTGTAATTAAGAGTTTGAGTGATTTTAGGGATTTGTTTATCACTTCGGATAAAATATTCGGATAATGGATGATAATTTGAATAAAAAATATACATGTGCATCTACATGTACAAGGAAACCATCATGATTGAAAGTTTATTTCGGATTACACCACCAAAGTTTCAGATGAGCTATCGTCAAATATTCCGGATTCTGTCCTACTGGTAAATGTTGCTTGTCCTAGCGAACCGCTTTGATTACTATTGTGAAGAAAAATTCGTCATGTATAAACAAACTAGATTTGTGTCTGTGCTAATTTACAAACTTATGACTTGTTGGTACATAATATGTATATATGTGAAACACCTGTTGATGTGCACGTGCAAGAAATTTGCTGATTGTGTATCATAACTTGTGTTCGTATTATGCGTCAGCTAATGAGCATATATGCATGTGCAACATTGGAGGAAATAAAGAAAATAACCTTGATGACATTGGTTATCGGTCATTATTCTCATTAAATGCATTAACTTGGGATTTATTGGATAACATCATATCACTTAAAGTGATACGTTTACCGCTTTTGTTTTTGTTTTTTACAATTTTCAACGAGTACTTATACCTGTCAATTGTAATTTATATATTGATTTGATACTATCTTTAATGAATTATAGTGATAGCAGACATTAAGCAACACATTTTGTCGATAAGTATACGTGTACTTATATTTCCTATATATCATATGTATCCTATATATCATATATACATACATGGGCAAATTTACAATATGAAATAAATAACGGATTGAAACTTTTGCATATACATGATTACCAAAACACATGTATATACCAATTGCTCTGTTAATAACGTGTACATCATGCTGATAATTAAATGATATGACTTGTCATCGATTACGGGAAGATACTTATTTTTCGTACTTGCAATTGCACAAAAACTACTCATAACGTGCACATGTTATTGATTATAAATTCATACGACATTAATTTCTTAAAGACACTCATTCGTCTTAATTACGAGTGAGTAAATACAATTCCTGGAATCTTTTACTTAACTGTCGGTGCTTAATTACTCTTATTCGGTACTTTGTTGGTACTTGATTACATGTCACGGATTTGTACATTAATTATTCCATTGTTAACTGATTTACCATTGCATTTCAGGGCAAAGCAGCATACCATAAGATCTAAGATGAAATGATGTTTTGTGGTCTAATGAGCTTCCGTGCATGTTCTAGGCAAAATCCCGTATTAGAAAAAGTGCTTATAATTTTGTATAGCGTTAAGTAATTTGGCTCAGTGAAAAGTGCATACTGTTTGTGCTAAGGTGAAATTTGCATAGTCTTTGTGCTTGGTGAAATGTGCTTAGTGTTTGTGCTTAGTGAAATGTGCATACTTAGTGTGTTATATATTTGTGGATAGGAAATATGGAATATATGTATACTGGAATTATTAGGATTTTACGAAGTAAGTGGAATTTCTTGAACAAAGCACTTAACTTTCACAATGATATGCCCCGTCACATAATTTAACTTCACATGGACTATTTTTTTAGGATTAGGAACAAATTATATTTTTCAAATACATTAGTCAGTACGTGTCCTAATCAAATCATGTTTACGAGGCGATAGGGTGTTTCAGTCAATTTTCTTAGCATTAACTAATTCACCAGGACGATGATAAACGAAACCCTTTCCGGAAAAAGAAAAAATGCGCGTCGGGTTGTTTTCAAGACAGTACAATGGCATATAGACCATTTTGATCATTTCTTCAAGCAAACAATACACATAAACAAACATACACGTATTCCGTAATAATCAATATTGTTGTAGTGCGTTAATTTCTTCATTTACAAGTAGATACATTATTGTTGATATGTATGAAGTTTGATCGTGTATATGAAGACAAATATTTTATGTAATATATTCTCATTTCGTTTTGAAAGTAAAAACTCAACCGAAAACATTAAAAATTTGGCCGTATGATCGCTCATTTTATTATTCGCTACGTGATTTACTGAAATAAACCATAATAATCAATTGAATTTATGGATTGATATTTTGCGTTTAATATGCATAACAGGATTTAATTACAAATTATACTAATTTAATAAGTTGCGCGTGTTCGTTAATACACATTATTATTTTAGTCGTATGCAAGGGCATTATTATTGAATATATAGATTGATATTCTTTTAGAATATGCATGATATGCTTTTTCATAGACTATACTCATTTCAGGAAAACATTGATTAGGGCGTTTAGTCGAAACACCGTCTATGGAAAAGATACATAAGTAAATGAATTCCACACATTTTAATCATAGAACTGATTTGAATGCTATTTAATTTGCATAAAGAATGTATAGCACTCTTGTTGTGTACAAACATCTCTTCATATAAGTTCATTATTTTGTTCATATTCATGTTTTCAACACATTAATAGACATTTATGCAACTGAATCAGTACAAATAAGATATTGCGTACGATAGATATCATATTTACGTTAATTTCATCATGTTACATGACTAGATTATAAGCAAGTAAGCGAGACCCGCGACATGAACATATGTATTTGCAAGTCCACGCTCTTTTATTGCATTAACTTCTGTGTAATCAAATAGACAAATATGTACATTTTTCTACTTGATATCATTTTGAAAAATAATATATAGATACATGCAGATTACAAACCTACAATTCTATTCAAACCAATACACAGTGTGCGATATAAACATGTTGTGTAAGACGTATATCTCTTCAATTCGATCTGTTATAAATCAAATTAAATTTGTATTTAAACGAGATAATAGTTTGCCGGCGATATATATGTAAACAATTCCTTGACATAGATTCATTTTGTTCTTAGATGTTTGAGTCTATAGATTGATATTTTGCGTAGAATATGCATGACGCGCTTTTTATAGACAATTCTCATTTTCGAAAATTTCATTAGTTGGGGCGTTAAGTCGATATACTTTCTATGGAAATGATAAATAATAATTGCCAATGTCAATTCAACCCGGTTAAATAATAGATATTTTCCGTTTTGATTTTTTCAAGCGACAAATAACCATACATGAATATATGCATATTCCGTCATATACACTTATTATACATGATGCTAATTTCTTCATTTCAATATACAATAAATACGAATTTTAACTTCGGACTTGAAGACAAAAATCAAAATATTGTCCGTAAAATACGACAACAAACCCGCGGTAAAAATGCACTTCGTTTTGGTATTAAGATATTAACAATTGTGCGTGTTAGTTTTAACCAAAGCATGTAATGCACATGCTGTTCAATAAATTGACTATTGGAAATATGGTTTATTCAAAGATTAATAATGAATTAAAACGGAATCTTTTATGTACAAAAAATACACTAGACGCACGGCCTTAATTTACTTTTCGCTACATGTATAGTATTATTTAAATATAACTGATTCATATTTTGCGTAAAATTAACGTAGCGCGCATATTCATAACACATCTCATTTCGTTTGAAAAGTAAATACTCGAAACCGAACACATTAATAGTTCGGCTGTATGGGAAGTCAATTTTATTAATCGCTACATGCATACTACTCATTTGAATCTATAGATTTGTATTTTGCGTTAATATACACAACACGCTTTGATTACGAAGTATACACATTGATTGATATCATCAATTAAGACGTTTATAAAGCCAATATACTGTCTCTAAGATAGGTACATAATAGTCGCAAAATAGTACGACACATTTTACTCATATATATTAACCATTTGATCATTTCTTCTAGTAAGCAATACATAAATGAATACACAAAGATTGGCATTCACTGATTTTGTATGACGTTATTTTCATCATTTCAATGTTTGTGAATATTAATTGATATGAAAATAAAAATCAAACAATTGTCCGTGAATTACGTCAACAAACCTACAATATAAATCAAACTCAATTTGATATAAGGTATTTACAATTGTGCAGATTTTCAACCAAAGCATATAAACAAACAAATACACATGTCCTTCGATACGTACAATATTAGGGAAGAAAGTTTATCAAGAAGAATGCATTTCAATGATCTCTTGTATGTACAATACATACACTAGACGCGCGACTTGCATTTCTTATTATCCTAAATGAGCATTCGAATCCAATAAATTCAGAAATTGTGTGAAATAAGCATGGCGCACATTTTCATTACACATTATTCTCATTTCGTATGAAAAAAAAATAGAATAAATTTCAATGATAGCTGGTGTATACAATACACACACGAGACGCGCGACTTGCATTTATTATTTCATACAGGTATTACATTTTATCATTTGAATCTAGTAAAGTCATAATTTGCGTGAAAGAAACGTTGCGAACATGTTCATTGTACATAAATCTCATTTCGTTTGAAAAAATATTACACGCAACCCGTCACAGTAATACTTTGGTAATGATCAAGCTTATTATTCGTTACCTACATAATACTCATTTGAATCTATGAACTGAATAAATAGACAAGTCACGCTTTGATTACTCATAAACTCACTTATTAGCGCATTTGGTCAATATACTGTACATAAGAACCACAAAATAAATGCCACATTTTCATGATATATATTGTTCATTTTGATATTTTGTTCATGCAACCAACGCATATAATGGAATACACACAGTGTCACGGTCATATTCACTAAGTTAACGTGTCACGGTCATATTCACTAAGTTAACATAGTATTGCGTGAATTTCTTCATTCCGACATATTTACGAATTTTTCAACCAAATCAGGTAAACAAAAAAATACAAATATCGATCGATACATAGACTATTGATGAACAACGCTTACTTCAAAACGTACAATAATTTTAAATGCTATATACTTTGCATAAAATATGCGTAGCGCTCTAGATATTAACATCATATCAGCTCATAATATTGTTCACATTCGTGTTTTCAACACAGTTAAAAACATTTTTGCAGCCAAATATTTTCATATGAATTATTGTGCATGGTATATATCAATTAAACATTCTAAAATACGAGCAACGGCTTGTTGTTTACAAATTTATCTCATCATTTAGTCAATATTGTTTAGTATGAAAAACTGACATAATATCTGGGAAGTAGATCCCAAGCATGTTCGTCATAGATATTGACCATTTAAAAATCAATCGTAATTTTTAAGCGAAATACACCAATAATCCCGTGACATCTATTCATTTTATTCTTAATTATATTTTTAAAATTGATGCAACTGAGTCAATTGTAATAAATCATTGCGCCCGATATATATCAAATATAGGTGAATTTCATCAATATAGATAGCTAGCTAATGTGTAAACGAGACTCACGGCTTGAACGCATGCATTTTACATATTGCTATTATAAGCTCACGTTCTTTAGTAGCATTAAATTCTCTATAATCCAATGATTTATATGGTAATTTTTACTTGAAATCATTTTGAAAACACTAAATGAAATAAATGCGGTTTGTTAACGTTCAATTTTTATTCAAACCAATACACAACAGTGTTACCATAAATACACATGTCGTTCAAGCATAATGTTCAATACACAAAGATTCCGCGATATTAGCATGTTGCGTATGGCCTGGATGTCTTCATTCCGAGCTGTTTACTTGAAGATCAAATTTTGTATTTAAATAGAAGTAATTATTTATCCGTGAAATACACCAACATATTTTTATCTGCGACATAAATTCATTTTGTTCTTAGATAATTTTAACATTGGTGCATCCGAATTAATTCAAATAAACTATTGCGCACGATATATATCAAATATAGGTTACTTTCATCATTTATGATGTCTACATAATGAGTAAAGGAGACTCGCGACACATTCATTCTACATATTGCTACTGTAAGCCCACGCTCTTTTATAGCATTACATTCTCTATAATCAAATGATAAATATGGTATTTTTTACTTGAAATGGTTTTGAAAACCCTCAATGGAATATAAGCGATTGTTAACGTTCAAAATCTTATTCAAACTAATACACAATATTGTAAACATATTGACATGTCCTTCGATACATAATTAATACAGAAATATTCCGCGATATTAACATGTTGCGTAAGGTCTTAATGTCTTCATTCCGAGCTGTTAAAATGAAATTTTGTATTTAAATTGGAATAATAATGTATCCGTAAGATACGCCAACAATTCCGTGATATGAATTCATTTTGTTCTTAGATACTTTTAACGCTCATATTCATTTAATATGCTCGTTAAGTCTTTTAGTCAGTATATGCCAATTTTATTATTCGCTACATGCATAATACTCATTTGAATCTATGGATTGATATCTTATGTTAAATATGCGTAACATGCTTTGATTACAAATTATACTACGGAATAAGGACCTAATAACCGCAAAATAGGATCAGACATTTTCATCTTAGGTATTAAGCATTTTGATAATTTCTTCAAGGAAACAATACACATAAACGAATACACACTGATTCCGTGATATTCAGACGTTATTCATTACGTTAATTTCTTCATTTTGCAAATGTATATCAATTTTAATCATATTACATGTATTTGTCCGCGACGTACGTGCACAAGCCCGTGATACAAATACTATTCAACAAACGAGTACACATGTCGTAAGATACATAGACTACTGGGGATGATTGTGTATTCCAAAATTTAGAATGAATTTCAATGATATCTTGCATGTGCAATGAATAAAAGAGACGCGCGTCTTGAATTTATTATTTATTGCATATATATTATCATTTCGAACTATCAGATTCATAATTTGCGTAAAATAAACGAACTAAGCATGTACATTTAAGTGAAATTATTCTCATTTCGTTTGAAAATACTCAAACACAACACGTTAATATTTTGGACGTACGTTAGGACAATTTTAATATTCGCTACATGTATCAGACTTACTTGAATCTATAGATTGATATTTTGTGTTGAATATGCACAACACGCTCTGATTACAAATCATATTCATTTAATAAACTCATTAATTAAGTAGTTTTAGTCAGTATACTGTCTATAACGGAACGGGTGCATGAAAATCACATAATAGTTTTTCATCTTAGATGTAGACCATTTTGGTTATTTCTTCAAGCAACCAATACAAGTAAATGAAAATCTTCATATCAGCTCGCGATAGGCACACGACTTGATTTTATCATGTATATTTTCATTTAAATCTGAGATATAGATAACTTGCTTAAATTAATCGTAGCGCGCTTGTTGTTTACAAATTATCCTCATTTCGTATTGGTAATAAGTACTATAGACCGGTTGCATGACCACCCTATTATTGCGTAGAATATACATGACACACTTTTTCATAGACTATACTCATTTCATAAGGTCATTAATTAGGGCGATTGGTGTTACATGATTAGATGATGAGTATTCGAGACCTGCGGATTGAACACACGTATTAAATGGTATTTGCAAGTTCATGCTCTTTTATTACATTAACTTTCTACTTGAAATCATTCTGAAAAATACTAAATGCGATACACGAGGTTTGCAAACATACAATTCCTATTCAAACCAGTACACTATATTGATTACAAACTGAGTCTATGATATAGACATGTTGTGTAAGACGTTTATTCTTCAATTCAATCTGTTAGAAATCAAATTTCGTATTTAAAACGAAATCATAATTTGTCCGTGAAATATGTCAACAACTCCGTGACATAAAGTCATTTTGTTATTAGATATTTAGAATTGTGCGTGTTATTTCTAACCAAACAGCCACACATGCCGTTCGATACATTGTCTATTGGTGAACAGCGTTTATACAAAAATATTAGAAAGATTTTAAATGATATACACTTTGCACAAAGTATGCATACACGCTTTTAGTTTGCACACGACTTGGTTTTATAATTGGCTCCACTGTATATTATCAATTGATAATTTGCGCAAAATGCGCGTAGCGCACTTGTTATCTAGAAATTATTCTAATTTCGTATGAATAATTAAGCCTCGAGACCCGTGACTTGAACATATCATTATTCGCTACAATCATAATTCAATTTTGAATCTATATATTGATATTTTGCGTAGAATATGCATGACGCGCTTTTT
Organism: Lutraria lutraria; assembly: GCA_964023205.1. Lineage (NCBI taxonomy): Eukaryota > Metazoa > Mollusca > Bivalvia > Venerida > Mactridae > Lutraria > Lutraria lutraria. Next base: position 1,879,307 of record OZ026848.1, read on the forward strand.
ATAAGCTATACTCATTTTATAACTTCATTAATTAGGGCTTATGTCGATAAACTTTCTACGGAAATGATACATAAAAATAGCTGATGAATCCACACATTTTCATAATAGATATTGACCGTTTTGATTTTCTTTCAAGCAACCAATACACATAAATGAATATACACATATTCCGTTATATTCTCATATACTACATGATGTTAATTTCTTCATTTCAATACGCAATATATACGATTTTTACCTTGGACTTGAAGATTGAAATCTAAATATTGTCCGTAAAATACAAACACGCGATAAAAATGCATTTCATTAATATTTTGGACGTATCCTAGGACAATTTTATTTTTCGCTAAATGTATTAGAGTCATGTGAATGTATAGATTGGTATTTTGCGTCAAGTATGCATAACACGCTTTGTTAATAAACTATACGCATTCAATAACGCATTAATTTGGGCGTTTAGTCGATATACTGTCTAAAACAAACGTAGCGCGCATGTTCATTACACATTATATTCTCATTTCGTATGAAAGGTAAATACTCGAATTAACTTTGGCCGTCTGATATGTCAAATTTATTATTCGCTACATGCATAATACTCATTTGATTCTATAGATTGATAGTTTCCGTTTAATATGCATAAGGCGCTTTGATTACCAACTGTACTCATTTCATCAAAGCATTTATTAGGGCTTGTCGTCAATATAGTGACTATAGAAAATGTATTTTAGAAATGTAAAATAATACCATACGGCCAAAAATGTCGTCTAGGTCGAAAGTTGATGTTATGTCTGATAAACGTTGACTACGGTGCTTTGAAATAAAATGCATAATTCAAAATAATAATTCGTATTTGAAAGTGGCCCCGAATCCATTGTGTGCGAAACATTCATTCAAAACTGGCTACGTCCCTGAATCTTTGAATTACTTTTCATTATTTACGAATACCTAATACCGAATTTACTAAACACAGACTGTCTTTTAATGATACCAAATAAATAACAGTCTATGTTTGGTAACTTAGATATATATGTATAGTCTTAGAAGTACCCGCAATACTTTTATTGTTATCTCCCTTATCTAAGTCTTTCAGCATGTATACGAACTACGCGTATTTAAAGATAAGTATCCATTACTTTTTTTAACAAATCGGACATAATTATGTTATCATTATTCATACAGCTCAAATCTTACTTCCATCCTCAAAGTATTTCGGTTTAAGAATAGGGCAGATTAATCTTTAAATGCATGTTCCGATCAATTATGCTGGCAGGTTAATGTTCCATAATGCTATTATGATCATGATTAACAAATTAACATACCAAAGACAAATATGAATTTTGAGTTCAGATATCGATCTCAATTTTTATAACCATAGGGCCATAGGCACTCGATTCCGTGATTTTTATACGTTTACAGGCGTTATCTTTCACCCATCAAACAACGTAAATCTGTCGAAAGAAAAATCTTCAATTTTCCCCTTATTGAGTGTGTTTTTATACACCCAATAAAGGAAAAAAAATAAGATTTTTCTTTCGACATATCTTAAGAAGAAAGTAGGCTATTTCATTGAATGATTTTTCATTTCTTTCGGGGAGGGGCTGAATCCGCTTTTAAATAACTAGTTTATATTTTATTATATATATATTAAAGTTTATTAACTTGTACAACATGTACATCGTCATAACATATATACAAAATATATATACATAAAACCATACATATTAATCTCTAAAAACATCCATTATATGCAGGGGTACATAAGAATCTGAAAAATTCCACTCATTTTCATCATATACATTTGTAATGATATTGACCATTCTGATATTTTGTTTATGCAACCAATGCACATTATGGAATACACACAGATTCCGTGTTATTCACAAATATTGTATTACGTTATTTCTTCATTCCGACATATGTATGAATATGGTCTTGTTTATGAAGATAAAAATGAAAAATTGTCCGTGATATATGTCAACAATCACACGTTATAAGTATTATTCATTTTGATCTTAGATATTTTCAATTGTGCAGGTTATTTTCAACCAATGTTGCTATTCTGTCCGAGTGTTAATTAAGCCAAGTACATTTACAACAAATAAAATAATGGGGTATTCCCATAATTCGGAAATGTATTTCGGTGTATTCTGGTAAATGAGGTATTCTGGAAAAAAACGTGGAACCGGTAAGAATCTTTTATTTAACTATTCATACTTTTAACTCAGCTTATGTTGAGGGATTCTGTAATAATCGTCGTCTATTTCAAAATAAATGTTTGATACTAGTATTTGTTAATTTCCTCTCTTTTTAATAAATCTAACTCGTTCAACACAGAATAGTAATTTACCTATGATTTTAATGTCAGATAGCTTAATTGGATATCTAGAGCAACCCAGGCCAGTAATTGGCTATGGGAAGATTCTGGTTCGAATCCCGTTCTGAATTTCATGGGTAACCGTTAACATTTTCAAAATTCGAAACCTAGTTTTAGAGTTTGTTTTGGCAGTGAAATTACTTCAAATTTGAGCAGCGCTAATTAAAAATTTTAACTACATGTACCCCTACTTTAGACTAACTAAAATCCCATTTTCTTATTTTGACAAAAGGATAAATCCCTGATCTAGAATGTGCGACCTGCCTCCCTGGTCGAGTGGTCAAGGCAGCTGACTTCAAATCACTGTAACCACTATCTGATAGAGGGTCGTGGATTCGATCCCAGCTACCGACCATGTCTCTGTGTGAGAAAGTATGGCACTTGCTTTTGGAGGATGGGAGTCTAATAACGATTATTCCTCATAGGAACGATGGTATTTTTTAACTGCTTTTTTTTTGCTTTTTTGCCAAGATCACTGATGTTCTAAACATAGACACGATTCCTGCTTCGGAAGCTTTCAGTGCTTTGATTTTTTTAATCTCCCTTGTAAATGTCAACAATAAAATGGTTCCCGTAGACTGTCTGTTTGGTGCACTGCAGCATGGAACGGGAACCAGATTTGGTCGACAAGCGTCCAGACGTACGGAAAGTATTTCGTCTGTTGAAGTATCCAGTTTTCTCCTGTTTATGAACTACAACCTCGTAAGTGTTGATTCTTGTTGATAAAATGTGATGAACTTAACGATGAAAATTAGGCCTAAGTATTTACTGTTTTTATTTACGGTTGTAAGTGCTAGTTGTGTGAATGGCATGTATTTTCGCGATTACGTGAAATTTGTGTCCTTGTATTTGTCTTCGATAAAGGTTATTCTAATGTATATTTTCAAACCACCAGTGACGAAAGGGATAAACAAACATTTTATGATCAAACTAATAAAGTTCTGTTTGTCCTCGGTACCCAGTGGGTAGTATCTTCTCTAGCAATCTTGTGTATACCATCTAAGGCATCTTAGTGGAAGGGTGTATGCAATGTTCTAAACCAGGCAGGGTTCTCAATAAATTTGTGGCCAACAGGCCCAAAAGCTAGACTGACAGGCCTGCTAAGGGGGCTCGGGCATTTTCAAGCAATATTTTATACACTTTTGACAATTCTTACGGGTCTAAACACATTTCTAAGCAGCTAAATTGGCATGCAGCCTACTGTTATTCAGAACCCTGCATGGACCAGGTAGTTGTAAATAAAACTAACTGCCTAAACTAACTGTGTGCAGTATAGGGAACATTGCCATGAGGTCACGCGCACCTGCTATCTATTTGTAAATATCGCTGGTGGGCAAAAGAATCAATATCCAGTTATCACCACCATTACAAATCTGGACACATTCTTTTTCATAGATAAAAACATAGTTATGGTTCGGTCTTGTGTAGCTTTTTGCTACACAATTAGTTGACAGAAGACTTCTATACTTGAACGGTGCTAGCTATGAATTAACACGTAACAACCCCAAAAATACGGGTTAAAGGCACGTACAGGTGGCACTGGATAACGATGTAGCTAAATTTAGAACGAAAATTGAACAAAGGAAAAAATCACTGTTCTGAGGCCTAAAAAGAAATAGATGTTTCTAGTGGCATGGCCAAAATAATAGTGTCGGTAGGTAGGCTTTTTTCTTTTCTTTTTTTTAACATACAGATCTACTTTTATTGGCAGCTGCTATATAAATGTATCATTCAGTTAAATTGTGTTAATCCTTTTGATATATCTGTTGTGGCAATAAAGATATTGAACCTATCTGTTCTTGCTCAGCAGGAAGCTGCAATATAAAGCCACCGAGGTGTGGATATATCATATTTTTCTACTTGTCACTGGACAAGTATAAGTCCAGAATATCTAAGTTGTCCGGAACAAAAATCAACTTGTCCAAATCTTGACTTAAAGTATCAAATTAACAACTGTACTATGTAATGTTGTATAGATGTATAGTCTATCTAGCAGGGCCTTTTTTCCAAAAATTGGGAAGGGGCCTAAGTCTGTCATTTTGGGAAATTCAAGCACGATATTTTGCCAAATTTTGAGAGGGTTAGACTACTGAGTTTGAATAGCATTGTATTTTTGAGAGTTTCTTGCCTAAAATTGGGAAAAAACAGCCTTTTTGCAATTGGGAACTCACCGAATTTTGGCCTCTGTTATAGAAGGAAAAAAGCCCTGTCTAGGCTTGAGTTTTAATCACATTTTGTTGCTCAGAATTGAAACAAATCTATATATCCAAAGGCATATCAATATGACATTCAATTATGTTTGGTAGGAATCGAGATATATCTCCTTCACAAAATTTACAGATGGTAACTAATTTCTTTTTTCTTGTGTGGAGATATTTCTTCTATTTGTGAATATTCCCAATTATTCCCGTACAACTGCAGTTTCTATTATTTTACTTTGTGAGCTTATTGTAGGTGTGCAAGAGTCATCACAATTGCACATCATATAGTGTGATTATTAGTTGGTGAAGGATATCTTCTCTTGCATCTGTCTGAGACTCTTCTATAACTTTCCAGTAATTCCTTAGTCACCATTTTTTCCAGATGTTTGATTTGAGTATCCTATTTCTAGTCCATACCTTTGGAGCCATATTTCTATAACATTTCAGTTTTACTATTAAGGCTGGTTGTATTGATAATTGTACAGGATTTCGTGGTCACTTTCTGCATATTGGTTGATAGTAATATCCATTTAAGTACTGCATTAAGTTCATGCATCAATTTTTGTCATTTTACCCAGTTTTGCTTTATTTTAATGTTATGTTGTGAGATATTTGGCCATAGATTCTTTATTTAGATAATTTACAGTTATTGGTCATACTTACTCTTGCTGGGAATCATAGTTATTGATATTCCTGTTTTTTTGTGTGTGTATAATTTGTGTTTTGAATGCATTTTCCTCCTCCTGACCTGGTGACCTACACAAACAGAAGTTAAGACTCACAGCATTAGTAATAGTTATAGTTGTATACTAGAAAAAATATTATACTAACTTAAAAAAGTTCAGCAAGTTTGGAAATGCATGATCCCTGAAGTAAGTGTAGGTTTAAAACTAGTCCATAAAAGCAGTTAAATACTCTGATCTATCATTTTAATTGCAGAAGATACGCTTACATTTCATTCCATAATTCTGATGCGTACAGTGTCTGTTCCGTGTCCAAGGGAACCGTGTCTGATGGTGTCGTTAACGTCAATGGAATACCAACGTTTGGTCAACATGCTTTCAATTGAGAGTCACGCAGCCTGTTTCCGACTGTTCTGTCACAAACTCTGGTCCCAGTAGAATTACTAATGAGACAGGCTATATTCTGCTTGAAAAGAAACTGTTACATCGAGATGACATTGTAAGAAAATGATCCTCTCGTGGTGTGGTTTTTCAAGGTCTGTCTGATTTTGGTCTGTCAGCAACGTTCTCTATATTTGCAGTAGTCAGTTCTGCAGGTGAAGAATTGTTGATTCATGGCAATAGAAATGACAAGCATATAAAGTTTGTGGAGCGAACTACTTCCACATTTTTTAAGCGATTGCAATGAAACATGAAATATGTTATCACCATCAAGAGTAGATGTGCAAGACACAATTTCCATGCCCAGCGATTCATTCATTGCAGAGTTATGTCTTCTTGAACTTAGCTGCATAGAGTACTGTTGCAATCTTAGTGTCAAAGCAGCGACAGGGGTATTAGTCACCTTTGTAACAGCTCTAGTTGCGAAAGGCATGGCTTATGTTGCTATTAGTAGAGTTACAAATCTAAATGGTTTGTACTTATTACGCTGTTGTCCTTCTGTTGTTTTAGAAGAGTATCAAAGTTTACGTTCAGGGCCTGGTTTTTTAATTAAGTGATTTATTTCCTTTTTTAAGATTCATACTTTTTCTATTTAAATTAATAGGAAGACAACTTGGCAACTTTTTTGTTTTTATTTATTTTCTTGTGAGTATAAAGATAATTTTCAGCTATTGCCATTAGTTACATTTTGATGAATGTTGATTCTTTTTGGTAATTAATATCACTTTGGAATTTGTTAACTTTTTTTCCATGTAGACAAGTTTAGCAGTGAGCGACATTAAAGATAGTCCAAATTAGCCCGAAGATGTTAAAATTGCCCAGGGCTGTCACCAATTTCAAGTCAGTGGCCCGATTGACTATCGTAAATACTACATCACGAGACAAATTTATCATAGAAAATCTATTTTCATAAGAGTGTAAAACATTCAGAGGGACATATACTGTTACATGTACACCTTTTCAGTTTATCCATTATCAGAAATTAGTGATTTAAAGAACATTATTATCAGAGAAATTCTGTATTTAATCTTTACATATTTTGGGCTGTTAGATGCTTATGAGTGTCAAAGATGCAATACCTGCAAGGAGCATTTCATAAATTTGTAAAACAGCTTTAAAAATAATATTTTCAGTCGTAATCTTTCAAATATTTTTATATAGCTATGTGTAAGCACTATCACTCTGCAAGCATATTATATCACTTGCCACGCACGCTTTTCTCTTACTCGCTACGCCTCAGTTGAACTGATTACATGTTGTTATATTGCCTACTTTAGCGTGCTAAAACATGGCAGACTTGAAGTTAGAGCAGCGGGTATATTGCAAAATTTGTTCGAAACTCGGTTATTCTGCAACCCATATCTATGCAGATTTGCAGAGAGTTTATGAAGAAAATGCCCTACAATATGGTGCGGTCGCAAAATGGGTACGACGCTTTAAAGAAGGGCGAGAGTCTGTTGGAGACGATGAAAGACCGGGTTGGCCTGTTGCAGCCACGGCCGATAAAGAAACATCTGAAATAAAGGAACTAATTGAGACTGATGCATGGTATACAGTGGAAGAGCTAGCGCAGGTTTCGGACATTAGTTTGTCATCAGTTTAACATATATTAACTGATCGACCAGGGTTAAAAAAGGTCTGTGCAAGATGGGTCCCCCATATATTAACAGGAACAGAAGGAAAAGTGAGTAAAATTAGCTTAAAAAATCGATGAAAATTTTATCAATGTGGCGATTGACGTTTAATGGGAATTGTTACAGGTGATGAAACATTGACTTTTTGAGCCGGAAAACAAAGAAAAAATTAAAGTTTGGGTTGCCTCTGACGGTAACTGGCCGGTTATCGCACGGAGATACGAGACGTTAAGTAAAACAATGTACTGTATTTTCTTTGATGGTCATGGTCCAGTGCTTCAAGTACCTGTCCCGGAAGGTTCGTCGGCGACTGGAAAGTTTTATTAGGAACAGGTTCTTGAAAAAGTCGTTAAAAGTATACACAGAACGTCACCCGCGCACAGGCACACGGGGACTTCGCTTACTCCATGACAGTGCGCCGGCACATAAATTAGCTGTTTGCAGGAAATTAAACTAAAAACCATTGAACATCCACCATACATCCCAGATCTTGGCCCTTGTGACTTTTGGTTGTTTCCAAAGTTAAAAGAAATGCTCGCAGGTCACCATTACGAATCTAGAACCAGTATTGGCTGTAGCATCTATCAATGTATGAAACATATACCAGCTTTGGACTATCGTGAGGCTTTCCGAAAATGGATAGAACATTACAAAGTGTTATTACTACACAGAGATAGTACTCTGAGAAACTGACAGAGAAAAAATAGATTTTTGAACTCTAAGGTGAGCTCTATGAAACTATTTCAAGAATTTATGAAACACCCCTCGTAATTCTGTTTACAGTGCTTTTCACAAATTAAACATCTGTGACATTTGTAAGTGTTAAGCTTGAATTGGAATCTATGGCTATTTTTAGCTCACCGGCGTACACAGTGCTTAAGGTGTGCTATTGTGATTGTGTCCGTCTGTGTGCACCTGCGTCCATCAACAATTGCTTTAAACAACATCTCCTTCTCACAAAATTGGCCCCACCCAGGTCTAATATACCGGTATGTTGCAGGGTTTTCTGCTCTGCTAATTATGTATATATGTTGTGTGTTTTGTGTATATGTTTTGTGTGTCCTGTGTTGTATGTTTGTTATTTCTTCACTGTTGTTCTCGTCAAATCTCATTTCCTTCATTATCACTATTTCAGGGACTCATTTTTTGTTTCATGTTAGCGTCATTACTACTGCACACTAATATCATTACGGGTGACTTGATCGTGTCCTCCTGCATAGCTCACTTGGACGTTTACTCTAGTAAAGCATAGTCATTAAAACCGTTGTCTTGTTTTTAATAGCTCAAATGAGCACATGTGCTCAGGGTGATCTTTTGTGATCAGTCTTTGTCCGGCGTCGTGCGTCCTCAAACTTTTCCTTGTGAACACACTGTGAACATTTTTGCAGGTATGTGTTTCATTTTTATTACCATTCATCCATCCTTTAATGTTTTATATTTTATAATTAGTTTGTCTACACTCTAGCATCCACAGCTCTCCACCAATCTTAATCAAACTAAGTCACAATGTGTATGGTCACAATGTCTCGCCTAAGATCGATTATGGGCAAAATTGGACAATAATTTCAAGAGTTATGTGCCCTTGACTAGAAAATTTGCTATATTTAGCTTGTTTACACTCTAGCGCCTTCATTTATCCACAAATCCTAATCATATTGTCAGTAGATGTGTATGACTAAAAGATCTTGGACAAGACAGATTATGGGCAGAATCGGACCAGAACTTCAAGAGTTATGGGCCCTTGACTTAGAAATTTGCTATATTTTAGCTTGTTTACACTCCAGCGACTTCATTTATTCACCGATCCTAATCATATCTACAATGAATGTATGACCTTTTGGTGTTGGATAAGTTTAGTTTTGGGTGAAATCAGACCTCAACTTAAAGAGTTATGGCCCCTTGGATTAGAAAATAAATTTGCTATGTTTAAGCTTGTTTAACAGTATTATACCTTCATCGTTGGTTTTGATCTTAAAATCTTTGCCCTCTTGTTTGTATTTCTGTCATCATTGTTGTAATTATTTTAATAGTTACATGCACTTGGATGTTTACACTAGTTCACTAGTAAAGCATAGTGTCTTGTTTTTTTTATAAAGTTAATTAAAGTAAGGGATATTAGTAGTATCAAACCCAAAGAGTGTAATATTGGTGGCCAGTGTAGCTTTTTTTTGGACCACGAGGCTGATAGAGGAGTGGGGTACACAAATGGTTGTGCTGAATACAAGACGCACGTGAATGACTTTGTGCATGATAGTGGGTGCCAGGTAACAACGGGAAGTAGATTAACTTGTAAACATCAGGATTAGAATAAGTATTGAACGTTTGTGTGAAGTTTGTTTATAATAACAAATTGTTTTTCATGTGGAAAATTTGAGCTATAATTATGGATTTGAACTAGTTTTCTACTTACAGTCAGGATTTCGTGGAGTTTGAAGGGAATCTATTGACGCTTATATATCTAGTGCTTTAATATTTGTGTATGGATTTGAAATTGTGTAGAAGTCATTTGACTATTACTTAGTATTTTGTACACATGCAGTGAGGATTTCATTTATTTTTATGCTAGAGTGTCATATTCGTTTATTGATGAATATATATTTGTGTTAGCATTATATTATGTTTACGAGGGGTGATCCAGAAATAACCGGACTGAGTCTATAACTTTTGAACAAAATGAGAAAAATTAACAAAAATCATATGATTTTCAATCTTCAATACATGATATCTGAAAATTTCAGAAATATTGATCGAGTGACATTTGCACACTATTATTTGACAGACACCATGGTATGGACTAGCGGGGCAACGTCAACTTAAACATGACGTCGATAGACGTTGTGTTGCTTGATGTGGCGTTACATTCACAATCACTTTTCTGTTTCATCAACCTTTGCATGCAATAAAAATCATGCAATAAACCCAAAAAGTCCTATTTCCACCACAGTTGTCTGTGCTTTGTGTGCTGGGACGTAGTCTTGGTGCAGTACTACATTTTCGAAGGTCATGCCAGGTTTCTTCATCATGAGTGCACGTGTCAGGTATCTGCGAAGAACCTGAAGACAAATCAATTGAAATGTAATAAGTTAAACATGAAAATGCATGGTTGCACGCATAAAACTAAACACTCAATAATATGATAATAAGAAATTATATATATATTGTACCTTCATTTATCATTTAAATTAGAATTATATTTAGTTAAGTTTCCTGAAAAAAATATCATTTTCTATACGGTACTTATTTCGTAAAGCGCAGAATTGCTGCATGTTATAGAATCGTCCCCTGTCAATTGGAAAAAGTGTACACCTGCTTGCCTGATGTCTAGCACTGACTTTTCTCATGTATAACTGTTTTGTAATACATCGCTGAACAGTTCCATTAGTGTGTTCTATTAAATGAAAGACATGGGCTGACGCGTCTGTTACTGTACAGATGAAGTCTCAAACAGCGCTCACAAGCGTCACGTCCACGGAAGTTTTACGGCCCCACCTTCCTCATCTTCTAACAAAACTCTACAGTCTCGGAACCTCTGATGCCACTTAAAAATATGCGTTAGTGGCATTGTATTCCCGCTTATGTTTTCTGATTCATGTCGTGCGTTTTAGTTAGTGAATGTCCATGCTGAGAGCAAAATTGTATTAAAGCGCATATTTCTTGTGACTCTGATGATGTCATGCTCGATGACAGGTAGTAACTTATTAAATGTTGCTGTTTTCTAACGGTAACAGTAATGACTTCGATATTTCATAATATTATGTCACAGACGTTGTGTTAGGCACAGGCTTATTAGCGATATTTCTCATGTGGAAATGAAAATTATTTACGTCAATTTTACAAATTTATCCTTGAAGTGACACCTGCCCCGCTAATATGTCACATAGGTTGCTATAGCGACGATTAAACATATAATTTCTCTTTCAAGAAATATTTCAGTTTCGTTGTAGGTTTGATTGGGATGGATGTGTAATTACACAAAATTTCATGGAAATATTATCACATATAAAAAAATTACAGAGGTAGTCCGGTTATTTCTGGATCACCCCTCATATATATTTAGTCAGTGGGTATTGGTATTTGAAAATTGTGTGTTTTAATTTATGTGTACAGGACATTTATAGTGTTTAATTTTGATCATCAATGTTATTTAGCATTGATAGTGTTCAGTCATTCCATGTGTGATTTTTGTTAATGCATCATTTATATAGTGAAGACTTGATACTTTTGTTATTTTTTATATTTTCAGGTGTGATAACATTCTGGGTGATCGTGTATTGGTGTGAGCCTAAACAGTAACAGACTAACAGAAGTGTGATTTTAAGCTTCTAACATTTTGCATTATTTTAATTGCACAGTACAGGAAAACCTGTCCTTCCGACCACCTTTTACGAGCGACCTCCAGTCTTGTACGACCGCTCTAAATTCCTCCCGAGAGTTTTTAAACGTTAATTAATAACTTAGTTAGGCGACCACCTGTCTTACGCGGTTAACAACCTCTAATATTTAGTGATAACATAGTTGCTAAGCAACCGCTGTGTGTAGTATATCGATAAACAATCAGTCAGCCAGAACATGCTCACTTTACCTGTTGTGTTTAGTTGTCCGTAGTGTATGATTGTTTGTGTCACACGAACAAAGAAAATGTCGGCAATACTGAAAACTTTAATTTTAGAAGAACGGCTGGATGTGATAAACAAATTAGATAAAGGTGTTTCATGTCGAAAATTAGCTGATGAACTGGGTTTAGGAAAGACTCAAATTGAGTCAATTTGCAAACGAAAGTTAGAGTATATTGAGGATTTTGTGTGGACATCCAGTTGTAACTTGTGCTGATGCTAATGACTGCTTGAACAAACTCAGATCTTTGGCATTAATATCAAAAGGAAACTCTATTATAATTCAACATCTAGCTGACATTGAAGAACAGTTAATTTCCATTTCTATTGATCAAAAACAGACCAAAATCTCAGATTTTAAAAAGTAGTTTGAATAGCCATCCGTTCTTCTAAACAGTGATTGTTTTACCTGAACTATATCTTAACATTTTAAAAATCATGTTTTATGAATCATTTTTATGTTTTATAAATATTTAATACTTTTATGCACAAAGTGCTGTTTTTAAAATGCTAATTTTGTCACTGTTACATTTGTCATTTTATGAATCTTTCAACTTCACAATTAAATGTTCAAAATTCTGCAATATTTTATATATCCCAGTATGTAACTCCAATCCTTAGTTAAACGACCACCTGTCTTCAGAGACCATATTTTCATTCTCCCTTGAGTGGTCGCTTAAGACAGGTTTTACTGTAATTAACAACCAACATCATAGAAACCATCATCATATGATGATTATGTTTTGATTTATTTTACATTCCATGAAATTGTTTCTGTTGTGTGTGTATTAGCACATGTATGTGTTGTGTTTGTTTGTCTGTCACAGGTTCTGTGTTTGGTTAAAAAAAGAAGCATCACTCTGCAGTGTTGTCAGATTTCCTACACTTGTGTTTACATAATATTACGTCATAACGTTTTGGTACACTTTTCTCATTCCTAGTATCTTGTGTCTTTGTAGTATAGTATGGTGTAGTGTAGTGTAGTGTAGTGTAGTGTAGTGTAGTGTAGTGATAGTGTGGAACTTTTGATTAGTGTGGTTCAGATATTCTGTGGATTTCACATAATTCCACATTAGACACTCCCAACTTTTTAGCTCACATGTCACAAAGCGACAAAGTGAGCTATTAGGATCACTCTCCGTCCGGCGTCGTGGGGTGTGCGGTGTGCGTCGTGCGTCGTCAAACTTTATGTTGTGACCACACTAGGGGCCACATTTTTGGCTCAATTTTAGCAAAACTGGGTCAGAACGTTAATACCAACAAAATCTCGGATGAGTTCGATATTGGGCCATTTGGGGTCAAAAACTAGGTCACCAGGGCCAAATAAGGGAAAACCTTGTGAACACTTTAGAAATCACTGTTTTGACTGGATCTTCATGAAACTTTGTCAGAATGTTTATTTTAATAATATGTAGGTCAAGTTTGATAATGGGTCATTTCTGTAGTAAAATTAGGTCACTAGGGCAAATTGCTGGAAAACCTTGTAAACACTCTAGAAGTCACTGTTTTGATTGGATGATCATGAAACCTTGTCAGAATGTTTGTCTTCATAATATCTTGGACGAGTTTGAACATGGGTCATCTTGGATCAAAAACTAGGTCGCTAGGTCAAATCTTATGAAAAACCATGTTAACACTGTAGATTTCACAGTTATTATTGGATCTTCACTAAACTTTGTCAAATCGTTTGTTTTAATGATATAACGGTCAAGTATAAATATGGGGCATCTGGGGTCAATAACTAGGTCACCAGGTCAAATCTTAGGAAAACTTTGTTAAAACTGTAGATGTCACAGTTTTAATTGGATCTTCACCAAACCTTGTCAAAATGTTTGCCTCAATGATATGTGGGTCAAGGATGAACATGGGTCAGCCGGGTTCAAAAACTGGGTCACTAGGTCAAATCTTAGGTAAAAATCTTGTAAAAGCTCTAAATGTCATGGTTTTGATTGGATCTTGGCCAAACCGTGTCAGATTGTTTGTCTAAATGATATTAAGGACAAGTTCAAATATAATTACTCTTTAATTGTAGGTAGTACAAACATGGGACCATTACATGCAAGTAGTGTGGATCAATGGAAATCTGTGATGAGAACAGATTTGGTATGGTTTGGTTACTTTTGGTTTTATTACATTTCTAGAAATGACAGTTAGTGAGAAAATTTCCTAGCATCAAGATTTTTTGACAAATCTAATTTTTTATTTTCTCCTTAAGCGTTGTTGGTACATGAATGCAACTTTACTTACAAGTAGTTGGCATGAACAAAAGTTGGTGGCAGGATTGAATTTGCTATTGTCTGCTTACTTTTGACTTTATTGAAATTCTAGAAATAACCATTTCTGTGAAAAGTCTCCGAGAGTTGCTGAAGTCTTTGATTTTCAATATCTCTACCATTATTTTATCTGCAGCATTGAAAGTGAATATGCTAGTAATGGATATCAATAGAAATATGTGCCCCAAAGGGCTTGGCCTTGCTACGTTTACTTTGAATTTTATTAACATTTTAGAAATGGCAGTTGGAGAGAAAATTTTCCTACACGTACCCTTTACGATAAATTTTTATCTTTCATTTACTCTTTAATTGTAGGTAGTACAAACATGGGACCATTACATACAAGTAGTGTGGATCAATGGAAATCTGTGATGAGAACAGATTTGGTATGGTTTGGTTACTTTTGGTTTTATTACATTTCTAGAAATGAGTTTGTGAGAAAATTTCCTAGCATCAAGATTTTTTGACAAATCTAATTTTTTATTTTCTCCTTAAGCGTTGTTGGTACATGAATGCAACTTTACTTACAAGTAGTTGGCATGAACAAAAGTTGGTGGCAGGATTGAATTTGCTATTGTCTGCTTACTTTTGACTTTATTGAAATTCTAGAAATAACCATTTCTGTGAAAAGTCTCCGAGAGTTGCTGAAGTCTTTGATTTTCAATATCTCTACCATTATTTTATCTGCAGCATTGAAAGTGAATATGCTAGTAATGGATATCAATAGAAATATGTGCCCCAAAGGGCTTGGCCTTGCTACGTTTACTTTGAATTTTATTAACATTTTAGAAATGGCAGTTGGAGAGAAAATTTTCCTACACGTACCCTTTACGATAAATTTTTATCTTTCATTTACTCTTTAATTGTAGGTAGTACAAACATGGGATCGTTACATACAAGTAGTGTGGATCAATGGAAATCTGTGGTGAGAACAGATTTTGTATGGTTTGGTTTCTTTTGGTTTTATTTCATTTCTAGAAATGACAGTTTGTGAGGAAATTTCCTAGATTTTTTGACAAATCTAATTTTTTATTTTCTCCTTAAGCGTTGTTGGTACATGAATGCAACTTTACTTACAAGTAGTTGGCATGAACAAAAGTTGGTGGCAGGATTGAATTTGCTATTGTCTGCTTACTTTTGACTTTATTGAAATTCTAGAAATAACCATTTCTGTGAAAAGTCTCCGAGAGTTGCTGAAGTCTTTGATTTTCAATATCTCTACCATTATTTGATCTGCAGCATTGAAAGTGAATATGCTAGTAATGGACATCACTAGGAATCTGTGCCCTAAAGGGCTTGGCCTTGCTACGTTTACTTTGAATTTTATTAACATTTTAGAAATGGCAGTTGGAGAGAAATCTTCTTGCGCGGACCCTTTAACAATAAATTTTTATTTTTCATTTACTCTTTTATGGTAGGTAGTACAAACATGGGACCATTACATACAAGTAGTATGGATCAATGGAAATCTGTGATGAGAACAGATTTTGTATGGTTTGGTTACTTTTGGTTTTATTTCATTTCTAGAAATGACAGTTTGTGAGGAAATTTCCTAGCATCTAGATTTTTTGATAAATCTAATTTTTATTTTCTCCTTAAGCGTTGTTGGTACATGAATGCAACTTTACTTACAAGTAGTTGGCATGAACAAAAGTTGGTGGCAGGATTGAATTTGCTATTGTCTGCTTACTTTTGACTTTATTGAAATTCTAGAAATAACCATTTCTGTGAAAAGTCTCCGAGAGTTGCTGAAGTCTTTGATTTTCAATATCTCTACCATTATTTTATCTGCAGCATTGAAAGTGAATATGCTAGTAATGGATATCAATAGAAATCTGTGCCCCAAAGGGCTTGGCCTTGCTACGTTTACTTTGAATTTTATTAACATTTTAGAAATGGCAGTTGGAGAGAAAATTTTCCTACACGTACCCTTTACGATAAATTTTTATCTTTCATTTACTCTTTAATTGTAGGTAGTACAAACATGGGACCATTACATACAAGTAGTGTGGATCAATGGAAATCTGTGATGAGAACAGATTTGGTATGGTTTGGTTACTTTTGGTTTTATTACATTTCTAGAAATGAGTTTGTGAGAAAATTTCCTAGCATCAAGATTTTTTGACAAATCTAATTTTTTATTTTCTCCTTAAACGTTGTTGGTACATGAATGCAACTTTACTTACAAGTAGTTGGCATGAACAAACGTTGGTGGCAGGATTAAATTTTCTATTGTCTGCTTACTTTTGACCTAATTGAAATTCTAGAAATAACCATTTCTGTGAAAAGTCTCCGAGAGTTGCTGAAGTCTTTGATTTTCAATATCTCTACCATTATTTGATCTGCAGCATTGAAAGTGAAGATGCTAGTAATGGATATCAATAGAAATCTGTGCCCCAAAGGGCTTGGCATTGCTACCTTTACTTTGAATTTTATTAACATTTTAGAAATGGCAGTTGGAGAGAAAATTTTCCTGCGCGTACCCTTTACGATAAATTTTTATCTTTCATTTACTCTTTTATTGTAGGTAGTACAAACATGGGACCATTACATGCAAGTAGTGTGGATCAATGGAAATCTGTGATGAGAACAGATTTGGTATGGTTTGGTTACTTTTGGTTTTATTACATTTCTAGAAATGACAGTTTGTGAGAAAATTTCCTAGCATCAAGATTTTTTGACAAATCTAATTTTTTATTTTCTCCTTAAGCGTTGTTGGTACATGAATGCAACTTTACTTACAAGTAGTTGGCATGAACAAAAGTTGGTGGCAGGATTGAATTTGCTATGCTCTGCTTACTTTTGACTTTATTGAAATTCTAGAAATAACCATTTCTGTGAAAAGTCTCAGAGAGTTGCTGAAGTCTTTGATTTTCAATATCTACCATTATTTGATCTGCAGCATTGAAAGTGAATATGCTAGTAATGGACATCAATAGAAATCTGTGCCCCAAAGGGCTTGGCCTTGCTACGTTTACTTTGAATTTTATTAAGATTTTAGAAATGGCAGTTGGAGAGAAAATATTCCTGCGCGTACCCTTTACGATAAATTTTTATCTTTCATTTACTCTTTAATTGTAGGTAGTACAAACATGGGACCATTACATACAAGTAGTGTGGATCAATGGAAATCTGTGATGAGAACAGATTTGGTATGGTTTGGTTACTTTTGGTTTTATTACATTTCTAGAAATGACAGTTTGTGAGAAAATTTCCTAGCATCAGGATTTTTTAACAAATCTAATTTTTTATTTTCTCCTTAAGCATTGTTGGTACATGAATGCAACTTTACTTACAAGTAGTTGACATGATCAAAAGTTGGTGGCAGGACTGAATTTGCTATGCTCTGCTTACTTTTGACTTTATTGAAATTCTAGAAATAACCATTTCTGTGAAAAGTCTCCGAGAGTTGCTGAAGTCTTTGATTTTCAATATCTCTACCATTATTTGATCTGCAGCATTGAAATTGAATATGCTAGTAATGGATATCAATAGAAATCAGTGCCCGAATGGGCTTGGCCTTGCTACGTTTACTTTGAATTTTATTAACATTTTAGAAATGGCAGTTGGAGAGAAATCTTCTTGCGCGGACCCTTTAACAATAAATTTTTATTTTTCATTTACTCTTTTATGGTAGGTAGTACAAACATGGGACCATTACATACAAGTAGTATGGATCAATGGAAATCTGTGATGAGAACAGATTTTGTATGGTTTGGTTACTTTTGGTTTTATTTCATTTCTAGAAATGACAGTTTGTGAGGAAATTTCCTAGCATCTAGATTTTTTGATAAATCTAATTTTTATTTTCTCCTTAAGCGTTGTTGGTACATGAATGCAACTTTACTTACAAGTAGTTGGCATGAACAAAAGTTGGTGGCAGGATTGAATTTGCTATTGTCTGCTTACTTTTGACTTTATTGAAATTCTAGAAATAACCATTTCTGTGAAAAGTCTCCGAGAGTTGCTGAAGTCTTTGATTTTCAATATCTCTACCATTATTTTATCTGCAGCATTGAAAGTGAATATGCTAGTAATGGATATCAATAGAAATCTGTGCCCCAAAGGGCTTGGCCTTGCTACGTTTACTTTGAATTTTATTAACATTTTAGAAATGGCAGTTGGAGAGAAAATTTTCCTACACGTACCCTTTACGATAAATTTTTATCTTTCATTTACTCTTTAATTGTAGGTAGTACAAACATGGGACCATTACATACAAGTAGTGTGGATCAATGGAAATCTGTGATGAGAACAGATTTGGTATGGTTTGGTTACTTTTGGTTTTATTACATTTCTAGAAATGAGTTTGTGAGAAAATTTCCTAGCATCAAGATTTTTTGACAAATCTAATTTTTTATTTTCTCCTTAAACGTTGTTGGTACATGAATGCAACTTTACTTACAAGTAGTTGGCATGAACAAACGTTGGTGGCAGGATTAAATTTTCTATTGTCTGCTTACTTTTGACCTAATTGAAATTCTAGAAATAACCATTTCTGTGAAAAGTCTCCGAGAGTTGCTGAAGTCTTTGATTTTCAATATCTCTACCATTATTTGATCTGCAGCATTGAAAGTGAAGATGCTAGTAATGGATATCAATAGAAATCTGTGCCCCAAAGGGCTTGGCATTGCTACCTTTACTTTGAATTTTATTAACATTTTAGAAATGGCAGTTGGAGAGAAAATTTTCCTGCGCGTACCCTTTACGATAAATTTTTATCTTTCATTTACTCTTTTATTGTAGGTAGTACAAACATGGGACCATTACATGCAAGTAGTGTGGATCAATGGAAATCTGTGATGAGAACAGATTTGGTATGGTTTGGTTACTTTTGGTTTTATTACATTTCTAGAAATGACAGTTTGTGAGAAAATTTCCTAGCATCAAGATTTTTTGACAAATCTAATTTTTTATTTTCTCCTTAAGCGTTGTTGGTACATGAATGCAACTTTACTTACAAGTAGTTGGCATGAACAAAAGTTGGTGGCAGGATTGAATTTGCTATGCTCTGCTTACTTTTGACTTTATTGAAATTCTAGAAATAACCATTTCTGTGAAAAGTCTCAGAGAGTTGCTGAAGTCTTTGATTTTCAATATCTACCATTATTTGATCTGCAGCATTGAAAGTGAATATGCTAGTAATGGACATCAATAGAAATCTGTGCCCCAAAGGGCTTGGCCTTGCTACGTTTACTTTGAATTTTATTAAGATTTTAGAAATGGCAGTTGGAGAGAAAATATTCCTGCGCGTACCCTTTACGATAAATTTTTATCTTTCATTTACTCTTTAATTGTAGGTAGTACAAACATGGGACCATTACATACAAGTAGTGTGGATCAATGGAAATCTGTGATGAGAACAGATTTGGTATGGTTTGGTTACTTTTGGTTTTATTACATTTCTAGAAATGACAGTTTGTGAGAAAATTTCCTAGCATCAGGATTTTTTAACAAATCTAATTTTTTATTTTCTCCTTAAGCATTGTTGGTACATGAATGCAACTTTACTTACAAGTAGTTGACATGATCAAAAGTTGGTGGCAGGACTGAATTTGCTATGCTCTGCTTACTTTTGACTTTATTGAAATTCTAGAAATAACCATTTCTGTGAAAAGTCTCCGAGAGTTGCTGAAGTCTTTGATTTTCAATATCTCTACCATTATTTGATCTGCAGCATTGAAATTGAATATGCTAGTAATGGATATCAATAGAAATCAGTGCCCGAATGGGCTTGGCCTTGCTACGTTTACTTTGAATTTTATTAACATTTTAGAAATGGCAGTTGGAGAGAAAATTTTCCTACACGTACCCTTTACGATAAATTTTTATCTTTCATTTACTCTTTAATTGTAGGTAGTACAAACATGGGACCATTACATACAAGTAGTGTGGATCAATGGAAATCTGTGATGAGAACAGATTTGGTATGGTTTGGTTACTTTTGGTTTTATTACATTTCTAGAAATGAGTTTGTGAGAAAATTTCCTAGCATCAAGATTTTTTGACAAATCTAATTTTTTATTTTCTCCTTAAACGTTGTTGGTACATGAATGCAACTTTACTTACAAGTAGTTGGCATGAACAAACGTTGGTGGCAGGATTGAATTTGCTATTGTCTGCTTACTTTTGACTTTATTGAAATTCTAGAAATAACCATTTCTGTGAAAAGTCTCCGAGAGTTGCTAAAATCTTTGATTTTGAATATCTCTACCATTATTTGATCTGCAGCATTGAAAGTGAATATGCTAGTAATGGACATCACTAAAAATTTGTGCCCTAAAGGGCTTGGCCTTGCTACGTTTACTTTGAATTTTATTAACATTTTAGAAATGGCAGTTGGAGTGAAAATTTTCCTGCGCGTACCCTTTACGATAAATTTTTATCTTTCATTTACTCTTTAATTGTAGGTAGTACAAACATGGGATCGTTACATACAAGTAGTATGGATCAATGGAAATCTGTGATGAGAACAGATTTTGTATGGTTTGGTTACTTTTGGTTTTATTACATTTCTAGAAATGACAGTTTGTGAGGAAATTTCCTAGCATCAAGATTTTTTGACAAATCTAATTTTTTATTTTCTCCTTAAGCATTGTTGGTACATGAATGCAACTTTACTTACAAGTAGTTGGCATGAACAAAAATTGGTGGCAGGATTGAATTTGCTATTGTCTGCTTACTTTTGACTTTATTGAAATTCTAGAAATAACCATTTCTGTGAAAAGTCTCCGAGAGTTGCTAAAATCTTTGATTTTGAATATCTCTACCATTATTTGATCTGCAGCATTGAAAGTGAATATGCTAGTAATGGACATCACTAAAAATTTGTGCCCTAAAGGGCTTGGCCTTGCTACGTTTACTTTGAATTTTATTAACATTTTAGAAATGGCAGTTGGAGTGAAAATTTTCCTGCGCGTACCCTTTACGATAAATTTTTATCTTTCATTTACTCTTTAATTGTAGGTAGTACAAACATGGGATCGTTACATACAAGTAGTGTGGATCAATGGAAATCTGTGATGAGAACAGATTTTGTATGGTTTGGTTACTTTTGGTTTTATTTCATTTCTAGAAATGACAGTTTGTGAGGAAATTTCCTAGCATCAAGATTTTTTGACAAATCTAATTTTTTATTTTCTCCTTAAGCATTGTTGGTACATGAATGCAACTTTACTTACAAGTAGTTGGCATGAACAAAAGTTGGTGGCAGGATTGAATTTGCTATTGTCTGCTTACTTTTGACTTTATTGAAATTCTAGAAATAACCATTTCTGTGAAAAGTCTCCGAGAGTTGCTGAAGTCTTTGATTTTGAATATCTCTACCATTATTTTATCTGCAGCATTGAAAGTACATATGCTAGTAATGGATATCAATAGAAATCTGTGCCCCAAAGGGCTTGGCCTTGCGACGTTTACTTTGAATTTTATTAACATTTTAGAAATGGCAGTTGGAGAGAAAATTTTCCTGCGCGTACCCTTTACGATAAATATTTATCTTTCCTTTACTCTTTAATTGTATATAGTACAAACATGGGACCATTACAAACAAGTAGTGTGGATCAATGGAAATATACGAGGAGAACAGATTTGGTATGGTTTGGTTACTTTTGGTTTTATTACATTTCTAGAAATGACAGTTTGTGAGAAAATTTCCTAGCATCAAGATTTTTTGACAAATCTATTTTTTTATTTTCTCCTTAAGCGTTGTTGGTACATGAATGCAACTTTACTTACAAGTAGTTGGCATGAACAAAAGTTGGTGGCAGGACTGAATTTGCTATGCTCTGCTTACTTTTGACTTTATTGAAATTCTAGAAATAACCATTTCTGTGAAAAGTCTCCGAGAGTTGCTGAAGTCTTTGATTTTCAATATCTCTACCATAATTTGATCTGCAGCATTGAAAGTGAATATGCTAGTAATGGATATCAATAGAAATCTGTGCCCCAAAGGGCTTGGCCTTGCTACGTTTACTTTGAATTTTATTAACATTTTAGAAATGGCAGTTGGAGAGAAAATTTTCCTACACGTACCCTTTACGATAAATTTTTATCTTTCATTTACTCTTTAATTGTAGGTAGTACAAACATGGGACCATTACATACAAGTAGTGTGGATCAATGG
The DNA here is from genome assembly GCA_964023205.1 of Lutraria lutraria. NCBI lineage: Eukaryota > Metazoa > Mollusca > Bivalvia > Venerida > Mactridae > Lutraria > Lutraria lutraria. Next base: position 1,901,651 of record OZ026848.1, read on the forward strand.
AAATCTGTGATGAGAACAGATTTGGTATGGTTTGGTTACTTTTGGTTTTATTACATTTCTAGAAATGAGTTTGTGAGAAAATTTCCTAGCATCAAGATTTTTTGACAAATCTAATTTTTTATTTTCTCCTTAAACGTTGTTGGTACATGAATGCAACTTTACTTACAAGTAGTTGGCATGAACAAACGTTGGTGGCAGGATTAAATTTTCTATTGTCTGCTTACTTTTGACCTAATTGAAATTCTAGAAATAACCATTTCTGTGAAAAGTCTCCGAGAGTTGCTGAAGTCTTTGATTTTCAATATCTCTACCATTATTTGATCTGCAGCATTGAAAGTGAAGATGCTAGTAATGGATATCAATAGAAATCTGTGCCCCAAAGGGCTTGGCATTGCTACCTTTACTTTGAATTTTATTAACATTTTAGAAATGGCAGTTGGAGAGAAAATTTTCCTGCGCGTACCCTTTACGATAAATTTTTATCTTTCATTTACTCTTTTATTGTAGGTAGTACAAACATGGGACCATTACATGCAAGTAGTGTGGATCAATGGAAATCTGTGATGAGAACAGATTTGGTATGGTTTGGTTACTTTTGGTTTTATTACATTTCTAGAAATGACAGTTTGTGAGAAAATTTCCTAGCATCAAGATTTTTTGACAAATCTAATTTTTTATTTTCTCCTTAAGCGTTGTTGGTACATGAATGCAACTTTACTTACAAGTAGTTGGCATGAACAAAAGTTGGTGGCAGGATTGAATTTGCTATGCTCTGCTTACTTTTGACTTTATTGAAATTCTAGAAATAACCATTTCTGTGAAAAGTCTCAGAGAGTTGCTGAAGTCTTTGATTTTCAATATCTACCATTATTTGATCTGCAGCATTGAAAGTGAATATGCTAGTAATGGACATCAATAGAAATCTGTGCCCCAAAGGGCTTGGCCTTGCTACGTTTACTTTGAATTTTATTAAGATTTTAGAAATGGCAGTTGGAGAGAAAATATTCCTGCGCGTACCCTTTACGATAAATTTTTATCTTTCATTTACTCTTTAATTGTAGGTAGTACAAACATGGGACCATTACATACAAGTAGTGTGGATCAATGGAAATCTGTGATGAGAACAGATTTGGTATGGTTTGGTTACTTTTGGTTTTATTACATTTCTAGAAATGACAGTTTGTGAGAAAATTTCCTAGCATCAGGATTTTTTAACAAATCTAATTTTTTATTTTCTCCTTAAGCATTGTTGGTACATGAATGCAACTTTACTTACAAGTAGTTGACATGATCAAAAGTTGGTGGCAGGACTGAATTTGCTATGCTCTGCTTACTTTTGACTTTATTGAAATTCTAGAAATAACCATTTCTGTGAAAAGTCTCCGAGAGTTGCTGAAGTCTTTGATTTTCAATATCTCTACCATTATTTGATCTGCAGCATTGAAATTGAATATGCTAGTAATGGATATCAATAGAAATCAGTGCCCGAATGGGCTTGGCCTTGCTACGTTTACTTTGAATTTTATTAACATTTTAGAAATGGCAGTTGGAGAGAAAATTTTCCTACACGTACCCTTTACGATAAATTTTTATCTTTCATTTACTCTTTAATTGTAGGTAGTACAAACATGGGACCATTACATACAAGTAGTGTGGATCAATGGAAATCTGTGATGAGAACAGATTTGGTATGGTTTGGTTACTTTTGGTTTTATTACATTTCTAGAAATGAGTTTGTGAGAAAATTTCCTAGCATCAAGATTTTTTGACAAATCTAATTTTTTATTTTCTCCTTAAACGTTGTTGGTACATGAATGCAACTTTACTTACAAGTAGTTGGCATGAACAAACGTTGGTGGCAGGATTGAATTTGCTATTGTCTGCTTACTTTTGACTTTATTGAAATTCTAGAAATAACCATTTCTGTGAAAAGTCTCCGAGAGTTGCTAAAATCTTTGATTTTGAATATCTCTACCATTATTTGATCTGCAGCATTGAAAGTGAATATGCTAGTAATGGACATCACTAAAAATTTGTGCCCTAAAGGGCTTGGCCTTGCTACGTTTACTTTGAATTTTATTAACATTTTAGAAATGGCAGTTGGAGTGAAAATTTTCCTGCGCGTACCCTTTACGATAAATTTTTATCTTTCATTTACTCTTTAATTGTAGGTAGTACAAACATGGGATCGTTACATACAAGTAGTATGGATCAATGGAAATCTGTGATGAGAACAGATTTTGTATGGTTTGGTTACTTTTGGTTTTATTACATTTCTAGAAATGACAGTTTGTGAGGAAATTTCCTAGCATCAAGATTTTTTGACAAATCTAATTTTTTATTTTCTCCTTAAGCATTGTTGGTACATGAATGCAACTTTACTTACAAGTAGTTGGCATGAACAAAAATTGGTGGCAGGATTGAATTTGCTATTGTCTGCTTACTTTTGACTTTATTGAAATTCTAGAAATAACCATTTCTGTGAAAAGTCTCCGAGAGTTGCTAAAATCTTTGATTTTGAATATCTCTACCATTATTTGATCTGCAGCATTGAAAGTGAATATGCTAGTAATGGACATCACTAAAAATTTGTGCCCTAAAGGGCTTGGCCTTGCTACGTTTACTTTGAATTTTATTAACATTTTAGAAATGGCAGTTGGAGTGAAAATTTTCCTGCGCGTACCCTTTACGATAAATTTTTATCTTTCATTTACTCTTTAATTGTAGGTAGTACAAACATGGGATCGTTACATACAAGTAGTGTGGATCAATGGAAATCTGTGATGAGAACAGATTTTGTATGGTTTGGTTACTTTTGGTTTTATTTCATTTCTAGAAATGACAGTTTGTGAGGAAATTTCCTAGCATCAAGATTTTTTGACAAATCTAATTTTTTATTTTCTCCTTAAGCATTGTTGGTACATGAATGCAACTTTACTTACAAGTAGTTGGCATGAACAAAAGTTGGTGGCAGGATTGAATTTGCTATTGTCTGCTTACTTTTGACTTTATTGAAATTCTAGAAATAACCATTTCTGTGAAAAGTCTCCGAGAGTTGCTGAAGTCTTTGATTTTGAATATCTCTACCATTATTTTATCTGCAGCATTGAAAGTACATATGCTAGTAATGGATATCAATAGAAATCTGTGCCCCAAAGGGCTTGGCCTTGCGACGTTTACTTTGAATTTTATTAACATTTTAGAAATGGCAGTTGGAGAGAAAATTTTCCTGCGCGTACCCTTTACGATAAATATTTATCTTTCCTTTACTCTTTAATTGTATATAGTACAAACATGGGACCATTACAAACAAGTAGTGTGGATCAATGGAAATATACGAGGAGAACAGATTTGGTATGGTTTGGTTACTTTTGGTTTTATTACATTTCTAGAAATGACAGTTTGTGAGAAAATTTCCTAGCATCAAGATTTTTTGACAAATCTATTTTTTTATTTTCTCCTTAAGCGTTGTTGGTACATGAATGCAACTTTACTTACAAGTAGTTGGCATGAACAAAAGTTGGTGGCAGGACTGAATTTGCTATGCTCTGCTTACTTTTGACTTTATTGAAATTCTAGAAATAACCATTTCTGTGAAAAGTCTCCGAGAGTTGCTGAAGTCTTTGATTTTCAATATCTCTACCATAATTTGATCTGCAGCATTGAAAGTGAATATGCTAGTAATGGATATCAATAGAAATCTGTGCCCCAAAGGGCTTGGCCTTGCTACGTTTACTTTGAATTTTATTAACATTTTAGAAATGGCAGTTGGAGAGAAAATTTTCCTGCGCGTACCCTTTACGATAAATTTTATCTTTCCTTTACTCTTTAATTGTAGGTAGTACAAACATGGGACCATTACATACAAGTAGTGTGGATCAATGGAAATCTGTGATGAGATCAGATTTGGTATGGTTTGGTTACTTTTGGTTTTATTACATTTCTAGAAATGGCAGTTTGTGAGAAAATTTCCTAGCATCAAGATTTTTTGACAAATCTAATTTTTTATTTTCTCCTTAAGCGTTGTTGGTACATGAATGCAACTTTACTTACAAGTAGTTGGCATGAACGAAAGTTGGTGGCAGGACTGAATTTGCTATGCTCTGCTTACTTTTGACTTTATTGAAATTCTAGAAATAACCATTTCTGTGAAAAGTCTCCGAGAGTTGCTGAAGTCTTTGATTTTTAATATCTCTACCATTTTTTTATCTGCAGCATTGAAAGTGAATATGCTAGTAATGGATATCAATAGAAATCTGTGCCCCAAAGGGCTTGGCCTTGCTACGTTTACTTTGAATTTTATTAACATTTTAGAAATGGCAGTTGGAGAGAAATATTCTTGCGCGGACCCTTTAACAATAAATTTTTATTTTTCATTTACTCTTTTATGGTAGGTAGTACAAACATGGGACCATTACATACAAGTAGTGTGGATCAATTGAAATATACGAGGAGAACAGATTTGGTATGGTTTGGTTACTTTTGGTTTTATTACATTTCTAGAAATGACAGTTTGTGAGAAAATTTCCTAGCATCAAGATTTTTTGACAAATCTATTTTTTTATTTTCTCCTTAAGCGTTCTTGGTACATGAATGCAACTTTACTTACAAGTAGTTGGCATGAACAAAAGTTGGTGGCAGGACTGAATTTGCTATTGTCTGCTTACTTTTGACTTTATTGAAATTCTAGAAATAACCATTTCTGTGAAAAGTCTCCGAGAGTTGCTGAAGTCTTTGATTTTCAATATCTCTACCATTATTTGATCTGCAGCATTGAAAGTGAATATGCTAGTAATGGATATCAATACAAATCTGTGCACCAAAGGGCTTGGCCTTGCTACGTTTACTTTGAATTTTATTAACATTTTAGAAATGGCAGTTGGAGAGAAAATTTTCCTGCGCGTACCCTTTACGATAAATTTTTATCTTTCCTTTACTCTTTAATTGTAGGTAGTACAAACATGGGACCATTACATACAAGTAGTATGGATCAATGGAAATCTGTGATGAGATCAGATTTGGTATGGTTTGGTTACTTTTGGTTTTATTACATTTCTAGAAATGGCAGTTTGTGAGAAAATTTCCTAGCATCAAGATTTTTTGACAAATCTAATTTTTTATTTTCTCCTTAAGCGTTGTTGGTACATGAATGCAACTTTACTTACAAGTAGTTGGCATGAACGAAAGTTGGTGGCAGGACTGAATTTGCTATGCTCTGCTTACTTTTGACTTTATTGAAATTCTAGAAATAACCATTTCTGTGAAAAGTCTCCGAGAGTTGCTGAAGTCTTTGATTTTTAATATCTCTACCATTTTTTTATCTGCAGCATTGAAAGTGAATATGCTAGTAATGGATATCAATAGAAATCTGTGCCCCAAAGGGCTTGGCCTTGCTACGTTTACTTTGAATTTTATTAACATTTTAGAAATGGCAGTTGGAGAGAAATATTCTTGCGCGGACCCTTTAACAATAAATTTTTATTTTTCATTTACTCTTTTATGGTAGGTAGTACAAACATGGGACCATTACATACAAGTAGTATGGATCAATGGAAATCTGTGATGAGAACAGATTTGGTATGGTTTGGTTACTTTTGGTTTTATTACATTTCTAGAAATGACAGTTTGTGAGAAAATTTCCTAGCATCAAGATTTTTTGACAAATCTATTTTTTATTTTCTCCTTAAGCGTTGTTGGTACATGAATGCAACTTTACTTACAAGTAGTTGGCATGAACAAAAGTTGGTGGCAGGATTGAATTTGCTATGCTCTGCTTACTTTTGACTTTATTGAAATTCTAGAAATAACCATTTCTGTGAAAAGTCTCCGAGAGTTGCTGAAGTCTTTGATTTTGAATATCTCTACCATTATTTTATCTGCAGCATTGAAAGTGAATATGCTAGTAATGGACATCACTAAAAATCTGTGCCCTAAAGGGCTTGGCCTTGCTACGTTTACTTTGAATTTTATTAACATTTTAGAAATGGCAGTTGGAGAGAAAATTTTCCTGCGCGTACCCTTTACGATAAATTTTTATCTTTCATTTACTCTTTAATTGTAGGTAGTACAAACATGGGACCATTACATACAAGTAGTGTGGATCAATGGAAATCTGTGGTGAGAACAGATTTTGTATGGTTTGGTTACTTTTGGTTTTATTTCATTTCTAGAAATGACAGTTTGTGAGGAAATTTCCTAGATTTTTTGACAAATCTAATTTTTTATTTTCTCCTTAAGCGTTGTTGGTACATGAATGCAACTTTACTTACAAGTAGTTGGCATGAACAAAAGTTGGTGGCAGGATTGAATTTGCTATTGTCTGCTTACTTTTGACTTTATTGAAATTCTAGAAATAACCATTTCTGTGAAAAGTCTCCGAGAGTTGCTAAAGTCTTTGATTTTCAATATCTCTACCATTATTTGATCTGCAGCATTGAAAGTAAATATGCTAGTAATGGATATCAATAGAAATCTGTGCCCCAAAGGGCTTGGCCTTGCTACGTTTACTTTGAATTTTATTAACATTTTAGAAATGGCAGTTGGAGAGAAAATTTTCCTGCGCGTACCCTTTACGATAAATTTTTATCTTTCATTTACTCTTTAATTGTAGGAAGTACAAACATGGGACCATTACATACAAGTAGTGTGGATCAATGGACATCTGTGATGAGAACAGATTTGGTATGGTTTGGTTACTTTTGGTTTTATTACATTTCTCGAAATGACAGTTTGTGAGAAAATTTCCTAGCATCAAGATTTTTTGACAAATCTATTTTTTTATTTTCTCCTTAAGCGTTGTTGGTACATGAATGCAACTTTACTTACAAGTAGTTGGCATGAACAAAAGTTGGTGGCAGGATTGAATTTGCTATGCTCTGCTTACTTTTGACTTTATTGAAATTCTAGAAATAACCATTTCTGTGAAAAGTCTCCGAGAGTTGCTGAAGTCTTTGATTTTGAATATCTCTACCATTATTTTATCTGCAGCATTGAAAGTGAATATGCTAGTAATGGACATCACTAAAAATCTGTGCCCTAAAGGGCTTGGCCTTGCTACGTTTACTTTGAATTTTATTAACATTTTAGAAATGGCAGTTGGAGAGAAAATTTTCCTGCGCGTACCCTTTACGATAAATTTTTATCTTTCATTTACTCTTTAATTGTAGGTAGTACAAACATGGGACCATTACATACAAGTAGTGTGGATCAATGGAAATCTGTGGTGAGAACAGATTTTGTATGGTTTGGTTACTTTTGGTTTTATTTCATTTCTAGAAATGACAGTTTGTGAGGAAATTTCCTAGATTTTTTGACAAATCTAATTTTTTATTTTCTCCTTAAGCGTTGTTGGTACATGAATGCAACTTTACTTACAAGTAGTTGGCATGAACAAAAGTTGGTGGCAGGATTGAATTTGCTATTGTCTGCTTACTTTTGACTTTATTGAAATTCTAGAAATAACAATTTCTGTGAAAAGTCTCCGAGAGTTGCTAAAGTCTTTGATTTTCAATATCTCTTCCATTATTTGATCTGCAGCATTGAAAGTGAATATGCTAGTAATGGACATCACTAAAAATCTGTGCCCTAAAGGGCTTGGCCTTGCTACGTTTACTTTGAATTTTATTAACATTTTAGAAATGGCAGTTGGAGAGAAAATTTTCCTGCGCGTACCCTTTACGATAAATTTTTATCTTTCCTTTACTCTTTAATTGTAGGTAGTACAAACATGGGACCATTACATACAAGTAGTGTGGATCAATGGAAATCTGTGGTGAGAACAGATTTTGTATGGTTTGGTTACTTTTGGTTTTATTTCATTTCTAGAAATGACAGTTTGTGAGGAAATTTCCTAGATTTTTTGACAAATCTAATTTTTTATTTTCTCCTTAAGCGTTGTTGGTACATGAATGCAACTTTACTTACAAGTAGTTGGCATGAACAAAAGTTGGTGGCAGGATTGAATTTGCTATTGTCTGCTTACTTTTGACTTTATTGAAATTCTAGAAATAACCATTTCTGTGAAAAGTCTCCGAGAGTTGCTAAAGTCTTTGATTTTCAATATCTCTACCATTATTTGATCTGCAGCATTGAAAGTGAATATGCTAGTAATGGACATCACTAAAAATCTGTGCCCTAAAGGGCTTGGCCTTGCTACGTTTACTTTGAATTTTATTAACATTTTAGAAATGGCAGTTGGAGAGAAAATTTTCCTGCGCGTACCCTTTACGATAAATTTTTATCTTTCATTTACTCTTTAATTGTAGGAAGTACAAACATGGGACCATTACATACAAGTAGTGTGGATCAATGGACATCTGTGATGAGAACAGATTTGGTATGGTTTGGTTACTTTTGGTTTTATTACATTTCTCGAAATGACAGTTTCTGAGAAAATTTCCTAGCATCAAGATTTTTTGACAAATCTATTTTTTTATTTTCTCCTTAAGCGTTGTTGGTACATGAATGCAACTTTACTTACAAGTAGTTGGCATGAACAAAAGTTGGTGGCAGGATTGAATTTGCTATGCTCTGCTTACTTTTGACTTTATTGAAATTCTAGAAATAACCATTTCTGTGAAAAGTCTCCGAGAGTTGCTAAAGTCTTTGATTTTCAATATCTCTACCATTATTTGATCTGCAGCATTGAAAGTGAATATGCTAGTAATGGATATCAATAGAAATCTGTGCCCCAAAGGGCTTGGCCTTGCTACGTTTACTTTGAATTTTATTAACATTTTAGAAATGGCAGTTGGAGAGAAAATTTTCCTGCGCGTACCCTTTACGATAAATTTTTATCTTTCATTTACTCTTTAATTGTAGGAAGTACAAACATGGGACCATTACATACAAGTAGTGTGGATCAATGGACATCTGTGATGAGAATAGATTTGGTATGGTTTGGTTACTTTTGGTTTTATTACATTTCTCGAAATGACAGTTTGTGAGAAAATTTCCTAGCATCAAGATTTTTTGACAAATCTATTTTTTTATTTTCTCTTTAAGCGTTGTTGGTACATGAATGCAACTTTACTTACAAGTAGTTGGCATGAACAAAAGTTGGTGGCAGGATTGAATTTACTATGCTCTGCTTACTTTTGACTTTATTGAAATTCTAGAAATAACCATTTCTGTGAAAAGTCTCCGAGAGTTGCTGAAGTCTTTGATTTTGAATATCTCTACCATTATTTTATCTGCAGCATTGAAAGTGAATATGCTAGTAATGGACATCACTAAAAATCTGTGCCCTAAAGGGCTTGGCCTTGCTACGTTTACTTTGAATTTTATTAACATTTTAGAAATGGCAGTTGGAGAGAAAATTTTCCTGCGCGTACCCTTTACGATAAATTTTTATCTTTCATTTACTCTTTAATTGTAGGTAGTACAAACATGGGACCATTACATACAAGTAGTGTGGATCAATGGAAATCTGTGGTGAGAACAGATTTTGTATGGTTTGGTTACTTTTGGTTTTATTTCATTTCTAGAAATGACAGTTTGTGAGGAAATTTCCTAGATTTTTTGACAAATCTAATTTTTTATTTTCTCCTTAAGCATTGTTGGTACATGAATGCAACTTTACTTACAAGTAGTTGGCATGAACAAAAGTTGGTGGCAGGATTGAATTTGCTATTGTCTGCTTACTTTTGACTTTATTGAAATTCTAGAAATAACCATTTCTGTGAAAAGTCTCCGAGAGTTGCTGAAGTCTTTGATTTTAAATATCTCTACCATTATTTTATCTGCAGCATTGAAAGTGAATATGCTAGTAATGGATATCAATAGAAATCTGTGCCCCAAAGGGCTTGGCCTTGCTACGTTTACTTTGAATTTTATTAACATTTTAGAAATGGCAGTTGGAGAGAAAAAATTTTTCTGCGCGTACCCTTTACGATAAATTTTTATCTTTCATTTACTCTTTAATTGTAGGTAGTACAAACATGGGATCGTTACATACAAGTAGTGTGGATCAATGGAAATCTGTGATGAGAACAGATTTTGTATGGTTTGGTTACTTTTGGTTTTATTTCATTTCTAGAAATGACAGTTTGTGAGGAAATTTCCTAGCATCAAGATTTTTTGACAAATCTAATTTTTTATTTTCTCCTTAAGCATTGTTGGTACATGAATGCAACTTTACTTACAAGTAGTTGGCATGAACAAAAGTTGGTGGCAGGATTGAATTTGCTATTGTCTGCTTACTTTTGACTTTATTGAAATTCTAGAAATAACCATTTCTGTGAAAAGTCTCCGAGAGTTGCTGAAGTCTTTGATTTTGAATATCTCTACCATTATTTTATCTGCAGCATTGAAAGTGCATATGCTAGTAATGGATATCAATAGAAAGCTGTGCCCCAAAGGGCTTGGCCTTGCTACGTTTACTTTGAATTTTATTAACATTTTAGAAATGGCAGTTGGAGAGAAAATTTTCCTGCGCGTACCCTTTACGTTAAATTTTTATCTTTCATTTACTCTTTAATTGTAGGTAGTACAAACATGGGACCATTGCATACAAATAGTGTGGATCAATGGAAATCTGTGATGAGAACAGATTTGGTATGGTTTGGTTACTTTTGGTTTTATTACATTTCTCGAAATGACAGTTTGTGAGAAAATTTCCTAGCATCAAGATTTTTTGACAAATCTAATTTTTTATTTTCTCCTTAAGCGTTGTTGGTACATGAATGCAACTTTACTTACAAGTAGTTGGCATGAACAAAAGTTGGTGGCAGGATTGAATTTGCTATGCTCTGCTTACTTTTGACTTTATTGAAATTCTAGAAATAACCATTTCTGTGAAAAGTCTCCGAGAGTTGCTAAAGTCTTTGATTTTCAATATCTCTACCATTATTTGATCTGCAGCATTGAAAGTGAATATGCTAGTAATGGACATCACTAAAAATCTGTGCCCTAAAGGGCTTGGCCTTGCTACGATTACTTTGAATTTTATTAACATTTTAGAAATGGCAGTTGGAGAGTAAATTTTCCTGCGCGTACCCTTTACGATAAATTTTTATCTTTCATTTACTCTTTAATTGTAGGTAGTACAAACATGGGACCATTACATACAAGTAGTGTGGATCAATGGAAATCTGTGATGAGAACAGATTTGGTATGGTTTGGTTACTTTTGGTTTTATTACATTTCTCGAAATGACTGTGAGAAAATTTCCTAGCATCAAGATTTTTTGACAAATCTATTTTTTTATTTTCTCCTTAAGCGTTGTTGGTACATGAATGCAACTTTACTTACAAGTAGTTGGCATGAACAAAAGTTGGTGGCAGGATTGAATTTGCTATTGTCTGCTTACTTTTGACTTTATTGAAATTCTAGAAATAACCATTTCTGTGAAAAGTCTCCGAGAGTTGCTAAAGTCTTTGATTTTCAATATCTCTACCATTATTTGATCTGCAGCATTGAAAGTGAATATGCTAGTAATGGATATCAATAGAAATCTGTGCCCCAAAGGGCTTGGCCTTGCTACGTTTACTTTGAATTTTATTAACATTTTAGAAATGGCAGTTGGAGAGAAAATTTTCCTGCGCGTACCCTTTACGATAAATTTTTATCTTTCATTTACTCTTTAATTGTAGGTAGTACAAACATGGGATCGTTACATACAAGTAGTGTGGATCAATGGAAATCTGTGATGAGAACAGATTTTGTATGGTTTGGTTACTTTTGGTTTTATTTCATTTCTAGAAATGACAGTTTGTGAGAAAATTTCCTAGCATCAAGATTTTTTGACAAATCTAATTTTTTATTTTCTCCTTAAGCGTTGTTGGTACATGAATGCAACTTTACTTACAAGTAGTTGGCATGAACAAAAGTTGGTGGCAGGATTGAATTTGCTATGCTCTGCTTACTTTTGACTTTATTGAAATTCTAGAAATAACCATTTCTGTGAAAAGTCTCCGAGAGTTGCTAAAGTCTTTGATTTTCAATATCTCTACCATTATTTGATCTGCAGCATTGAAAGTGAATATGCTAGTAATGGATATCAATAGAAAGCTGTGCCCCAAAGGGCTTGGCCTTGCTACGTTTACTTTGAATTTTATTAACATTTTAGAAATGGCAGTTGGAGAGAAAATTTTCCTGCGCGTACCCTTTACGTTAAATTTTTATCTTTCATTTACTCTTTAATTGTAGGTAGTACAAACATGGGACCATTGCATACAAATAGTGTAGATCAATGGAAATCTGTGATGAGAACAGATTTGGTATGGTTTGGTTACTTTTGGTTTTATTACATTTCTCGAAATGACAGTTTGTGAGAAAATTTCCTAGCATCAAGATTTTTTGACAAATCTAATTTTTTATTTTCTCCTTAAGCGTTGTTGGTACATGAATGCAACTTTACTTACAAGTAGTTGGCATGAACAAAAGTTGGTGGCAGGATTGAATTTGCTATGCTCTGCTTACTTTTGACTTTATTGAAATTCTAGAAATAACCATTTCTGTGAAAAGTCTCCGAGAGTTGCTAAAGTCTTTGATTTTCAATATCTCTACCATTATTTGATCTGCAGCATTGAAAGTGAATATGCTAGTAATGGACATCACTAAAAATCTGTGCCTTAAAGGGCTTGGCCTTGCTACGATTACTTTGAATTTTATTAACATTTTAGAAATGGCAGTTGGAGAGAAAATTTTCCTGCGCGTACCCTTTACGATAAATTTTTATCTTTCATTTACTCTTTAATTGTAGGTAGTACAAACATGGGATCGTTACATACAAGTAGTATGGATCAATGGAAATCTGTGATGAGAACAGATTTGGTATGGTTTGGTTACTTTTGGTTTTATTACATTTCTAGAAATGACAGTTTGTGAGAAAATTTCCTAGCATCAAGATTTTTTGACAAATCTATTTTTTATTTTCTCCTTAAGCGTTGTTGGTACATGAATGCAACTTTACTTACAAGTAGTTGGCATGAACAAAAGTTGGTGGCAGGATTGAATTTGCTATGCTCTGCTTACTTTTGACTTTATTGAAATTCTAGAAATAACCATTTCTGTGAAAAGTCTCCGAGAGTTGCTGAAGTCTTTGATTTTCAATATCTCTACCATTATTTTATCTGCAGCATTGAAAGTGAATATGCTAGTAATGGACATCACTAAAAATCTGTGCCCTAAAGGGCTTGGCCTTGCTACGTTTACTTTGAATTTTATTAACATTTTAGAAATGGCAGTTGGAGAGAAAATTTTCCTGCGCGTACCCTTTACGATAAATTTTTATCTTTCATTTACTCTTTAATTGTAGGTAGTACAAACATGGGACCATTGCATACAAATAGTGTGGATCAATGGAAATCTGTGATGAGAACAGATTTGGTATGGTTTGGTTACTTTTGGTTTTATTACATTTCTCGAAATGACAGTTTGTGAGAAAATTTCCTAGCATCAAGATTTTTTGACAAATCTAATTTTTTATTTTTCTCCTTAAGCATTGTTGGTACATGAATGCAACTTTACTTACAAGTAGTTGGCATGAACAAAAGTTGGTGGCAGGATTGAATTTGCTATGCTCTGCTTACTTTTGACTTTATTGAAATTCTAGAAATAACCATTTCTGTGAAAAGTCTCCGAGAGTTGCTGAAGTCTTTGATTTTGAATATCTCTACCATTATTTTATCTGCAGCATTGAAAGTGAATATGCTAGTAATGGACATCACTAAAAATCTGTGCCCTAAAGGGCTTGGCCTTGCTACGTTTACTTTGAATTTTATTAACATTTTAGAAATGGCAGTTGGAGAGAAAATTTTCCTGCGCGTACCCTTTACGATAAATTTTTATCTTTCATTTACTCTTTAATTGTAGGTAGTACAAACATGGGACCATTACATACAAGTAGTGTGGATCAATGGAAATCTGTGATGAGAACAGATTTGGTATGGTTTGGTTACTTTTGGTTTTATTACATTTCTCGAAATGACTGTGAGAAAATTTCCTAGCATCAAGATTTTTTGACAAATCTATTTTTTTATTTTCTCCTTAAGCGTTGTTGGTACATGAATGCAACTTTACTTACAAGTAGTTGGCATGAACAAAAGTTGGTGGCAGGATTGAATTTGCTATTGTCTGCTTACTTTTGACTTTATTGAAATTCTAGAAATAACCATTTCTGTGAAAAGTCTCCGAGAGTTGCTAAAGTCTTTGATTTTCAATATCTCTACCATTATTTGATCTGCAGCATTGAAAGTGAATATGCTAGTAATGGATATCAATAGAAATCTGTGCCCCAAAGGGCTTGGCCTTGCTACGTTTACTTTGAATTTTATTAACATTTTAGAAATGGCAGTTGGAGAGAAAATTTTCCTGCGCGTACCCTTTACGATAAATTTTTATCTTTCATTTACTCTTTAATTGTAGGTAGTACAAACATGGGATCGTTACATACAAGTAGTGTGGATCAATGGAAATCTGTGATGAGAACAGATTTTGTATGGTTTGGTTACTTTTGGTTTTATTTCATTTCTAGAAATGACAGTTTGTGAGAAAATTTCCTAGCATCAAGATTTTTTGACAAATCTAATTTTTTATTTTCTCCTTAAGCGTTGTTGGTACATGAATGCAACTTTACTTACAAGTAGTTGGCATGAACAAAAGTTGGTGGCAGGATTGAATTTGCTATGCTCTGCTTACTTTTGACTTTATTGAAATTCTAGAAATAACCATTTCTGTGAAAAGTCTCCGAGAGTTGCTAAAGTCTTTGATTTTCAATATCTCTACCATTATTTGATCTGCAGCATTGAAAGTGAATATGCTAGTAATGGATATCAATAGAAAGCTGTGCCCCAAAGGGCTTGGCCTTGCTACGTTTACTTTGAATTTTATTAACATTTTAGAAATGGCAGTTGGAGAGAAAATTTTCCTGCGCGTACCCTTTACGTTAAATTTTTATCTTTCATTTACTCTTTAATTGTAGGTAGTACAAACATGGGACCATTGCATACAAATAGTGTAGATCAATGGAAATCTGTGATGAGAACAGATTTGGTATGGTTTGGTTACTTTTGGTTTTATTACATTTCTCGAAATGACAGTTTGTGAGAAAATTTCCTAGCATCAAGATTTTTTGACAAATCTAATTTTTTATTTTCTCCTTAAGCGTTGTTGGTACATGAATGCAACTTTACTTACAAGTAGTTGGCATGAACAAAAGTTGGTGGCAGGATTGAATTTGCTATGCTCTGCTTACTTTTGACTTTATTGAAATTCTAGAAATAACCATTTCTGTGAAAAGTCTCCGAGAGTTGCTAAAGTCTTTGATTTTCAATATCTCTACCATTATTTGATCTGCAGCATTGAAAGTGAATATGCTAGTAATGGACATCACTAAAAATCTGTGCCTTAAAGGGCTTGGCCTTGCTACGATTACTTTGAATTTTATTAACATTTTAGAAATGGCAGTTGGAGAGAAAATTTTCCTGCGCGTACCCTTTACGATAAATTTTTATCTTTCATTTACTCTTTAATTGTAGGTAGTACAAACATGGGATCGTTACATACAAGTAGTATGGATCAATGGAAATCTGTGATGAGAACAGATTTGGTATGGTTTGGTTACTTTTGGTTTTATTACATTTCTAGAAATGACAGTTTGTGAGAAAATTTCCTAGCATCAAGATTTTTTGACAAATCTATTTTTTATTTTCTCCTTAAGCGTTGTTGGTACATGAATGCAACTTTACTTACAAGTAGTTGGCATGAACAAAAGTTGGTGGCAGGATTGAATTTGCTATGCTCTGCTTACTTTTGACTTTATTGAAATTCTAGAAATAACCATTTCTGTGAAAAGTCTCCGAGAGTTGCTGAAGTCTTTGATTTTCAATATCTCTACCATTATTTTATCTGCAGCATTGAAAGTGAATATGCTAGTAATGGACATCACTAAAAATCTGTGCCCTAAAGGGCTTGGCCTTGCTACGTTTACTTTGAATTTTATTAACATTTTAGAAATGGCAGTTGGAGAGAAAATTTTCCTGCGCGTACCCTTTACGATAAATTTTTATCTTTCATTTACTCTTTAATTGTAGGTAGTACAAACATGGGACCATTGCATACAAATAGTGTGGATCAATGGAAATCTGTGATGAGAACAGATTTGGTATGGTTTGGTTACTTTTGGTTTTATTACATTTCTCGAAATGACAGTTTGTGAGAAAATTTCCTAGCATCAAGATTTTTTGACAAATCTAATTTTTTATTTTTCTCCTTAAGCATTGTTGGTACATGAATGCAACTTTACTTACAAGTAGTTGGCATGAACAAAAGTTGGTGGCAGGATTGAATTTGCTATGCTCTGCTTACTTTTGACTTTATTGAAATTCTAGAAATAACCATTTCTGTGAAAAGTCTCCGAGAGTTGCTGAAGTCTTTGATTTTGAATATCTCTACCATTATTTTATCTGCAGCATTGAAAGTGAATATGCTAGTAATGGACATCACTAAAAATCTGTGCCCTAAAGGGCTTGGCCTTGCTACGTTTACTTTGAATTTTATTAACATTTTAGAAATGGCAGTTGGAGAGAAAATTTTCCTGCGCGTACCCTTTACGATAAATTTTTATCTTTCATTTACTCTTTAATTGTAGGTAGTACAAACATGGGACCATTACATACAAGTAGTGTGGATCAATGGAAATCTGTGGTGAGAACAGATTTTGTATGGTTTGGTTACTTTTGGTTTTATTTCATTTCTAGAAATGACAGTTTGTGAGGAAATTTCCTAGATTTTTTGACAAATCTAATTTTTTATTTTCTCCTTAAGCATTGTTGGTACATGAATGCAACTTTACTTACAAGTAGTTGGCATGAACAAAAGTTGGTGGCAGGATTGAATTTGCTATTGTCTGCTTACTTTTGACTTTATTGAAATTCTAGAAATAACCATTTCTGTGAAAAGTCTCCGAGAGTTGCTGAAGTCTTTGATTTTGAATATCTCTACCATTATTTTATCTGCAGCATTGAAAGTGAATATGCTAGTAATGGACATCACTAAAAATCTGTGCCCTAAAGGGCTTGGCCTTGCTACGTTTACTTTGAATTTTATTAACATTTTAGAAATGGCAGTTGGAGAGAAAATTTTCCTGCGCGTACCCTTTACGATAAATTTTTATCTTTCATTTACTCTTTAATTGTAGGTAGTACAAACATGGGACCATTACATACAAGTAGTGTGGATCAATGGAAATCTGTGATGAGAACAGATTTGGTATGGTTTGGTTACTTTTGGTTTTATTACATTTCTCGAAATGACAGTTTGTGAGAAAATTTCCTAGCATCAAGATTTTTTGACAAATCTATTTTTTTATTTTCTCCTTAAGCGTTGTTGGTACATGAATGCAACTTTACTTACAAGTAGTTGGCATGAACAAAAGTTGGTGGCAGGATTGAATTTGCTATGCTCTGCTTACTTTTGACTTTATTGAAATTCTAGAAATAACCATTTCTGTGAAAAGTCTCCGAGAGTTGCTGAAGTCTTTGATTTTCAATATCTCTACCATTATTTGATCTGCAGCATTGAAAGTGAATATGCTAGTAATGGATATCAATAGAAATCTGTGCCCCAAAGGGCTTGGCCTTGCTACGTTTACTTTGAATTTTATTAAGATTTTAGAAATGGCAGTTGGAGTGAAAATTTTCCTGCGTGTACCCTTTACGATAAATTTTTATCTTTCATTTACTCTTTAATTGTAGGTAGTACAAACATGGGATCGTTACATACAAGTAGTATGGATCAATGGAAATCTGTGATGAGAACAGATTTTGTATGGTTTGGTTACTTTTGGTTTTATTACATTTCTAGAAATGACAGTTTGTGAGGAAATTTCCTAGCATCAAGATTTTTTGACAAATCTAATTTTTTATTTTCTCCTTAAGCATTGTTGGTACATGAATGCAACTTTACTTACAAGTAGTTGGCATGAACAAAAATTGGTGGCAGGATTGAATTTGCTATTGTCTGCTTACTTTTGACTTTATTGAAATTCTAGAAATAACCATTTCTGTGAAAAGTCTCCGAGAGTTGCTGAAGTCTTTGATTTTCAATATCTCTACCATTATTTTATCTGCAGCATTGAAATTGAATATGCTAGTAATGGATATCAATAGAAATCAGTGCCCGAATGGGCTTGGCCTTGCTACGTTTACTTTGAATTTTATTAACATTTTAGAAATGGCAGTTGGAGAGAAAATTTTCCTACACGTACCCTTTACGATAAATTTTTATCTTTCATTTACTCTTTAATTGTAGGTAGTACAAACATGGGACCATTACATACAAGTAGTGTGGATCAATGGAAATCTGTGATGAGAACAGATTTGGTATGGTTTGGTTACTTTTGGTTTTATTACATTTCTAGAAATGAGTTTGTGAGAAAATTTCCTAGCATCAAGATTTTTTGACAAATCTAATTTTTTATTTTCTCCTTAAACGTTGTTGGTACATGAATGCAACTTTACTTACAAGTAGTTGGCATGAACAAACGTTGGTGGCAGGATTGAATTTGCTATTGTCTGCTTACTTTTGACTTTATTGAAATTCTAGAAATAACCATTTCTGTGAAAAGTCTCCGAGAGTTGCTAAAATCTTTGATTTTGAATATCTCTACCATTATTTGATCTGCAGCATTGAAAGTGAATATGCTAGTAATGGACATCACTAAAAATTTGTGCCCTAAAGGGCTTGGCCTTGCTACGTTTACTTTGAATTTTATTAACATTTTAGAAATGGCAGTTGGAGTGAAAATTTTCCTGCGCGTACCCTTTACGTTAAATTTTTATCTTTCATTTACTCTTTAATTGTAGGTAGTACAAACATGGGACCATTGCATACAAATAGTGTGGATCAATGGAAATCTGTGATGAGAACAGATTTGGTATGGTTTGGTTACTTTTGGTTTTATTACATTTCTCGAAATGACAGTTTGTGAGAAAATTTCCTAGCATCAAGATTTTTTGACAAATCTAATTTTTTATTTTCTCCTTAAGCGTTGTTGGTACATGAATGCAACTTTACTTACAAGTAGTTGGCATGAACAAAATTTGGTGGCAGGATTGAATTTGCTATTGTCTGCTTAATTTTGACTTTATTGAAATTCTAGAAATAACCATTTCTGTGAAAAGTCTCAGAGAGTTGCTAAAGTCTTTGATTTTCAATATCTCTACCATTATTTGATCTGCAGCATTGAAAGTGAATATGCTAGTAATGGATATCAATAGAAATCTGTGCCCCAAAGGGCTTGGCCTTGCTACGTTTACTTTGAATTTTATTAACATTTTAGAAATGGCAGTTGGAGAGAAAATTTTCCTGCGCGTACCCTTTACGATAAATATTTATCTTTCCTTTACTCTTTAATTGTAGGTAGTACAAACATGGGACCATTACATACAAGTAGTGTGGATCAATGGAAATATACGAGGAGAACAGATTTGGTATGGTTTGGTTACTTTTGGTTTTATTACATTTCTAGAAATGACAGTTTGTGAGAAAATTTCCTAGCATCAAGATTTTTTGACAAATCTATTTTTTTATTTTCTCCTTAAGCGTTGTTGGTACATGAATGCAACTTTACTTACAAGTAGTTGGCATGAACAAGTGATTATTTTTTCAGCACGAGTTGTAATAAAAAACGATGTTCTCATTGTACCAGAATCAACTTCGGTTTAAAATGTACGAGTTCCGTCACAAAAAGGACATTCGATATAAAATATAATACTAATTGTCAATCGAAAAATGTTATTTACTTAATGACATGTAAAAAATGTCAAAAACAATATGTTGGCCAGCAATGCAACCAGTTTCACGACATAATAAACATAAATTTGATGTTTCAAATTTCACTAATGATGGATTTTCTTCTCTTGTTGCTAGCCACTTTAATGAAGGCACTCATAATATGTCTGACTTTTCTTTTATACCTGTTGATGTTATAAACAATAATATGAATTGATTATGCAGGGAAACTTTTTGGATACATAAGTTACAAACGCTTCACCCTAACGGTTTGAATTCAAAAACCTTGTTTACTGTATAAAATACATTTTTTATATGAAATGTTTAGTTAGCTACTTTCTATATATCATAATTCTATAGGAAATATTTGTATTTTATATCATATAGTACTGTAATTCCATTCCAAATGACACATTAATTTGTTCATTCATATATGTTTTATTTTATATAATTCCGCCCTTTAACGTAATGTCAAATATTACACGTCACCTCCATTGTTTATTATTATGTATTATTCTGAGGAAGGCGCAATGCCAAAACGTAAAAATACATAACAAATTTAAACATGTGTTGTTGTTGTTTAAACAGTATTGAGTAATAATATGAGATAATTATTCAACTGCTTATTTTTTCATTGATCAATATTCCTGCTACACATACAAGCAGCAGTTCAAAAATGATCTCAGCTGTACTTTATTAACATTTCACAACTGAGAGTGGATATAAGGTGATAAGTTACCCATCACAGAGCTCTGGTCAGCAAGTCTTCTGAAGTTGGTTTATTAACAGTATTTTATAACCCTTCAATTAGCTACAGGCCATTACAGCAATTGCCAGGAAAAGGCTGAAATACCTGGGAACATGATTGTTTAGTGATTACCTTGTTTACAGTGTATGTGGGTTTAAACCACATGGTAAAATTACATATTTTCATTGGATATTAAGCAGCGCAATATCTCATCATGTTTGTCAAGAATAATATAATTGTGTTTACTTTGGCGTGACGACACATTTCATGCTCTAGTATTGAGATTGATAAGACGTCGTTTGTTGTTTTATACACCGCTAGATGTATTGAGACGAGACGTGTGGCGGACTTGTGGTCTTTAATTTACAACGTCACCAGAGACTTGAAGGTCTGCTTCATACATTGAGGTTCGCTCCACATATTGAAGTCTGCTTCTCGCATTAAGGTCTGCTTCTCACATTTAGGTCTGCTTCTCGCATTAAGGTCTGCTTCCGGATTGAGGTCTGCTTCCAGATTGAGGT